>JALKAD010000193.1:122353-133074 GCA_024500015.1 Ulva compressa | reverse complement strand
TGCACTGGCAGGCTTGCAACACATCCCGGCGCCCCAGCCTGCGGGCCTGCCTGGCGCAATCATGATGCCCCAAAGTTTTCGTCAACACCTGTGCTTTTCGAGCTTCTCCCATCAGCGATTATCGATTATCAGCGACTATCATCGGCGATTATCGATATGCAGCACTGTGTTTGAATGTCTGAATTCAGTCACATCTGTTCTGCAGACAGATGACTGCCTGTTTTGTGTGGGCAGAAACGACAATATGGTGCGTGCGTGCTACTCGTCCGGATCTCAGTCGTGGTCGACCCCGCATGTGGGGGGAGCTCCTAGTGTATACATAATAACCCAAAAAGCGTGGCAACAACGCGTTGCGCTGTCTGGATTGTCATGCAACTGTGATGTGGTGCAACACACGCAGGCGCTGAGCAGTAGGCCTAGGAGCACGGCCATCGATGATCAACCCCCGACGGCGTTGGGGCATATATTGCTGTCCATTTGGGGATGCTCTTCAAAAGTGGCATTGTCGGCGGGTATCGGTGCAATGACCTCGACTGTCCCAGGGGCGACTATTTGGTATGTGCTTGTATGTGTGTTAACTATACGCGTTGGTGGTTAGAGGTTGCTGCGATTGATGTTTACAGGTTAACAGAACTGGATTCTAGTGCATAGATGTTTAATTACTAATATAGTATACCTGCGGTATGAGCGATGGCAGTGTGCACAACTAGTACTGCTGTTGTACAGCATCTGCCGCTGGCGGCACGCCTTGTGCGGGCTGTCCAGCCGTGCTGTGCTGTGCTGCAGCAACCCCCGGCATGACTGGGGTCTGGAGGGGTCCCCTGGAGGAGCACTCCAGTGGCCATGTGAGCCGTGCTGTGTTCAGCACCAGATAATGGAGTGTCAGAACGTTTCCAGCAGACTGTAGCGCGAATCTGAAGGCGTTTTGTCTCAACTTCAGAATGTTGTGTATGATAGTCGGCCATGGTTCATGTTTATGATGAATCGCCATGCTTGCTTGCATCTATGGTCAACCTACCACGTTGTTGAGCATACGCCTGTAACGCTTCTCAGTGGCCATGTGAGGCGCACAATTGTGCCCAGGCAGACTGGAGACACGACATATTCCGCTGGTGGCGTACGGGCACAGCGGCTGTGCATGTGCATCATGCGTGATACAGAGTAGTGGTATGTCGACCTCGGTCCGGGACGTTGATAGTATACCATATATCATGATGGTAAGCGGTACATCATGATGGTAAGCGAAATTACTTGTAGAGTGTGGGATCAAGTGCTGCCGGTTTGCGGGGCACGGGTGATTGTATGTTTATTTGGTGGGTGAGGTTGTGCAACTCTGCATGGTCCGTGTAAAGTTGTACTCTGTTGGCAGGTTGGTGTGCAACCAATGTCCAGAAGGGTGTGACCCACATTTTTTTTTATGAATGCATGCACAGGGCCAGAACGGATGGCCATGGTCAACAAGTCAGTCGGAACTGTCACGTGTACACAAGTGCCAGAGGTCCTTACACTCATCAATTGGCCCAGACCGAACGCGCGACGTGCCCCCCGCCCCTGACCGGGCGCCAGTGCAGCCGCTCGCACCCCCTCCCCCCCGATCGCAGCGGCCCCCCCAGCGCGGCGACCTCCTGGCCTGTCTCACCACGCGCATGGCGCTTCTGGACGTGAAGGTGATGCGCCCGCTTGCTAGGTCGCATGTGCGCGGTGCGTCGCGTGCGACTGGCGCGACCGCTGAGAAGGGCGAATGGCAGAAGCGCGACAAGTATATAGGGGGGCTGGCACTCATGACCACCAGTGGTCCCAGCGACGGCGCGGACCCCCTGTGAGCCCCGAACAGACTTTGGGACGCCCATAGACCATAACTATATGTCCTAAAGCCTTCTGAAGGGTGTTGGGCGTTTCGTCGAACCCCCAAACATTCGCGCCTTTTTGGGGAAAACAGCGCATCCCCAAACTCGCGCTAAATGACGTCCATTCTCTCCCAAACACGCACAGTCTGTCCCAAAGCATGCGCCATACCTCTAAAACACTGTAGATATTGATATGGTGTTACACATGTGATCTCGACCTTCGTTGCTGGTTGGTCCGCGGTCACACGCAGTCAAGTTGCGGAATGCCTGCCGGTGCAACGCACATTCACTACCCGCCGTTGGTGGAACTTCTAGAGACGTTAGACCATAATTATGAAGTAGTACAGGGCGCTATTGCCAAGGATGATTTGAGGACGGCATGTGCTGCGGTGTCACAAGAAGGAGCACGAACACAGCTCACCTCACACCGAACTTGACTCAAAAGCAGCATATAGAGCATGGTGATGACAATGTAGGCTTGTTCTCATGTCCAAATTCCATTTCCACCAGTGCATATTTCATGTGGCTACATGCTTGTCTCGTTTTGGAGATGAGCTGCGGTGTCACAAGAAAGAGCACGAACACCACAGCTTACCTCACACCGAACTTGACACAAACGCAGCTTATAGAGCATGGTGTTGACAATGCAGGCTTGTGCTCATGTCCAAATCCCACTTCTCCATCAGTGCATATTTCATAGGTCCATACGTATGCTTTGACCTATCATATGTGCAATTGATACCTTTCTGCACAAAAAATCATCACGACGAATTTGTTTGAGCTCCATCTACAGACTTTCCAGCTGTCCACTCTTCATCTACTGGAAACAACACAGTCACAGCAGAGGTTGCTCATGGCTTCACGCAGACAGCTGCACCTGGCATTTATGATATGCAATTAGATGGGATGGAAGTAATGATGGTACTACCAGCAGTACTGGATGCATTCTGTGCGCCACAGAATGCGGACTCGTGGAGCATGTGGCGAGAGGGGATGGTGGCTTGAGGCGCTGTGAATGAGCTATATGATGGTGCATCGTGCTTGACCACCTAGCAAGCCCCGATGATCACTTTGGGAGCTTGGCAGGTTGTTTGGGGGGTCATAGAATACCCCTAGCACTGTTTGGGGACGGTTTGGGGAAACATGCAGATTCCCCCAAACATTTGCCCTGATTTGGCCGGATACTGCCTGTTTCCCCAAAGATCGCAAATGAAGGTACAGGCGGCTTTAGGACATATAGTTATGGCCTATGGCGTCCCAGTCTGTTTGGGCTCACAGGGTCCGCGCCGTCGCTGGGACCACTGGTGGTCATGAGTGCCAGCCCCCCTAAGTATATATGACGCCATCACAGGTGCCACCCAGTTCATTCCGCTCGTG
Organism: Ulva compressa; assembly: GCA_024500015.1. NCBI lineage: Eukaryota > Viridiplantae > Chlorophyta > Ulvophyceae > Ulvales > Ulvaceae > Ulva > Ulva compressa. The sequence goes on along the minus strand of JALKAD010000193.1, from coordinate 129,850 downwards.
CATGAGACATATGTAAGGCTTGGACGGAACGCGTCCCGCTTTCGCCACGCGAGTGCGGAGTTGGCGGCGGGACACGGCGCGGTCTCTAGGCACACTTTCATGCTCAATGCCATGCGCGACCTGTCCACGACGCTGTGCCGCGCGCTGGCGCGCCAAGCGCGAGCGGCCGCGCCCCTCCGCGCTAGACTGGCCGGGCGGGCGCTGCTGCCTGGCCTTACTGTCCCAACTGACGGCCTACCGGCGCTGACGTGTTACAAAAACGTGCTATACAACCGTGACCTGCCTCCTTCATCTTCCCTCCTCCCCGCGCACCCCCGTCACTTCTCCTGAGCCCCTTCCCGGACACGGCTCATGCCGCGGGGGTGGCTGCGGCTGCTGCTGGGTCCTAGATCTATCACTGTGTAACACATGATCCATTGCCAGTGGCATCTGCAAATAATTCGGTGCCATGTCCACCTCGAGCTTCTTTTTCCTTGACACGTTCTCATGATCACGAGACCTAGAGAGGCCCCCAATACCAGGCCATACATACTTCTGTAGCAGATTGGTCAGTGCATGCGCACCCTTCAACCCTTGAACCGCTTGGACAGGTCGGAGGACAGTGCATATCTCCCGCGGATTCCGCAATGTCGCGAAGTCACACAGTCCTGTGTGACATCGCACCGTGTCGAACCACATCGCAGTTTACCAGCGTTGCAACGCGTTGCGCATGCTCATCAGTCAGATCAATGCGTTATATAGGGTGTGCACAAGCCCAACATCGCAGTGGCACAGGCACTACTTCGCGACGCACGACAACTTGGTATGTGTATGCGACGGTGTGCACGGCGTCAGGAGCCTCTGTGAACCTTTGCAGGCTGCAAGCTGAGTTTTAACGTTGCATGCCATATGCAGTGCCGCGGGGTAGTGACTATATGCCTGTGTCCTGCACCTGAGCTTGGCCTGTTGGTGGAAAGGTGGCGCCACCTCTGATTGAATCCCGAACTTGAAGTCGCAGCTACTAGTAGTAGTACACGCAGTTGATACTGTCGATGACTCGCTTCTCGCTTCTCCAGCACGAACATTAATATTCCTGTACAGATGCAGTGCGCATGTCAAGCTTACGCTGCACCAAGTGCTCACAGCTGTAGTGCTCCAGCAAATTCTGAGTGTATGCGTAGATTACAACTTGAAGCTAGTAGCCCCTACATTTTCATGTAAATCATCTGCTAGTTCAGAGCTGCTCTGAGTGGGCTGTTTGGCTCAACTTCTTGCAGGCTAGATCTCTGCGTGCCTGTCCTTAATTCCTCCAGAGAGCTGTGCCCTGGGCATCCGGACTCGGACCTGCAGGTAGCCTAAAGCTGGCTGGGCCTCGGAGGCCGTCTACCCCACGCAATGCTGCCCTAACAACAGCATATGCCTATGCTAGCAGCGGCGCCGGCCGCATTGTAAGCGTGACGGTTGGGCCATCGAATCGGGTGCGATGAGCTCGAGGGGCACATGCACAGCTTCCATGGCCGGTCTGCTCAAGCTGCTGCAGCTGCTCGCGACCGCGATGTGCCTCTTCCGCGCGTGCTGCGCCGACGCAGACAGTGCACCGACGGCGCCATTCTACGCAGCGTCCACACCGACCGAGTTCCAGGATGCGATGGTGGCTGGCGTGAGGCACATCGTCCTGACCGACCACATGAACATGACGGCGTCGCCACACGCACAAGACATGGATCCGGAGGTGGACTCGCTGAGTAATGCGGTAGGGCGAGTTTCGTTTACAACCAGGTCCATCGTGGTGCGCGAACCACAGTATTCCATCAACAGTGATTCAGCACCGCATGGAATATGCGTGTGCAGACGTGATTTGCCAGCCTATGATTTGCCAGCCCACTGAAGGCAAGCTTGCCATTGCTTGCGCTGCAATCGCAAGTTGCTCACCTTGCTGCACACTGTGGCATGTACACCGGTGGCCACGTGAAGGACACTTGCCTCGCATGTAGGTCTGGGGCAAAGCACAGCTCTGCACGCACAGCACAGCACAGCACAGCTCTGCACGCATCTGTGCAACTGTGGCTCCCACCGGCCAAAACCTCCTGATCATGCTTTACATACAATTGCATTCGGCCATAGTCCACCATGCATTGGGTTGCCAACAGTGACCATGCACGCATGCAGGTCTGCGTTGTCTGCACCACTTTGCAGCAGCGAGCAGTCCTGACCATGTGTATGGCATACAACATTCTAGGGCACTACATTGTACTACGTGGCACATCCATGCCCCATGCCACGCCAGGCGCTCTGCTACGGGCGCTGGTGTCTCCAGCAATGAACTCAAACGCAGTATCTGTGCGGTGAGCATATGCCGCTGCAGTAGTTCTCAGGCCTGGCGGTCGGCATACCATAGTTGGGCAGTCGGCGGGCCAGCATGCGCAACAGGTTGTGTACACATGCAGCCGGCTGGCCAGCAACAGCGCTTGCTGCCATGACAATGTCCGTGCAATGTCCTGAAAGCGCAGCATAGCGCACAGCATGACGTGTAAAGCAAATCCATGCCCACGGCCTGCCTGCATTCAACACAGCACATGCATCAACGCAGCACATGCTGCAGGGCAGGTGCAGCACGCCGCCGCCCGCGAGCTTTGGCCTGCGGGAGACAGTGCCGCCCGGCGCGTGCGCCATCCTCGTGCAGGAGGACTTCCTCGACGTGCCGATCGGCAACCTGCAGTTCTGGCTGGACTCGGTGTACGTCGCCATCGCGGACCCTGGCACCAGCGAGAGCTCCGTGCTCGTCCTCCAGGTGCACCCCGGCCCCTCCCCCCCACGTGTACTAAGTATTCTATACATGCACATGATAGTATGACTTACACTGTGGTAGATCAAGGCCCCAGTGGCAGCAGCGCCGAGGGAAGAAAATGCACGCAACATGACAAATCATCATCACAAGCAGCACATTCGCGCTACACATTGGCTTGAATCTCACCCCACATTTATGCACTGGTGCTCGAGGGGCCCCTATCAAGGGCAGGCGCGCGCATGCCGCCATGGCGCGGTGCGCATGCATCACATTCACAATCGCATGTATGTGCACATGCAGTGAGGGGTGCCAATGCATGCAGGCCATTCCGCACATCTTCCCTCCACATTAATTGTAAATATTTAGAGGGCTACTGGTAGGGGCTCCGGCCCATGCGGTGCCCTAGGCCTGAGTGAATGTACAGCTGTTTCCTACACCTACGATCACACATGCAGCACATGCAAACCCGGGCAGGAGATCACCATTCGTGCCTGTCATAAACGTGCATGTTTGAATGCATGAGCACAGACCACAGACGAGCACGCAGGTTTGACCAACGTTGGTCAAAACTTGCGTTCAAGTTGCCACTTCCGGAGGCAATCACAATACAGGTACTAGCTATACTAGTAGTCAGTCACCACACGAGGGCTCTTCTGGGTGCGTTGCAGGCGGCTGGGGACATGTGGATCACGAACTGCGTCCTCCAAGGGGCTGGGGACAACAGCCGCGCGATTGACGTCCCCACAGACAACGGCGGCAACCCAAGGATGTTCGTGCAAGGTGCGAAGTCACAGCATGCACAGAACGCTGAACAGCATCACACATGCGTCCGTGCATGCCATACACAGTGCATGCCATGCATTGTGCATGCCACAGTGGCTGCTTTGCAGTTCCACACCCCTGGGGCACATGCATGTACCCCACTTCTGTGGCCGCAACCCGGCTGGTCAGAATAGCCCGGGCTATTCAGCTGAGGGGTGGGGGCGGGAGGGGGGCGGGGGCGTGGGGGTGTGGGGGGGGTCGGCACTGAATTCCAGTTGGCAACTTGAATGGAATCCTGACGTCAGTACTCGGAACAGCACTGCATGCGCATTGGCGCGGCAAGTCGGCGACAGCCAAGTGTGCTTGCAGACACTATCATCTCGGGCTTCACCCGCAAGATCAGCCCGGGGATCTCGTTGTGGCACGGGGCCTCCCTGGCGCTCCACGCCGTGCTGTTCCGGAACATCACGCTGATTCCAAAGCGGAGCGGCAACATCGTGCAGTCGACCGCCGTCACCGCCTACCCAGCCTCTGGCCTCCTGATGCGGGTGCGCACTACATAGTAGACGCACTGCGCGCCTCCGCAAGCAGTACATATGTTAGTTTAATCCGTCACCCCCCCTGCCCTGTTGCCAAGCATTCACACTGCTGGCCAGTATGGACACTGCATGACATTTCATGCCCACTAGGCAGCCTGCGCACGCCATAGCCGTCGCCACAACTCAGGTTAGAGACCAGATGCGACCAGATGGCCACCAGATGGCGAGATTGCAATGGGTATATGCGTGCAAGCTGGGCCCTGTCATGAGTAAAGAGCTGTATCAACTACAACAACGACAACAAAAGCATGCGAGACGACCATGCATATGCACGCCAGAGCATGCAGGAGGTCACAATCGAGGACAACACGATCTACGGGGAGCCTGCGGAGGCGCAGGCAGTGGCGGTGGCGACCGGGCCGCCGCCAGCCGCTGCGTTTGCGGTGCCGCCGATGCCCGTGTGGCGGTGGCCGAATGGCCCAGAGGTCTCGACGCAGTCGGTTCTCGACATTGCGACGTTCCCAGGTGGCTTCCTCGCTGATAGGCCAGTGCTTTCTGGAATCCAATGGGTGCGGTGCCTGCTTGTCTCAGTTCCCAGACCTGTTTTAGAACCTGTCTATTACAGCTGTCTATTGCAGCGCATTCATTGCTTCAGACGTGATGCAATTGAAACACTCATCAACGTCGATCCTAGGCCTGGCTCATGAACGACAGCAAGCTGGGGCGCAAGCCTGCACCACATGATCATCTGAGCTCTGCAAAAGTGCAATCATATGATATTATCATGCATTCAGTGGTACACGTATACGCATCGGTGTCACACGGTAGCGGTAGCGGTATACACGGTAGTCGTCCAGCGGTTGGCCACTGCAAGCCTGCTGTGAGCTTGACCATGCGCTGTGCGTGCTGCGCTGTGCATGCTGCGCTGAGCCATCTGCGAACACTACAGGAGCAACAGGACCTCATGCAACAAGCACTCGGAGGTGGGCCCGCCTCCGCCCCTGCCGCGGCTCCCGACTCCATTGCGCTGGAGCCCGTTGCCTTTGCGCCGGGCGCCGGCAGCCCCGGCCCCGCACCTGCCGCGCCCGCCTCTGCGCTTTCCCCTGCTCCACAGCCTGCTCCTGCGCCTGCACCTGCAACTACAGCGGCCCAGCAGCAGCAGCTGCGCGGCTGGCAGGCCCCCTCAGGCGCGCCTAGCCCGGGCCCGGTCCCTGGTGCAGCAGCTCCGGCGCCGGCGGGGCAACCGATGCGCACGGGAGCGGCGGGAGATGCACAGGCGGGCGTCGCTGCACGCAGAGCAGGAGCGGACCGAGAGGCCTCTGGGGTAGGGGGTGGGGGTGGTGACCGGGGTGTGGATGCGCGGCTGGTGGCGGGGGTTGTGATCGGCGCAGCCCTGGTTGTGACCATTGTCGTGGCTGCCGCTGCGTTGGCGATTGTATGGCGCAACCGTCAGCGTGGCTACATGCATGCGTATGAAGCGGCTGCTCCACTGGCAGTGAAGGGGTGACAACAGAGGCATGGGTGGCTTATGTGACATGCATGCGAGAAGGCGATCATCACGATGGTCTGGACATAGGGTCGGCCATCCGCACGACCACTCCGTATCCGCATGCTTGCACTAGAACAGCGCGCCGAGGCCTGCAACCATGGCAGCTCCTCTAGAACATCATTGGGTAATACACAGATGGGTTCGAGGGCGTTGGCAGTGTGCTGTGAGATGGTCGGACATGACCTGTCTGAGCAGAGCTGCCTGTAGGCCTATGGGCCTAGGCCGGCCTGGCCCTCCTTGCAGGCCTCATGCATCGTGGCACAACGCACTGCGGAGCCCTGACTGACCGGCGTGTAACATGAGAAATATATGCTAGACTGCGCCCTGGGATAGATCTGCCGCGCCAGGGCCCGGGGAGGGGCCTCGCCGTCGCCGGGCCATGGCTGGAACGTGCGGCCAGCTGCAGCCTGTGCAGGCGGAACAGGAGTATAACTTGCATGCGGAGGCAGGGCGCGTAAGGGCGGGGCCGCAGGCGGTGCCGGGACTGTGGCGGGGGCGCTGGTCGAGGTGGGGAAGTGGGAAGCCGGGGCTTACGTGCCAATAGGGGTGTGGGGCACGCCGCACATGTGTGTACTAGTGGGCCATGCATATGTGCCCAGCTGCAGGTGTGCACAAGCGTTGCAGCGCAGCTGAGCTGAATTCACCTCCGCGACTTCATGAAGCTTCATGACGCATGTATCTCAGAGATAACCATATATGCATGCGCACCTACCAAGATGTCGTGTGCTGCCGTGATCCGGTGGCCGATCTACGCACGCCACACACGGACGTGTTCATGACGGATGACCACGGTCGACCGATCGGCTCGCGAGCTCTCCATGCAAACTGCCACTGATTGCATCCCTAGCCAGATGGAAGACTCCGCAAGCGCGGTGGAATGGCAATATTGAATGAGTACATGGTCAAAATGTTGCTCGCGCTGCCAGTGTTGATGTTTTCGAGTCCGACCGCGCACCTGATTCCGCCTCAAAAAGCAGCTGCTTAAGCTTGCTGAAGGCCAAATCTGAGAATGTGCCGGATCCCTGCGGTGCCATGCGCGACCCACCTGGTTGCCGTCAACAGCACGCAAAATATGACTGAGTCTGCTTGCCAATCATCCCAGCTGCAGCGCTAGCTCGGAGCTCCAGACGTCGATGTCCAGTCCATGCTATGCCAGTGGCCACGGCAGAGCGCTATAGCTAGCGTTTGTCCTCAGTGGGCACGCCCTTCGGCACAGTGATGGAGTAAGGATCACAAAGTTCTTCTCGATGATCTGACGTTGATCAACGGTTCACAAGCGGTCAATGACGCCGCGGGATCCGACTGTGCTCACGAGGAACATCATTCAACTGGGCGCGGCTGCCGCGGCGTTCGTGTGCCGCTCATGCCTAGCCGACATTCAACCCGTCCAAGGCGTGCAGTTCTTCGCAGCGGCCGCGCCTGGCACGTTTCAAGACGCCATCTGGGCGGGCGTGCGCCACATCGTCCTCACCGACCACATGGACATGACAGCATCGCCAACGGCGCCGGACATGGACCCCGAGGTGGAGGCGTTGAACGCAGCCATTGGGAGGGTACAGTTCACGACGCGGTCAATTGTGGTACGATCCCCACTAAGAGCTCTAGTGGGCCACGTGGCGCGATTGTGTTTCGGCAGGCCTGCGTGATCACATCAATATTGATCGAGCCACATGCATACCGCCGGCACCCTTGCGGCTCTTGAGAGCCCTCCCTGCATGAGCCAGGGATGGCTGTAGCACATCCCGGCCACGCAGTGCAGGGCCCTGCAGGGCGGAGGAGCTCATGCACCATGCATGCAGCCCGACTCGGAGCTGCCAGCTGCAGTGAGTGCACCCCCACCGGGGTGGGCAGGCGTTCCTGCCCCTCCACCAGTGGCCACC
>JALKAD010000193.1:75963-102159 GCA_024500015.1 Ulva compressa | reverse complement strand
TGCAGCCGTGGCTCTCGCCTGTTGCCTGTTGACTGCTCTGTTGCCTCGGCGCTGCTGGGTCCTAGATCTATATTCACACAGCTACAGGCGATGGCACTCCGCGGGCATGACTTCCATTACCACTGTACACTTTGCACTTGACGCCGCATGTGGCACTGCCATGTCACATGTGACACACGACTCAGCACGCTGCAGCAAGCAGCGCAGCATACAGAACTGGGAGCATCGTCGCATTTGCGATACACGCGGCGCACCGCTCAGCACGCGGCACACGGATCAGCACGCGATACACGGCTCAGCACGCGTCACACGGCTCAGCACGCGGCACACGGCTCAGCACGCGTCACACGGCTCAGCACGCGGCACACGGCTCGGCACGCGACACACAGCCCAGCACGCGACACACTGCTCAGCATGCGCCAGCTGACTGCAGCGATGTGCAGGGCAACTGCTCCGAGGCGCAGCCGCCGCCGGCCTCATGGCGCATGTCCGAGCCGCTGCCGGCCGGCGCGTGTGCTGTGCGACTGCGCGGCAGCTTCCTCGACATGCGTGCCGGCCACCCCCACCTCTGGCTCGACCGCCTCTACCTGGCCACTGCCGCTTCCCCGACTTCCGGCCTTGCGGACGGAGCGGCTACCAGTGACCCTCCGCCGTTGCTCATCCGGCAGGTCCGCTCCGCCGTCACCGCCGCGGCCGCGCTGCGCGCTGCGTGTCAGCTGTCTGCAACTGCATCCACCTATGCCCCGTTGTGCTGGTAGACTGGTGGACTGTGCCACATGGCGCTCGTTGATGCTGGATAACCGCACAGCACACCCACAGCACACCCACAGCACACCCACAGCGCACCCACAGCACACTCACAGCACACCCGCTGTGCTTCTGCTGCTGCGCTGTGCAGGTTGTCCGGGAGCATTCTTTCAGTATGATATGACAACACGCATTTGTGTTTGTGCCTGGCATGTGTTACCATTGCTGCCCTCGGCTGCCCTTGGCCAAAGCACATGCTATGCACGACCATGCATGATGACCTTGATGCGGTAGCAGCATGCATGGGGTCCCGTCATGGTGTGCCAGCCAAAAGCTGCTGCGGGAGGTGGAGAGGCGTGCTGTGTGCAGAGAGATGGATCTCTGTGGGTCACAAACTCGGTGTTCCAGGGCGGCATGCCAAACTTCCGGGCCATTGACGTGTCGGCCGCGCGCGGGGCCAACGCCTCCCTCTACATCTACCGTGCGCCTCCAGATCTGGCTCTGCTTTCTGCTCGGCTGTCACCAAGCACAACATGTGGCTGCATGCGTGTGATGCATCATCATGATTGCGGGATGTCAGTGTTCGCGGAAGATCCGGGGAGAACCAGGAAAGGTCTGCGTCACACGAGGCTTCGTGGCGGCTGTGCTGTGCTGTGCCGTGCTGCCCACTGCACTCCCCAGCCTTCCCTACCTGCACTCTAGGTACACAAACATTGTGCCAGTAGTACGAGGATGATATGGGATTCAGGCAGGGCTGAACAACCCGTCGACGTCATGAACATGCACAGTTCATCCTGTGCCTTAGCTATACGATGAAGCTGCGCGTGTGCAGATGCGGCTGTGCTGTGGTGTTGTGCTATGGTGTTGTGCTGTGGTGTTGTGCTGTCCCGCCACCAGGCAGCAGCTGTAGCGCCTGGCATCGTATACACATACACAAGGCCGACACTGTCGAAACTCAGCAGTGCACTTGGCTGCGCCTTCAAAACACAAGTTGTTAGGTTGCGAGGAGGTGCAACATACAGCGTCTGGATCGACTGCGCAGCAAAGCCTGCAACCACCGACGGCTGGGTGGTGTGCAGGGACCACGTTCCGAGGTTTCGAGGCGGCAGCGGCGCCGGCTCTGCGCGTGCGCAACGGCACATGCGTCACGGCCGAGTGGTGCCGATTCACGGACTTGAGCGTCATGCCGCCTGCCATGCCTGCGGGCGGCGAGGGAGCCGCGGGGTCCGCCATTTCGGCGTGGAACGGTTCCGGCGTGCTGCTCGTGGTGGGCTACTATAGCTAGTAGTACCCTGCCTGTGAGTAGACCACGCCATGCTGCGCTGGATCGGCGTGCTGTGTGGTTGAGCAGCCGGCTGTGTTCCATGTGCATGCGGTGCTCGTGGTGGGCTACCCTGCACCCCACAATATACTGCAACGCTCCCCACAACATACTGCAACGCTCCGAGTGCCTGGTGATATCAATTGCACGGCCATGATGTATATTAAATACACTCCCAGTCGCGGACAGCCGGCCATGGCTGGTGGCCATTACATGCTCATGCATGCATCAATGAAGGCAGCGTCATGCATGCATCATGATGCAGGACGTGAGCATCGAGGGGAACACGGTCGGCGGCGCGGCCGCCGGCGCGCGAGCCGTTGGGCTGTGGGGGGACGCGCACCTCTACTCGTCTCCCGGCATCCTCGGCTGGCGGGTGCCGGTGGGTGCGGCGGAGGGTTCGGCGGTGCCCTCGGCGCCGGTTGCCAACAGCAGCAAGTTCTCGGGCAGGTTCCTGGAAGCCGGAGTCATTCTTCGCGGTATTCAGTCGGTGAGGCGCTCGCCGCACATGCTGTGTGCTGCGCAACGTGTGCTGCGTGACGTGTGATGTGCAACGTGTGCTGTGTGACGTGTGCTTCGTGCTGCGCGCTGCGCAGTCATGTGGGCCAGCCATGTTACTTGAGCGCAAAACAGCATCCATGCGTGTGCTGCGTGCTGTGTGCTGTAATGCAAACAGGCGTCTGCCGGCACTTCGGTGGCCTTGACATCTTCTGTCTGCCTCCGTCAAGTCGAGGCTGTGCGCCTCCACGGCCAGGGTGCTGCCTCGTCACGGTGCGCACCGTCTGGTTGGCCAGCCCCAGCAGAGCTCAGCAAATGATGTATCCGATATCTGATATCTGACAATGAGTCTGTATCAGCATGATTCCTTGAGCACCCCCATCTGTACCATGCAGGAACAATCACTGCTGGTGGCGGAGCAGTACCTTCCTTACATTATACCGCCGCCGGTCGCACAGGCCGAACAAGGGCCCATGCATGAGCAAGACGCGGCAGCCGCAGCGGGCGCCCCCTCCGGCGCATTCGCCAACATGGGCATAGGAGCAGGAGTTTCCCAGGCGGAGGCTGGGGCACAGATGCATGAGGGGGATGCAGAGGAGAAGAGCGTGAACGTGGGCCTTCTGGTAGGGTGCATGGTCGGTGTGGCCGTCGCTGCCGCGGCCGGAGCGGCACTCGTTATCAACGCCGCACTGCGCAGGCAGCGTGCACAGCATGCGCAGCAGCGGCGGCAGCAGGCGGCCGTGATACCGCTTCATGCGGAGGACCGGCCGGGGTCGGACTCAGATGTGGGCAGTACTGCGGAGGTGCGGCCCGTGCGCATGCATCGTGGGAGCTTCAAGATGCTTCCATGCGCATCCATGAACTTCCACATCATCAATGTTTGCTGGAGGTCCTACAATGCAGCGTTGCTGGGCCAGGTCTTTTGCGGAACAGTGTGATGTGTTGCATCGGCCATCAGTAAATACTTGCTGCAGCTGCCCAAGGTGCCATAGACGTGTTAGGGTTTGCAGGTTGGGTGATTGCTGCTGCATGCCACACTGTTGAGTCTGCCAGCTGCGCACAATAGCAGGTCTACTATCATCGTTCACTCAAGATCTGCTCCTGTCCTTTGTGCTTCCATACTACTGGTTGTTGGCCCGGGGTTCCCAACCTGACCGACCGTGGTGGCCCAGTGGGACCTCGGCCCCAACCTTATAATTATATATAATTATAATTATACACACTGGCAGCTTCCTGCACTTGGGGCTGCATGTCTACCTGCATCGAACTCAGGCTTTTATTTCACAGAGAGTGTGTGGTGTGCAGCTTTCAGAGAGGATATCGTCTGAGTGTGAGAACGGAGCTGTACAAGTGTGATAGCTGGGGCAACCAGAGCCATGCATTTCATGGCTGCCATGCGCCAGCGTTGCTCCAACTGCCGACCTCCGACCACCGACCGCCGACCGCCAACCGCCACGCATCCTGACAAACTCTTCTGTACCCTTGCCGGACTAGTCTGGACTTGATGAGTGTGGCGACCAGTGCCCGCACCGGCCCTCGCCGAGCGACACCTCCACACAACAACGCCCACTTCGCCACAATCCCCTTGTGCCGGCGCCCCTGTTGATCTCTGCAATGGCATCCGGCCCGTCGTGGCGATTCCGCGCCCACTGCAAGTGCATCAGGGCCACTGAGACGCAGGCGGGGCGCATGCGACTGCGGACTCGTTACAGTGCCCACGCCGCCGCCGCCGCCGTGCCAATGTGTCACTTGCAGCATTTGTGACCTCGAATGTGGGTGCAATTTTTGGCTTACGCATGAGACACGTCCGCCCATGGACCACTGGGCAAACAAACCCACCTCTGGGGCGTCAGCAGCGCTGCTGACCCCAGCTAGCTGCGGTGATAGCAGCTTATAGCAGATTACTCTGGCCTGCATGAGCGAGCGATGACCGCCATTCAATTTTCAATCAAGTTGCAGTGGTGTGGGGGCGGCATTGAATCTGCTCTGTCACGCGCGTGTGTGCCCCATCTGGGGCTTTTGGAGGACTAGGTTCTGCTGTGCCAGATCCTCTCCCTGACCATGGGGTTGAGTGCACATCAGTCGCAGGCTGTTTGCAGCATCATGGTTGTGGCCCCGTTGCTCTGCTGCCACTGGCAGTGGGCAGCCCCGGCGGTTTGCAGCACCACTCCCATACCCACCACTGCCACACCAATGCCATACAACTGCAATCCCACCGTGACAGCTTGTGGCCCCAACCGTCCTTGGTACATGTTGTGGTGTCCCTTGCTCATATCTCCTGCTCTGCACTCACCAAAGATAGTATAATGATCCACATATGACAATCATGATCAGCAGTGATTGCTGGTACTAATGGAGCGTGTGTACAAAGCTCTCAGGCTGCCCGGCTGTGTGCCAGGTGGCATCCGTGATGGGCTATGGTGCTGGTATGCTGCCAGGCTCATGGTGGGCCTCAAAGATCTGTCGGACCTTGAGATCTGCTGTAATGGGTACCAGTTAGGTTTGAACGTTTGGCCACAGGTGAGGCCACACGCTGCGAGGCCCTCGCTATGCCCGCAGACTCCTGATGAGCATGACGAGTGATACTATATCATATGATACCGGCTAGTAGCCTGAGGATTCTTTCTTTACCAGCTGCCCTCGGTTGCTGTGTGAAACATGTGATTGGGTTAGGATAGAGTGGATCACTGCAGGATCTGTCTATCTAGATCTGTGTCTGTAAGTGGCATGGTTCCGGTGCAACTGTGGGTGCAGCGCTGTGTGACAGGTGAAGGTTCAAGTTGCGGTGTCACAAATACAGCGATCTACGCTATCTACAGCGATCTACGCTATCTGCCCATCGGCCAACGAGGGGGGCGCTCACTCAGCTCTATGGTACTCCCAGTCCTGTCGCGGACACCAGAAACATCGCAGACTGACTTTGGGAGCACTATAGGGCATAACTAGGTACTCTGGCAAGGGCTGCGGGCCGTTTGGGGGATGTGGCGAAAGCCCCAAACCGGACGACCTTTTCGGTCGAAAATGCCATGTTTCCCCAAACTGCCTCAATGAGGCCCCAAACTCGCCCCAAAGCACTGCCATCGTTCCCAAAGCATACACAACACTTAAAAAGCACTAACAATTGGTCTCACTTGCACCAGCTTGTATAGTACCTGGTCTCGACCGTTCGTGATCCGTCTGTGGCCCGCCGGCGTGTCCGCCATGGATACCAACTGTACACACTTGCTGTACGGAGCGCTGACAGAGTGCATTAATCTGCTCAATTTGATGTATAAGGTTAACCGGACTGAGCTTGATGACGATCAGCTCGCTGATGTGATTGGCGATGCGGTTGGAGAAGCGCGGCAACAAGGTGCCAACGATCAGGCCATCTTCGACTTCACTACGGCATTTCACATGCAGAGCAAACTCAGAGCTACATCAGCTCAGGCGTACACGAGCGACTATGCACCTGTGAGCAGTCTAGTTTGCCCAACGTTTGCCCCTGTGGCCACGTGATACCTTCCCATACGTGAAAGGTTCAAGTGTAGAACATGCCAACTTCCTCGTTAGTGGGGCATTTCGGTCCATTCTTTTTCCACCACCCTTGTAGTGCAGCACTCGATATTAGAGGCTCACTCCCATGGCCAGCAAATTTCAAAGGTGAGAGATGAAGAAGGCAGGCTGCACAAGTCAGATCTGCATGCAGCACCTCCCACTGGTGTATGCCTGGCTACACACGGTGCCCACTGCTGTACCACACACGTAAATACATATTATTATGTACAGTAAGGGACCTATCTGTGTTGCCCAATGCTATCAGTCCACCAAACGCAGTTGTCACCATGAATGTGGCGTTATACAAGGTGCGAGCGGAGCAGAGCAGCTCCACCCACCTCAGTCTGCATACTACCCAGCCCACACGTCCTCCAACCTAGGAAGAGGTGTCCACACGGGTCCCTGGTGGCGTGAGGCGTCCCATTAAGTGCATGCATACACTCTGATCAGAATCAGGTCATTCGTGTGCCCCGTAGCCGAGTTTGGGGCGCCCATAGGCCATTTGGGACATGTTACAGCACTGTCAGAGAGTTTGGGAAGATTTGTCCAAAATCCCCAAACAAAGAGACGTTTTTGGCCCAAATGTACCACTTTCCCCAAACGTCCAAAACAAGCCCGCAGCCCTTCCCAGAGTACCTAGTTATGCCCTATAGTGCTCCCAAAGTCAGTCTGGGGTGTTTCTGGTGTCCGCGACAGGACTGGGAGTACCATAGAGCTGAGTGAGCGCCCCCCTGGCCAACGCATGCAGCGCGAATGGCAGTGGTGTTACATGCGGTGCAGTGCTGTGTGGCGGGTGACAGCATGCATCTGCATTGCGGTAGTGCACCCTGTTTGTAATTGTGAGATGATCTGTTCAAGGCTATGTTTCCGTGAGTGTCTCATGCGTGTTTCATATGCGGAAGAGTCAGTCTAGACACATCAGAAATATGTATCCATGTTACCTGAGATTTGAGGGCACTCGCATGCATATTTATTGTGGCACGTGCGTACGCTGTGTACATTTGAGCCTTTGCGGGCTGATTAATCACTAGGAGATCCGGTTTTTACATGTCATCAGGTGATCGTATGTGGCTACAGGGGAAATTGAGGTTGGGACTGCATATGACAAGCTACTAAACATTTGTGTGAACGACGTAATACTTACATCTACGTGCAAAACGTAGACGAAAATACACATTGGTCCAAACGTAATTTACTTTGGAACAAATTTACGCAAACGTAATTTAATTTGGAACAAACAGTCCGGACTTGCGCAACTGCACACACCATATTGATGTGCGCGGTTCTGCAGCATGCTGCCGTTTGGGGGTTAACATTTGGGCCCGGCACATGATCTGCTCATTGCACATGAAATCTGCTGAAAGTCAACCATTTTGGTCCCGGACGGATCTGCGCAGCTGTAAGTCGCCAAGTACTACGGAGAGAAGGGAGAACCGGATGAGGCTACTAGGTGTAGTACACCTTGATGCATGGCCAGTGGCCAGTGGCCACCGTGCACGTGACCCGTCAACGACTCCCAGACCGGTACCACTAGTGCCACGTACCACTAGTGCCGTTACGAACGCACGTATGGCAAAATCGATCTGGCGATCGATGCCTCGCAATATATATGGGTTCGAGGTCGGGATGGCGCGAAGCGCTGCATGGCGCGAAGCGCTAGCTGTAGCTAGCGCAATTCGCTGCGCAAAGCTTTAGCGCTAATTAAGCCCGTGCAACGATGTCGATATCGACGGTGCAACCCGGCCGCGGGGCGTTGCCTACGACAGCCTCACACGTGTACACGCGATCACCCAGCGGGGGTTTTGGTCGTCTGCTTTCCTACTGTTGCCCTCACTGCAGGGCTCTTGCGTTCATCTCCGTGTAACACGCGATCACCCTGCGGCACGCGGCGCATGTGCTTGTTAACAAAGCTCACACAGCAACTCGTAGTGCGACGAGCCCAGTCGGCGCTGAGCTGCAGCAGCCATGGACGGTGAAGTTCTCACACCGTTCCATGCGAGCTCAGCTTGCACGCATGCATGAGTTTGGCTGAATACACGTCGAAGCCTGCAATGAGTCATCGCCGCCTCGCGTCCCCTTGTCATGTGCGACTTTAATGGCTTCAGGTGTGCATGTATATCTCCAGCGTGAGATAAGGCTCAACCTGGGTGCCTGCGGAGATCGCAACTCAGAACACATCATGACGATCACAATTGCAAGTGCATCAGCTGCAAGCTGCCAGCTTGCGCTGCCAACTCACGACCGAGCATTATGCGGTCCATGCTGGCCAGGCTGGGCAGCTAGCGCTGGACATCGGGAGCCCGACATCGCGACACGGGACAGTGTGTCGGATGCTTCCGTGACGGTGTCACGACCAGCTGCAACTGCAGTCCTCCTGGACACATTTTTATTACTGCGATGGGGAGGCAATTGCATGCGCAGCTACTAGTCCAGATGTCTCGTCCAGATGTCTCGAGCGTCCGTTGCAACGGAGGTGGTTGTTGCACCTGCCAATGTTCTGCCAGTCGCACGCACATATCGCAGCGCTGCCGCCCAGCTGCGCAAAGGGGCTGGTGTACTCTGCATTCTGTGCCTTGCCGTGTAAAAGAACTTTACCGCCCGCGAACCCCAGCGCATCGAGTCCAAAGCATCCCTCTCATGCGCGGGCTTGATGCAGCGGCGGCGGCGGTGTGGCCAGCTCGGATGCGCCGGTTTCGCAGGGAAGCCTCACAGCCACTTGCACCGCAAACTTGCGTTATTGAATGGTATCATTCCGTGCAGCGCCGAGCCCGCGACGAGGTGGGCCATTGACGCCCAGGAGCGGCGTGGACGGCGCGCATCCCCAAGAGTGCTGCACGCCAAGGCAACCACCAGCACACGAAATCTATTGCGTGTAGATTGTTGCGGTAATGGCGACCATGCCCGTCTATGACCACGCCGGCCCGCACCGCGAGATATTCACCTGAACCAGCGCAGTCTAGATGGTTGACTTGCAAGTGACACGATGACATTTGGCATAGCATAGGATTCTATTGCAATGCTCTGCTCGCTCGGGCGGTGTCGCGTGGCTGTTCGGTCTTGGTGGGGCACTGTCTTCTACTTCAGCGTCTACGCGAACTTATGCAGTGGTCAGGCAACCGGCACGGGGGACCTGGTATTAGTCTCCACGCCTCAAGAGCTTCAGCAAGCCCTTAATCCGCAAAACTTCACGGCCAACGTGCTGGTTAGAGACCATCTGAACATGGTCTCCGCCTTGGAGGAGGGTCCGCTCACTATATCAGCGTTCACCAAATCCATTGTGGTGCGTCTCTACAGTAACAGTTTTCATTCATGCAGTGCGGCGTGGCCTCCATCGTGCTTGTAGCCTTTCCTGAGCACGAGCACCCGTACAATCAGCTGGATCGAGACGCACACTTGCTTACACTATCACCTAGCATAATGAATGTGGGTGTCGTCAAGAAAACATTCAATCCTGACAAGTGATGCCGATCATCAACCGAATGCGCGTCTCGTGCCGGTGCATCGTACGACTAGTGACGGTGTTGATGGTTTTGGCGCAAACGAATCCGTACATGCGCTTAATGCCGCGTCAAGCATCAATATCATCTTGTGCTCACGTTGACATCATGTTCACACGGAAACATTGCGATCCTCATCCATGTTGTGGCAGGGCGTCGGGAGAAAGCTGTAGATGCCAT
Source organism: Ulva compressa (assembly GCA_024500015.1). Taxonomy (NCBI): domain Eukaryota; kingdom Viridiplantae; phylum Chlorophyta; class Ulvophyceae; order Ulvales; family Ulvaceae; genus Ulva; species Ulva compressa. The sequence goes on along the minus strand of JALKAD010000193.1, from coordinate 92,379 downwards.
CTGGCCGCGAGGGTTCAATCCTGTTTTCTGTATATCGACCATGTCCTTGACTGTGTTCAAATGTCAGTGGATATGGCCACGTACAACCGACGTCCGCCATTTCCAGCCGTGTGCCAAGCTCATCTGTAGCATGGTCGCAGCCGTAGGTGCAGATTCTGTTGCCGTAGCATCTGGACGAACACGTTGTTAGAGTCTGTTTTAGTGTGGATGCCGTTAGCTGGATCTGCAGCCGGGCAACTATGCTCACAACAGAAGGCAGAGCCAATGTGGGCTTCAAGATCTGTCTGCCAGCTGACCCATTCTGTGGACTACCAGTTTGCAGTTGACAGGCAACATCTTGCGCAGGTGCCGTCAATCGAGTTTTAGTGGGCGTCGCGTCGGTATCCTGCTGGTCAAGCTGTTAGAGCACTGTGCATGCAGTCAGCTTGTATCTGAATGCTTCCCATCCCTCTCACTGCATGTTTCAGTCAGAGCACCTGTGAACAAAGCATCAGCCTGCAAATCTGCGATGTACTCTAGTTCTTCCAGCCTGCCACGAGTCAGCGAATGCTTGCATGGGTAACAACCCAGGCATCCGTGCCATAAATCCGAGCTCTCGCGACATCTTGGGTGCCACCAGCTGTCACACAAAGCGACCCTCTGCTTGCTCAGCTGCATGCCATAGCGAGCCCGCACCGTTGTGCAGTCTTGCCCATGATGTCCCAGCACCATGGTCTCTCTCGGAATCTCAGTCACCTCTCGCCCGGTTTTGACCACAAACGATGAACCACAAGCCCCATTAGCACCAGTCTGACCTGGTGACTGGAACCGTTGCAAAGGTCTGGCGTACCATGGCGTCAGCAATGTCTGCACTGCCACATGGCCGACTCCACCTGTCCACAATCCTCCACAACTGAGTCATGCCAGCGCAGCTGCCCCCGCTGGAACTAGTGTCACTGGCAGACACTCTGCGAACGGATCCTGTAGTGATGTTTGCTGCTACCTGCTTGCTGGCTTGAGGCTGCTTGCGTGCTTGTTGCCCTCGCTGTCTGGCCCTTGCGTTGGTCTCCGTGCACAGACCGCCGTGTGATACTTTGCGTGCGCCATGCCTGCGTCTGCCTATGTCTGCCACATCCATTGAGCATGGAGCATGGAGAGAGTCACTGTTGAGGAGGAGCGGCGAGTGCACAGGGGGCATGTTGTTGCTGCAGGGCAACTGCACGGAAGCTGGCCCAGCTCCCGCCGGCTTTGGCCTGACAGAGCCGCTACCGCCAGGCGCGTGTGCGCTCTTCGTCGAGCAGGACTTCATCGAGACGAACCAGAAGGTTACCCTCTGGCTATCCAACCTCTACGTCGTCGTTTCTCCGAACGTCGGCGACAAGGAGTCTGTCTTGATCTACCATGTGCGCTCCGCCGTCGCCTGCAACTCTGACGCTCTCTGAAGCTTCTTGTGGCCAGAGGTGTTGGGCCTGCTGCGCGCAGGCAGCAGCCGCAGCATAGCGTGGGGCGTGGCGGAGTCCTGCATGCATGCGGCTGGGCGTGTGGGGTCCATAGCATCGGCCTGGAACGCCGAGGCATCAGAGGTGGTGGTGACACTGGGAGCTCAGCTGAGTCAGAGCCTCTGACAGTGCATGCATGATCACCCGTGCAACTTCAGTGTTCAGGCTGTTGGCAAGTCATCCCGCCTGCTGCCGTGCTCTGTGCTGTCGTGCTATGATGAGTGTTTTGTCAAACGCGCTGCGCGCAGTGCGCGCGGTGCAACCCGAATGCTCCCACCAGCCGCACGCCAGTAGCAGTGTATATGCGTAGCAAGTGGGACTGAGGCGCATGCATCCTGGACGACAATGTGTCTGATTTGTTGAGTACAAGCAACGCGAGGCCCTTCCCCGATGCATGACCTGCATGCATGTTTGTTCAATGAGCCGCCTGGCAATGACGGCTGCTTTGGCGCTGAGATGTGAGCGTCCGTATTGCACCTGCATGCGGGCGGCTGCGCTTGCGGAGCTCGCCAGAGTTGTGGGCGCCTTTTACCCACCGTGCATGTGCTGCATGCATGTCCTTAACCGTTCACGTGGCTTGCAGACGACAGGGGACATGTGGGTCACGTCGTCGGTGTTCCAGGGCGCCGGCACTAACGGCCGCGCCGTGTATCTGATCAGCGAGGGAGACGCGTCTCCGCGGATGCTGATGCAAGGTGCGCTGCCCACCTCCTGAACCGGCTCCGGGGGCCTGGTTTGCCGGAGATGTCCCAGTCGGCTGCGGCATGTAGTTACGTATTACAATTACATTTACTTTTACTTTCCAACGCCAGCGCTCATCGGCAGCAGTGCGCAGCAGCAGCAGTCGGCTCCATCAGCAGCGCAGTCGGCGGGGCTTCGGTCAGAGTCGCTCAGCTGGAGTGCGAGGTGCTCTGCAGCGCACGTGTATGGCCTGTACAGCGGCTCGAGCCGCAGGTGGCGTGACACCCGCTCTTTGCCAGTGCTGTGAGGTTGAACGTGAATACGCACGGGCCGGTTCAACTCCCGGGACCGGGCCTCTGGGAAGCAGCCCGGCTCTGTAGGCTGTCGCGTCTTGTGTTTGCTGGTAAGCGGGTGACTGCTGCAGGGATAGGCGTGTGCCTGTGTGCCTGTGTGCCGCCCATGTAGTTTGGTCAATGTGTGAGCATAATTCTGCTCAGCCAGAGCGGTATATCGCAGAGACAGAGCAACGCCACGACCCGCAACGCCACGACCCGCACAGAGATCCCCTCACCGTTCGAAAAACACTGCTCCACTTCCATCCACATCTTAGGGTGTCAGGTTCCTTGTTCCTCATCAGCTGCTCACATGTGTGAACTCACTTTTGCATGCACGGCGCCGCTCAGGCTCGTGATTGCTTCCAGGTTCAAGGTTGAAAGACACCCCCTGTGGCTTCTCCCCTTCTTACCTGAGACAAAATAAACAAACCTTACCCAGCAAATTTTTTATTGTAAGCTCTATGTTCATGTCATAATTTTCATTAGCTCCCTCACACGTCCCCGTCCATCTCCATCTCCATCGGCAGTTCTACCGAGCTCTCTCAGGGTTCTTCACATCTTATTTGTTGTCTGTTTCCATACAACTCGCATGCCATGCCTGCTGCCTGCTGTCCTTGATCGCTCCATGCTCAACTGATTCATTGTGCTCCGCCGCCGCATGTGCGTGACCAGTTGACCGCACCCACCAGAGCACACAGCACAGCATGTGCCGAAATCGGGCGCAGACTCGGTGCTGCTAGACTGAGATGCGCTGTTTGCCACACACCGCACCCGATGCAGCTGATCCAACCGTGTCGCCCGCGGCTCCTCTGCTGCGGCATTTGACCCCAACAAAGCGCACCCTGGCGCCACAATCACAGCATACACAGCACGGGGTGCACAGGTGCTCATGTGTGCAGGAGTGCTCATCACAAGGTTCACCCATCACAGGGTTCACCGGCATATGTGTGCAGGAGTGCTCATCACAGGGTTCACCGGGCCGTCGGCGCCGGGGCTGCTGCTGGGAAACGACACGACGCTGACGCTGCAGGACACAGCAGTGAACAACATGAACCTGACGATGGACCCGTCCGGGGAGGACGAGGTGGCTGCGGGGTCTGCGATCCAGGCATGGAGCGGTGCCGGAGTCCTGCTGGAGGTGCCGCCACTGCTCTGTGTGTGCAACAGACTGTGCAACCATTGCGGATTGTGCAACCATTGCAGACTGTGCAACCATTGGCTGTGCGCACATGTGCAGCTATTGCAATGATGCCATGCATTGTCAGAGGCGCCAACTGCAACATCGATTCTGGCACGTCTGTCGCTCAGCGCCGCAGTCGTGCTGTCCGCTGCAGCTGTCCCGCGGCCATGGCTTGCACACACGATACATCCCTCATGCATGCATGCGCATCCGGACGCCGCACCCACATGGCCACACGATTTCCATCATGGGGAGATCATTCTAGCGCACAGGGCCCGGCGCACGGTGCCTCAGTCAGCAGCTTCGTCACGGCTGCCATGATCGCGGCATGTCTGCATCGCAACCATGGTATGATTATACACAGCGCATGATCATACACCCATCGTCATGTCCAGCACAGCACGGCTCGCGGGTGTGCAGTTCGTGCCTGGGGATCGCCTGGCCGAACCACCTCAGCCAGGTAGCATGCATGCAACACGAGTCAAAGGAAACAGATGTACACCCACTTGACAAAATGCCGCGGAACCCCTCAATGTAAGGGTGCATACGGCGTCAGTGCACAAGCGTGACCAGCACCGCGTGTGGCTACAGGAGACGGTGTTTCTCAATAACACGGTGCACGGCGCGCCGGCCGGCTCGAAGGCCGTGGCGCTGCTGGGCGGCGACGACTCGGCCGTTCTATACTCGCTGCCCACCATCACCGCGTGGCACTGGGGCGACAACCAGGAGCTGCAGTCGGACGTCGTCACGCTCAGCGGCGAGCGCGGCAACGGCGATCAGTCCCAGGGCTTCATGCAGGAGATCAGCCTCACCTTCCTGGAGCAGGTGCGTCCTGACCTTCCCCTCCACCTCCCCCTCGCCCTGCTTCTTGCAAGATCTTGTCACAGTATCTGCATGGCCATGCGTGGGGGGCACAGGTGGCTACTGGTGCACTCGATGTGGCTTGGGTGCCGACGTCAGTCTGCGGGTCGCGATTCTTTGTGCTTCTGTGTGGCATGTGCAATGGCTCCTTTGGTCCCGTGTGTTCGCTCGGGGGAGACAGCACCGGGCACGCCAATGCTTCAAATTCTGCTTTAGAACTGCTAGGAGGCAGATGTAGGAGCACAGCACGCAGCATGCGCAGCACCAGTCTGGAGCTGTGCACGGCGGCTCGCAATGCATGGCTGTGACTGTTTGTACAAAACGTGTCTGCAGGGGAACGACTTGCACCTATGACATGTTGGTGGTTTCTGATACATGGCCGCTGAGCTTTATTAAAGTAGAGAGTGGCTCTCTAGAACAGCGGAGGGTAGCTACAGGTGCTGGGGGTACACCTGGGACCAAGCATCAGTGGCCTGCCAGCAGACATGATGCTTTTGTTGATGAGTGTGGCATAATGGGCAATCACGTCGTCAGGTCAGGGTCAGGTCAGGATTGGCGCAACTGGCAACTGTCACCATGGGCACAGTGGGCACATTCACTCTGTGCAGTCCGCTTCAAGCTGTGGCTATGTTGCCTGTTGCGCCTTCACACAGCTGGGTCAAATCAGGTGTGCTAGGTGCCATGCCATGTCAGCGTATGCCAGCATCGCTCATGCAGTCACCGCTGCAGCGGTGGCCGGCGCGCATGCTGAGCATGCGGCAGATGCACCGGCGGACCGGGCGCCGGCAAGTGTCTATCGACGAGATAGTATCGAGATGTCACATGGCCCTCCCGCGCGAGGGGATCAGGCGATGCACGTATCCATGGCTATTCGCGTCCAGGATGGCACGTGCACTGTAGCGCACGGGCGTCGACTCTGTCATCGGAATTCCACTGCGTGGCCGGGGATGCAAGAGAGCTTGCGATACAATTATGCATGCAAACTGTCGACAGGCAATGCGCAATGTGTCGCTGCCTGCTGGACAGTTCATAGCGAATTTCCTGACCGTGCACCCGAAGTTCGCAGTGTCTTCGCGCGTGCCTCCCTCACCATCACCGCCGACTCGCGTCCAGTCACTCCAGTGCACAGACACTGCTGCAGACATGCCGCTCCAGCTCATGGTGCACATGGCGTGCTGCGACGCATTTCAGCACCGCTACCAGTGCACCCACGCTTCTGAGCCAGTGTATCAGCCCCACACGTCAACAAAAGGTCCCCTGTAGGCACACACATGTCCAACGCTAACTAGGCCTAGTTAGGGCTGCAGGACCAGCACAATCGTCCTGAATTCACACAAAGGGGTGCTTTCATCTTCCAGCCAAACTATAGCCGATCACACTGTTTCCCGCCCCGGGTCCTTGGCCCGGGAATGCGTGCAATGGCACCATGCATGTGCATGCTGCTGCCAGACTGCTGACATCAATGCATTTGACTCCATGTGGCTGCTGAGCGTGCTGGGGCGACCTCTCACAGACCACGGCGTCTCGACGAGCACCTCTAGCTGTGTGTCGAAGGGGCAGACCCCCTCATCCACGTGCCTCACCACGCTCCCCGCCTCACTCACCACCCCTGCTCAGCCAGCAAGCGTGTGGACCCTGCAGAACCAGCAAGCGCTCGTGGACGAGCTATTCGGCGTCAGCGAGGCCCCCACGCCTGCGCCAACAGCGGTGCCCGCCGCTGCGCCCGCCGACGCGCCGGCACCCGCCGCCACAACCCCGACCGCCGCCACGCCGACGCCAGCACAGCCCAGCACACCCGCCGCAGACCCTGGCACAGCTGTCGAGCCCAGCGTGGCCGCGCCACAGCAGGACCCGACTGGAGATGAGGACATGCCCGCGATCGAGGGCGAGCTGGATCCGCCGCCGGTGGATGACGGCAGCGGTTCGGACAGCCAGCAGGTGGCGTACATTGTGGGCGCGAGCGTCGGCGCCGCGCTGCTGGTCACGCTGTGCGGCATCGTCGTGCTGATCGTGCTGCTGCGCCGCCAGCGCAACCGCCAGCACGAGGCCGAGGCGAAGAACGGATGGGTGCGCTTCCATCCCGTGCGGGCCCATGGGATCCCATGCCCCATGCATGGGCCACATGCATGCGTTGAGCTGCACATCCGCCACAGCACGCGTGTGGATGCGATGGCGGCGAGCGGTGCTGCCGCCTTGCTGTGCGCAGGGTGCGTCCATGTTGGTGTGTTGTGACATGAATCGTGTGATTGCCGAATCATTCGTTCCGGCGCGGCTCGGTGCTATGCCCATCGTGTGCTGTGCTTGGCACCGCGCGGGAGCAACAGGTCAATGATAGAATCGGCAGTGCTTGGGGCATATGCTGGGTGTCATGCAGGCGCAGCACCAGGCGTCTTGGCCCGGGAGCCACCCGTCCGCAGGAAGCTACGGGAACCTTCCGGGCGGCCCCCCTCCGCCCGGCGGCCCCGCTGCCGTTGAGCTCGTCGCCATGACGCGCAGCCGCTCCAAGCCCAGCAGCGACACGAAGAGCCGCCAGGGGTCGCGCAGCGGCAGCGTCTCCTCCAACGGCGGCCTGCCGTACACCTCCGTCACAACCCCGATGCTGCCCACCGGCAGCACGCACACCATGGCCACCGGCGGCATGACCACCGCCGGAATGTCTGCCGGTGGCATGTCGAGCCTAAACCCAACTGTCGGCTCTGTGTACCCGACGCGCAGCGCGCACAGCGGCACATCGGGCGGGAACCCTGACTTTGGCGCCGTGCTGGAAACTCCCGCACCGGACAAGCTCACCCGCACGCCGACGCCGCCGCCGCTCGGCCAGCGCGGCAGCAGCCCCCTCAAGCCGCCGCTCAGCGGCACTACCCCGTCCAACCTGCGGCCGCTGCCGAGCGGCGCGAGCAGTGCGGCCGGCATTGGGGCGCACATCGGCAACGTCCCCATGGCGTCCCTCGCCGCGCAGTCGACGCTCCAGCACGCAGCACAGCGCGGGGAATCCATGTCGAGCATGGGCATCGCGCTGCCCACCTCGACCCGCGACTTCAGCTCCTGCGGCGTCGCTCACGGCAGCCACACCCTCGGCACGACGTTTGACTCGATCCCGGTCGACCCCCCGGCGCTGCCGCTGCCGACGACGGCGGACCGCGACGCGGGCAGCGTGATGCCACCGGACCTGCTGGAGCACGCGCTCGACAACATGTCTGCGTCGGGCGTGCCGTTCATGGGGGACTTCAAGCTGCTGGGGCCGATGGAGCGGCGCGGCGGCGGCCAGGGGCTGGTGCAGTTTGCAACGCAGCTGCGCACGAGCGACCCGGTCGCGATCAAGTTCTTCGTGAACAGCCGCGCGTTTGAGTGCGAGCGCGAGCTGTACAGCCAGGAGCACCTCCGCGGCATGATGCCTGCGGTGTCCCTCATGCACAGCAACTCTGATGTGCGTCTGCCCCCCCTCCCCCCTGCTCCGCCTCCTTGTGAAGCGTACTCCTGCACTGTTACTCTTGCAACGATACTCCTGTGTGGATCTCCTGCAACGTTTCTCACTCCGACGTGCACTCCACCATTCCCCCGTCTCGCACCCCGCCTCTACCCCTCTTCTTGCGCCTCTTGCCTCCTGTGCCACGTGCCTCAGCGATGTCCTGCGTTCCGGGATGTTGGTGCTGCGTTCACGGTGCGGTGTTCGTGGGTGCATCCTGCGGTGTTGCTGCATGCTCGATGCCGCGGCCGGGCACCGTCAGCGCATGGCATTGCGGATTAATTAGTGCGGATCAGCCACCAACCAACGTTGCTCTTGCATATGTGAGGACTTATTCATGAGTGCTCGAGTGTAGCTATGCAGTGGCTGACTCTGCATGGGCTCACAAGTGATCATCACAGGTGTCCTGACGTGTCCTGGTCGATTTGGATTTGCTTTGGGTTGACGTGATGATCTAGAAGCAACTAGGGGATTATTCTAGGGCATAATTCTCCTGATGTCACCGGGAAGTATAATCTAGAACACAGCCTCCCTGCCAGCATTACTGCACTCTGTGTGCACACATACTGTGTGCACAACACCTGCCACATAAGCAGGCGTTCTTGTGTGTTCCCAGCATAATGTTTGCTCTGTGGTGGCAACGGGTGTGAGGTGAGTCAGACCTGGGTGTGGCCAGGCCCTGCATTACAAATGCCTGCTGTGGCTGCTGTGGCTGCTGCAGCGCAGTGGTGCTGCAGTGGCATATGCAGCAGAGGCACCTCGCAGCTGGCACCTCACATGGCCTCTGCTGAGCAAGATTGCTAGCAGATCTCGGTGGGGTGAATGGTGGGGTGAGTGGGGGGCATAGGCGCACCAGCATGTGATTCTTTTGAGTGGCTGTGGGGCTGTTTGACTGGCTGACGATGGCGCGACCACTCCCTGCTTCCCACATTGGTGGTGGTGCTTCCCACATTGGTGGCTGGACAAGCCCAGCCCAGCTCAGCCCAGCAACAGCAGCAGTAGTATTCCTCACCCATGCCAGTGCATGTGGTGTTCCTGCCCCCACATGGCCACAGCACGCTCTGCATGCCAGCCACATCTTCCATTGTGCTGCGCATGCTCTCCTGCTGCGCATGCCCTCCTGCTGCGCATGCTCTCCTGCTGCGCATGCTCTCCTGCTGCAGCAGCACGCCTCCAATCCAATCACATTCCTCCGGCCTGCTGCAAGTCACCTCGTGAGTCATGATGCACCTGAAGTGTGAGCGTGCTGTGCTGTGCTGTGCAGGGCACCGTGGTTACAGACGAGGGGTGGCGCTTCCCGCCGTTCATCGTTGTGGAGCGCGGGGAGAGCCTCGACGAGTGGCAAGCGCACGTCAAGCCCGACTTTGCCACCGTCGTCCAGGTGCGGGCCCTCCCTGCCTGACACGCTGTGTTGTTTAGCATGTACAATATGTTGTTACGGAGGTAGAGCGCAGCCTCACCGGCCCAAGACATGCTCGCAACACAACAAACGACCACCTGTCGTGCAGCTTCACGTCTTGTGCAGCTTCAAGTGTTATGAGGCACGGTGGTTTTTGTTAACGCGGCTTATTGGGTCACGGCTTATTGTTACGGCTTTTTGGGGTCACGGCTTATTGGGCTCACACTCTGCTGCTCCGCGTGCTGCGCCGGCCTAGCATGCGCGGACAGTTTAGGCCTGGGCACTGGCCAGATGCAACGGCACGTGCACGAGTGTTGCCAACACACCAGGCCGTGCTGTGCAGGTGCTCAGTCATATATGCGAGCGCGTGAAGACGCTGCACGACGCGGGAGTGGCGCACCGGGACCTCAAACCCGGGAATGTGTTGTGGCGACCAAAGCATTACTCATGGACGCTCATAGACTTTGGCTGTGCCGCGCAAATTGGTATGTTGCGTCGTCCCTGACACCTCGTCAGCAGCCGTATGACGGACAGCAGGGACGCCTGTCTGTGCCTTGCCTGCATTCCGATTCCCGGCTGTGTATGGCACGTGTGTGGAGTCCATGCATGTATGTATGGACATGTGTGGAGTCTTAACCTGAACACGAGTGCGCGCATGAGCTTGCGCTGTGTACGCCACAGTGTGCAGACAGGCATGGACGACCACGCATGGACGACCACGCGGCATGTGTGGCATGTGTGCGGTGTGCTGCAGGCTTGGTCAGCCGGCTGACGTTCAGTGTGAGCTACTCCCCCCCGGAGACGCTCATGACGCTGCGCTCCGGAGCACGCAGCATAAAGTCGGACCCCGCGACCGATATCTGGGCAATCGGGCTGATCGGCTACGAGCTCATACACAGGCAGCGTGCCTTCCGTGAGTTTTCCTGGACGTTCACAGATGTGCTCGACGCAGCCGCCGGCGCTAAGGCGTACCCGTGGGAGGACCGGCCCGGAACCTTCCGGAGGGACCCGGAGCTGCGGGCGCTCGGGAGCGTCGTGCGCGCTTGCCTGGCGCGCGATGCCGCAGCACGGCCGACCGCGGAGCAGCTCGTGCAGAAGCTGAACCAGCTGTTTGATAGCCACGGCACGACGATGGGGCCGGGGACCAACACGGCGGAACCTTCCGTGCCGATGCCGACGGCGGACGCAATCGCGCGCACTGGGTCGGCCGGGGACATGGAGTCTGCCGACGCGGACGCGGGGTCGGAACCGTCGGTGTGGGATGCACACGAGCCAGCGGTGGCTAGAGGGGCAATAGGCGTGCGGCCGCCGCCGGGGATCAACGCGGCGGTGCGCTCAGGGCGGACGTACACACATTCGCGCATCGAACTCAATTCGCTGCAGCCGTCATCGGTGCTCGCGGCCACGGCAGAGGTCCAGGACAACGGCGAGTTTGACGCGCGGCTGCGGCGAGCGCTTGCGCATGCATGGGGCAGCGCCTCGGCGCGGCTCGCGACGACGCTTGAGGGCAACGAGGCGACGGTCGAGACCGAGGCGACGGAGCCGGCCGCGGACGGTTCCGACGTGCCGGCGGTGCATCTCGCGAGCTCGCTGCAGACGTCGTCGGCGCTTGTGACGACGGCCGACACTGGCGGCGGCACGTCGTCGGCGGGAACCGGGGCCGGCGGCGGCGGGAATCCTCGGGGGCCGGTAGAATGTGCCGTGTCTGCAAGCGGCGCGGAGTCCTCCGTGGCGGTCGGTGCGTCCGAGTCAAACGGCGAGGGCTGACAGTAATCCGTGACGCGGTGCGTGCATGGGTTGGCATGGGACTGCATAGCACACGCAGCGTGTTCCCAGCATAACAGCGGCTGGCCGTGGGGTGTGTGCTGGTGATGCGTGTCCGGCACAATTCTGATGCATCAGACGGGGACTGGCCGCCACGGGGCGGGGCGCTCCCATCAGCCGCTGACTGCTGCTGTGGTGGCCGTGTGCTAAGCTTGCATGTCAGGGTCACAGGACCGTGTGCCGGGTGGTGCGTGTGCTGCGCGGCATGCTGTGCGGCTCCGTCCGGTGTGAGCATGGTGCTGCCGGTGGCCTAACGCTGCTTGTCTCCACCACTCCCACCCAGCGATCAGTCAGGCAACAGCCGAACGGTTCAGCGGTGAGCCATGTTGTCAATGCATGTGCGCCCTGCGGAAAGAGTGACACAGCGCAGCCGCCCGTGGTCGGCACCTCCGGCTAGACTCCGTCCTGAGTCGGACACGGTTCACCGCAATAGGGACGCCTCCGCAGCAATATGCATGCGGCATGTGCTGCGGGCATGCTGCGCCGTTGCTGTATCTGGACGTCAACACCAGATTGCGGCAGGAGGACGCTGAGCCCCAGCATGGTGGTCTGTGCTGTGGCGGGCACGCCGCCCGCCGCCACAGCGCGCAGCGCAGACCAACGCGCCCTGTTAAGCTTTGTTGAAGCGGTCATGGCCACTTGGCAGGCCAGAGCAGTGCGCGCATCGCCGCCCCAGTTCGCCTGCCCGTTGGGTGGTGGGTGACAAGGGTTGGGAACGGCGCAGCAGTGTGATGTGACCATATGTGGCACACACAGCCACAGCCGCTGTGCCAGAATTCACAATCTGTGATCCGTGCTGGCAGCAGACGCTGCTGTTTGCGCTGAGGCGCCGCTGCGTGCTGTGCACGAGGTGCTGTGGAACGACCAACTTCCGATCACCACAGCATCGGCAGCACCGCTGCCGGCCGCAGCGGGTTGAGGTTTTGACAAGTAGGTTGGCGGCGTCAGCAGATTTCATTTATTTTTTATGTGGCGGGCCGGTGGCGGATGCTGGTGGCCGCTTCGGAGTGGCAACAACAAGGCAGCACAGCCTGGAGTTTGAAATGGCATGTTAGTGTGTGTGTGCCAGGCATGAGCCATGCCGATTGTTTCGTATGCGAAGGTCATGAAGAGATAATAGATCACGTTTTCATGTGGTCTGAGTTTGCTCAAGATGCGTGCGCTCTGCACATGTGCGCGTGTGACAGGGTCAGGAGCTTCCAGGGAGCTTGCCCCAGAGTGGCTTACTAGACGTTTGTGCTGCCTGCATCCGATCTGAGAATCATGGGTAGAAGTAGACTCAGGAGAGCAATCAACATCATGTGCAAGTTCTACTGTGTGGATATGCATGGAAAATTGAGCAACGGCAGCACATGTGTGTTACACTGTGTGTTAAACTGTGATAGCACTGTGATAGACCAAGGGCTCAGCAGCGCCGATGGAAGATAGCACGACACAAAAAAAGGCAAGCAGCGCATGTGTTCCACCACTCTGCTTCTGATGAAACTGATCTCAGCATCCAATGCAACCCCTGATGCGCTGTGCAAGACGACCGCCTGGCACTGACATGCAGCATGGAGAACCTCAGGCGACCGTTGGAGGCTGTGCATGGAACAAGTGCGGATGCAGTTGTGCTCCCAGCTGCAAGGAGGGTCCCCAACAGCAATTGTGCACTGAGTGGTGTTGATGCAGCAGCATCCAACCACCAAGGCATCGCAGCACTGTTCACCACGTGCTTGATGCAACCATTCTGTTGCCAAGTGCATCATTGGCAGCTATGTGCGGAGTAGGCTCATGTACTGTGTACTGTTTCTCTCCTCAGCTCCAACTCTCTTGCAGGCCCTTAGTGTTTCGCATACAGTACGCAGGCTCCCAGCACAGGTTCCACGGCCAGTCCAGTGTGTATAGGACACAAACATGGGCCAGCTGTTGTCGTGGACCGGTCCTAGCCGGTCTCAGACTGCGGCTGGCTGGCAGCGTGGTCAGGACCGGTCATGCTGGACTCAAGCACCCCAGGCACATGGAGGGGCCAATTACATCCACCCCATATCATCCAACTGCCAGTGCTGGAGCTAGCCTGAATCATGTGACGGCTTTCTTCCAGGCGCTGCTCGCATTCTGCTGGATTCCAGGTCAGCATCCAATCAGTACACCCATCCAAACAGTACAACTGCCGTGCCCACCTTGGTGCCAAGCTCACCGCACCGCCACCGAGGTCCGCGCCTACAGGCACTGCTCAATGACCCTCACCACACCGGTAGGCAAAACACAAGCCCTGTGCCAGTTGGCGTGGCACAGTCCACGACCAACAGGCCACGCGTGCATGCAAAAGGGTGATGGCATCAGGCGGGAAAGCACGGCCATGCGGCGCTGAGGATGTGGAACACGCCTCCCTTGCCGTGTGGACTTGCGCACATGACGTGTGGAGCCAGCAGAGAGGGCCCACCACTCCACAGCGAGTCACGCTAAAGCGCGGTGCGTCACACAGCAGAGCCAGGTGCACGCAGCGTCGACGCTTCATGCGCCGCAGGCGGCTGTGCAGAAGTGGCGACGATGCCCGGGCAAGCAGCGGGGCAGTCCCGACCTGCGGCATGCACCTGGTCGCCATCACCGTCGGCCTTGTGCATGCATGCGTCCGGCCCTGTGCGGCCAGACGCGGAGGCCCGCTGCTGCGTACAGGGGACAACGCGGGCGCTGATGCGGTGGACGGCGGAGCGCAGGCTGGCCAGCATCGCGCCCAGGCCGCGCACGGTGCCGACGAATGCGACGGCGGTGAAGGCGAAGGAGAGTGCGGTGACGGCGGTGTTGATGCGCAGCTGGCGCACGGCCGCGGGGTCGCTGCGGTCGAGGCGGGGGTCGCGGGCCTCGGTGAAGAGCTTGAGGAGCGTCACCGAAACGAGCGCGGCCTCGCAGAGGAAGCTCGTGCCATGCACCGCGAGGAAAATCCTGCACGGCACGCCAGTCCGGCCTTGATTTGGTAGATTTTATAGTGGGAGCACAGGTGTCCCTTTTCAGGCTGCGGCCAACAACGCGCTCGGCAGCCGTGTGTATGACCGTAGCGTACGTTTGAGGAAGTCCATGCATGCCAGCGTAGTATGAGGTTGCTCTGCTGTGTATCAAAACAGAGCCGGCGTAAAAAACAATCCGCAATGACAGCAATAGCAATCCAAGGCATGCCAGCGTAGCGCTCTGCCACATTGTGGAACATGACCAACAACCCCACCACGAGCGCGTCTGGAGCCAGGAAACCGCTGTGAAACGAGCAGGTACGTGACATAATGGACATGTACAAAGCATCAATAGCCTGTGCATAGCATCCGTCTGCTGGTGTGGTTGGCAGCAGAACAACCAGGGGAGGGGGGGGGGGGCGTGCGTGCGCAGTGCATGCACATGAACGGCGCCTTCAGTGCTGGCCCTCGAAAGCAACGTTCATTTGAAAGCACGTTCATTTGAAAGCACGTTCAAATTGTGTTTGCAATGTAATTGACTGAACAATCTTTCGAGGACGGACCATCGCAGTCTCTTCTGGTACTGTGGCTGCTGCAGGAGCCCCCCAAAGACGCCGATGCCTATGCTTGCAAGCAGGTACAGCGACGTGAAGGCTCCGGTGAGGATGGCCAGCAGATGGTACCGCCAGCACGGGCCCGCACGGCCAAACCAGTAACAGGGCGGCTCTGCCTGCACACACGGAGGCATCACTGAAGGCCAGCAACACATGCAGGGAGTTGGTGGAGCCACTGCTGCACTGTTCGGAACAGACTGTGGATCTGCATTCGCATCTGTTCGTTCCTGCATCGTGTATTGAGCCATCGTCTCATACCCACATTGGCACGTGCAGCCATGAGTCTCAGGTCTGTGCTGATGACGGGCATGAAGTGTACACTTGCAACACACGCATCCACCAAATTCCTCCTTGCAAACACGGTCAACAGATACCAACACATGCCCGGAGCGACTCCGCTTGTACAAGCTACGGTTCATACGTCTTCACTTGTGAGCCAGTCACGGAAGTCAGCGCCAACAGGGCACCCCAGATTTGGCGTCGCCCTGACTGCAGCCACTGCTGCAGTACATAGTGCGTAATGTGCCCGCCAGCTAGCAAGAAGATCTTCCAGCCATACAAAAGTATCTTCGGGCCAACAATATGATGGGAGATAGAAAGCGAACCAGCTCAAGCATCATTCGAATCAAAACCATGTCTGTTAGAGGATCCATGACTCGCACAGTGGTCCAGGTTGCTGCCAAGAGAGCGTTCGAGAAAGAGGAGTGTGGTGTTTCGGGCTGATCGCTGAACAAACCGCCAGTGTAGCCAGACAAGGATGTCAGCCAAACAGCAGCAGATACAGCTACAGAGGTGACAAGGCGATTTTTGAATGGTACAAATGTCAACGGGCCAGCGATGGCCGGTATACCGACTGCCAACGTTGTCAGTAGGATCAAGGGTAGGCAGACCGAGTAGACACGACTCTGACCGTACAGCGGGCCCCTTCTCCAGAAGAAACCAAAATGAATAGTTTGGACTGTGACGTAAGATACGACAAAGACGTGCGGATACCATCCGTCCAGCGGGAAGCCGAGAGTGAAAGTGACCGCTATCACTAAGCAAAAGCCCACAGTTGAGCCCATACACACAACCAGGGTACGGAGAGGCTTGACGTGCCACTTCTCCCACTCTGGTGCCGCTTCATCGACCATGCCAAGACGACGACACAACTGCCGAAAATCGCTGGAATGAGGCGAAGTGCCAATACCAGCATCGCCATTGTCAACTCCAAGCCCAACGGTAGCCATTCCACCAATTTACAGCTCACATGCCTGAACGTGCAATCTGAAGCGTAGGCCGTAGTAACATACAGCGCTAGCGCTGAGGCTGCCAACCACTGCCTCCACTACAATAACAGCTGTGACAGGCTTATAACACCACGGACGAAATATCATAGGCAACATCAAGAGGCGCTCCGTTCGCGCACACATGCCAAATGGGACTTGGCCGCGCGTTCGCATGCAATCGAAGGTGTGGCTACACGTGAAATGCGGCACTCTTGGCCACCGATACCCCACGAGGTCCTTACGGCACAGGCAAGGAACATCTTCACGACACATGACATCAACGGATCGCACGAGTCTGGGCGTACTTACCATTACTCTGCTGTTGGATGTTTGCTGTGCTTAAACATCCCACATCAATTGGCTTTCGAGTTTGGACATCTCCG
>JALKAD010000193.1:38549-63021 GCA_024500015.1 Ulva compressa | reverse complement strand
TTCGAAACGCGTGCTTTTGTAAATGAACTGTCATCGCGATGCTTCGGCATCGATACTGGAGCTCCATGGAGCTCTGCATGCAGCCTCAGAGCGCTACGGCAGCCGGCAGTGCTAGTGATGGCTACCAGGCCAACCCTTGCATGCCAGTGGTTGATTGCTGCAGCACCACCAAGGCCAACGAAACCCAATGGGCTCATGCCCCAGGGCCCTGCAGGACATGCAGATCGAGATGCGCATGCATGGGCACGCGCACGGCACCATTGCTGCGGCAGGAGAAAGTACACAGTCGCAGCAGAGTACTGTGCTGAAGGCCATGTGACAGCCATCTGTGTGTGCCTGTCTGGGTTTTATGCCAGGTGGGTTGCCTTGACCTTGGCACTCACATGTCTGGGGGTTTGATATGCAGATACAAGCATCGTTGACATGACCGGCTGCGACATGCCCGGCGTGCGCTGTGGCGCGGGGGCAGCATGCACGCTCAACGAGACCGCCTTCCTGCGCGCCAACATCACCGGTCCGGCCAGCATGTGCGACATGGGCACCGCCGTTGGCGTGCCGCGTGCTGGCTCCGCGTGGCTAATGGTGCCTCCCTCCCCCCCCCAACCCCCTCCCACGCGTGTTCAACACCTTTGACTGTCATCGAGTTGCGGAGGCCCGCATGCTACGTGCTTTGCTGTGTGTGGCATGTGAAGACAACGGCCATCACAGCATGGCCCGCGCGAAATACAATCATGTGCAACCTTGTCTCACCCGGCTGTGCTGCGTGCTGCGCTGCAGAGCGTGACGATTGAGAACAACACGGTCATGGGGGCGCCGGCAGGAGCGAAGGCCATCGCGTACGACCCCAGCGAGCCGTTTCCGGCCCTCATCGTCGTGGAGCCGGGCACGCTTGTGTGGGACATCGCAAAGCACAACATCACTTCAGCGCCGCGTTCCACGGAGGCGGAGCTCGAGCGCTTCCTCACAGCCGATGAATGGCTCGACGGAATCCAGCAGGTACATCACTGCCAGCAAGTCATAGCACAGCAGGTCATGGCACAGCACAGCACAGCACCGCACCGCACAATCACAGAGAGGCATATGCCTGATTCACACAGAGGCATCTGCCTGCAGAGCAAAATCACAGAGAGGTATCTGCCTGGTTTACAGACAGGCACAGGCACCCGAGGCCGCCCCGTCGTTGTTGTTCAGGAGCAGAATCAGATGCTGGAAGAGGTGGACGTGCCGGGCCCCGTTGCTGCTGATGCAGCAAGCATGCCAGGTGGCGACCGCAAACCGGAGCCCGACCTGCTGAAACCTGAGGACGTCCGCGGGGGCGGCGACGGCGGCGGCGACAGCAGCTCGCGCATCACAGAAATCGCGCTCGCAGGGATCGCGGCGGTAGTGGGCTTCGTGGCGCTCGCGGTCGGCGCCGCCCTCATCTACGCAATCATCCACCGCTCCCGCCGCGGCCGCAGCCCGGCGCACGGAAGCAGCCCCTTCAGGATCGTGCGGCCCCTCGTCTTCTCCCAGCATGGTCCAGACGCAGTGCCCCTGTCATTCCCTCTCCTCTCTTCCCCCCGTGCCGTTCCTGCTTTCCTGCACGTGAGGTCCTTGCAGCTATCAGAATGCCGCTCTCACGTGCTTCGTTGCGCCTGCATTCTGTGAATGTAAGCTCTGCACATGCATGTGCAGAGTGAACACAGTGAATCAGCGTGCATGTGCAGAGCCGCCTCCAGACCCAGCGCGGCAGCGGCCTCGGCATTCCGGAGAGCGTCGACGGGGCAAACATGCCGCTCGCCGTCACCAACCGCTCCTCCAGCTACCCCGCCTCCCTCACACAGATCGGTGCCACCACCAGCCTCTCCCAAAATTCAGCCGACATCAGCCACCACTACCCGGACATGGTCCCGATCCCCACGCGGTCCCCTACCCCGCGCGACCTCGCAACCATCCCGATCCCCATCCGCTCCCCCACCCCCGGCGGCCTGGGCCCGCCGTCCAGCCGCCACTACATCCTCTCCCCCCCCACCACCGGCTCCTCTGCTGCCGCACCCCCGGCCGGCGGTACCGCCACGCTAGCGCCTGTACAAATCCACAACCCCACGCTTGTGCGCAGCTACAGTTCGCACTCGTACCCCACAATCCTCCCGTGGAACGCCGGACGGCCATCCTCTGGCAGTTACCACACCAACAGCGGCGCGCTGCCGCAGCTGCAGTCGGACGGCGCCCGGACCTCCTTCCACGCCCCCCCGGAGTCGACGGCCACGACGCACAGCGGCGCGCACCCCGCGGCGCCGCCCCGCCCGAGCTCCTTCCGCTCCGCCGCCCCGGCCGCGCCACCCCCGCCGGGCTTCCTCGACCGCAACGGCAGCCTCAGCGCCGTGCAGCTGCCGCTGCTGCCGCCGGAGGGCGACACGCATACGACGACGTTCGACACAACGGCGGCGCCGCCGCTGCCGCCCGCGATCGCCGGCGCCGACGGCGTTGCGGTGCTCGACCGCCAGCTGCTGGAGCACGCCCTTGACAACATGCATGCGTGCGGCGAGCTGTTCATGGGCAAGTTTGAGATCCTGGGGCCACTGGAGCGCCGCGCCGGGGGCCAAGGGATCGTCCAGTTTGCGCTGTCCCGGCCGAGCGGCGACCCCGTCGCAATCAAGTTCTTCCTGAACCGCAAGGCGTTTGACTGTGAAGACGCGCTGTACGTCCAGCAGCGGCTACGGGAGATGATGCCGGCTGTGACGCTGATTCACAGCAACGAGGATGTGCGCCCCCCTGAGCCCCGTAGCCTCTGGACCTCGCTCTGGGCTGCGCTGACCCTGTCTGCTTCCAGCCGAATGCTGCGCACTTTGCTGCGAGGCCATGCCGTCGACGGCATGATTGGCGGTACCACTGGTGTGATCATCTGAGCAGGGCACACGGCTGCGCTGCCAGCACCGGGGCATCACGGGGCGAGACATTACATGCATGCATGGTACTGGCGTGATGGGCACCATGGGGAGTCAGAGCCAGTAGCTGCGGTGGGGCACCATGGGGAGTCAGAGCCAGTAGCTGCGGTGTGCATGCATGTGGGTAAGTGTGCCTTTCCAGAGACTGGCTCACCGGGGACGGCCGAGCCCCTGCCGGCGAGTGAGGTCGCCTGAGCGCCGATCCAGAAAATGGAACGAGTGCCTGTGTCCAGTCGTGGCGTGCAGCTGCATGCAGACGTGGCTGTGGCTTGCAGGGATCGCTGAAGACGCACGAGGGCTGGTTCTTTCCACCGTGCATCGTGGTGGAGCGAGGGGAGAGCCTGAATGAGTGGAGGGCGCACGTCCTGCCAGACTTCTGCACAGTGGTTCAGGTGCGCCCCCAGCAATGCTCTCTCCACAGCTCTGAGTGCAGTGCTTCACAGGGCTAATCAGCCTTCCAATCATGAGAGTGGACATGCTCGCTCACCAAAATGCGTCACAGAATGATGAGCGCCAGAGCGATCTGAACCAGCACAGAGCAAACACAGCTGACTCGGAGCTCCTGTGCCTGCTGGATGGTTCTGGGCCCTCTGTGCACTCCATGTCAAGTATGATTCACACTTTGACAATGTGCCAGTCATGCCACCTGGAGAATACTCCGGGGTGTGTACACAGTCTGCATCCAGAGAACAAACTCTGGCTCACGGGTTGCAGTTCATACCAGCTGAGGTCACCTGCCAGCAGGACACCATGAACTGCCAGGTGACAGCTGGGCTAGATCACAGCCACTGGGTACCATGTGAACATGGGTCTAGGACCTAGGTGTGTGTACAGATGCTTGGTGTTTGTATACAGAGCTTGCATCCAGAGACCATATGCCCATGGCAACCCATGCATGGCCATGGAAGCGCACACTGTGTTTCCACCATTGTTATGCATTTCCACTGTAACCGTACAAGGTGTCAGGGTTGCAGCTGCAAAGCTTCAGGGTTGCAGCTGCAGCATGGGGTGCAACTGGGTACCTTCGTAACACCTTTCTCTATCACGCGCTAGTCTAGTCCAGGTACCGGTGGTCCATTTCGGGGACACGCTGCAGGCTGGGATGGGGCATGGCACCATCAAAATGTAGTATCAAACGAATGCAATGGGGACCAAAGCAGCCACTACCTATGTCAGCTGCTGCGGCAAGCGAAAACGAGGCTGACAAACCTCTACTATGTATACAGCACTGCTCCTCAGTGCGCCCAAAACGTATAGCTTGAAGCCCCCCTTGCTGTGCACATCATGTAATTCAATTTACACTTTACACATGCCTTCACGTAATTAGTTTACACTTTACACATGCCTTCTTGCCTTGGTGACGGCGATGGCATATGCTAATGTGGCTCTACTTCTACCACATGGTAGACAAACCACGTTTGTGGAGCATACTCCTGTAACGTTTCCCCTTTCTCATGTTGGCTCAGAGTGGATGTGGGTGCATGTGGGTCTCACATTCGAGGTTGATCAACCTCAACGTTGACCCCTGCATCTAAATCTGTGTTCCCAGCCTGGCCACGCGGAGCTGTGCAGGGGTGCCACGTCTGGCACATTGCTGGGTCCTAGATCTATCACTGTCACACGCGCATACTTATGCCCTAATTCCACCCTAGGATTGCACAGCCCCGTTAAGCGCGTCTTTAAGAGCGTGGCGCTCCTAACTATGAGCCAATTAAGAGCCAACCTCTGTACAGACGCGTGTAACACATGTGCACATTGCAAGCCGTCATGTAAAAAGTGCCCCATCAGGATGTGGCATGATGTGGCATCTTCAGCTTCCGAATACATCAGCTTCTGATTACAGCCTCCAAGGTGCAGTCTTACTTCACCACCTAGGTGGCCCGAATGGTCGATGTTGCACCGAATTCGAACCCTTGCCTGCTCTGTGGAGTCCACCGGCGCGGGCCAGCGCCATACATTGATGCACGTCCGCCGGTATACCGTACGCGTCCTGGCCGCGCCGCAGGACGGCGCTAGCTCCATGGGCCAGGCCAGGGAACTGCGCGCCAGGTCTCGGTGGGAACCCGATCGCAACCCCGCCCGGCTGGGTGCTCCGGGCGCCGGTTGTCAACCGTCTTCGCAGCATCACAGCACATATTGCCGACGTCACCGACACTTGTGATTTAAATTTGCGCTGACACATGGCGACGAAGCATCGTCGAAGGTCGCACGCGCCTGGCACACGCAGCGCTCGACTCTGGACGGCGTTTGGTGCTCCTGCCAGTGCAGTAGTCCGCTCACTTGTGCTAGGTACCTTCCAACTGTCTGCAGTAATAGTACTAGTGGATCTCATACAGCGCGCGGCCGTGTAGACGGCCCGTTCAAAGTTGACTCTGCATCGCCCAGCCGGCGCCAGTTCGCTGTGTTATGATTAGCTAGCATGGGACTTTTGAATGTCGTTTGGTTTGCATAGGACGACATGCGATCGCTGCTGGCGAGGTTCCAGTCCGACGCTTGGATCGATCGATGTCAGCTTTCAACAGACATTTGTCATACCACCAGCCATGGCTTGTTCCGACATGTCTGCGTCGTCTTGCGGTTGTCGAGTGGCGTCCGTGTCACCCGCCGCGCGCCGTCTCCGCGTGCAGGCGCGGCGTGCATGCCGGTAGGCCATGGCTGGTGGTATCCACTGCAGTGCCCCACTTTTACTGCAGGCAGCGTGTTACCTTTTCTGCCTATTCTGCATTGCACCATGATCAACCCGTAAGCGATTCGCCCACCGGTGGCATTCATGCACTGGTACCATGATACGTGATGCATTTTTGTGATGCATTTTTGTCCGTACCGTGCTGCACTTTTTTGGGGCATGCTTTTTGGCTATTCGATTGAATATCTCAAGCCAGCTCCATGTGCACATGGCCTATGCATGCATGCGCATGCCCCTACTATTGGGCTGCCATGCATGGCCATGTTGCACAAGGGGCTAGGCCTAGCTAGGGCCACGGTGCATGTCGTGTCCTACACAACCTGCTGAGCGCCTGGGGCAAACCCCGCACAACCCCACACCCAAGGCACCATCAGCTGCCACAGCAGCAGAACGAGGAGCGCTCTGCCACAGTGACCGTGTCCAACACGAAGACTGGGTCTGCCCAGGGTCAGAAGGAGCGTCCTGCTCTCGCCGGTGGGACACACACCGTGACGCCGTTTGCCTGTGCATGCCCGTATTGCCTGCCTGCAGCAATTACTCTGTTATGTATGCATTCATCTCCGCGTAACACCTCTACTATGTATAGAGACTGGCTGCGTGGCCCGGGCCGCTGGCAGTGCAGAAACGCGCTCTTGCAACATGTGGTCTCGAGTTGGGGACACAGCCACCGCCCGCAGCGGCCACGTCGCTGCCCGGGCCTGTTGGGAACAACTGTCAATACACGCTCGCTAGCACACAGCACACGGCGCCAGTATTTGTTTCATGCGTGTCTGCGACTCAGCTTTGGGGGTTGCGCAGATGCAGACGCAGACACAGACACGCATAGCTAGCGAGCGTCTGTTGAGTCCCCTCAAAGTTGGCAGGGGGGGGACCTCCGAGTTTTGGTGGAGTGTATGCAGCTGCAGAGCTCGAGGGCCAGCATGAGCACAGCATGGGGGGCCACACCATAGTAGCCACGGGCAATGTGAACTCGATCATTGATCACTGCGCCAGACCTGCTGCACCCTACAGTCGGCACCTGCACGCGTGGCTTGCCATGGTTGCATGCACATTAATCATGCATCTGGTGAGGGAACACGGTTGCTGCCACCCGCCTGTCCGCCAGCATGGATTCGCCACACAACCAACCAAGAGCCGCCGGAATACAGAGGTTCCGCAGCAGAACCAGTGGACGTGTGTAGTCCACACACGATGCCGTCAAACGCCGATGCCATCCACCCGACATCGGTGCACCCACAGGTTCTGTTGATGTCGCGAGCCCGCGGGCCCAGCGTTGCTTACATCGATGTGATCAAAAGCCAACACCGATGCGGGGGCCACTACCGCAGCAGCGGCATGTTGCCACAGGCAGGAGCAGCGACATGCCGCGACGCGTCGCGGCGCTCAGCTCCGCTGCATGCATGCATACCCACAACCCTGCCAACCCTCTGCCACTCACTGCCGTGGACACGCCGAAAGCCGTCTCTGTGCAGAAAGAGCCTAGGCCTGCTCGTCCAATCTGCACGTGCATCCGTGTCGGTGTCTGCGTGCACAAGTTATACACCTGCATGAAGTCAGGCAGCCATGCATGGTGCGCCATGGCACGCCATGGCGTCCTCCTCCACATCGATCATGCATGCCATGTGTGGCGGAATGACTGCCTGCCACAGCGCACCGCACACCCATCACATCAGCGGCACCCACAGGTGTGCGGACCGGAGCATCGAGTGCGCGTGATGTGCGGCAATTGCGCTGCATGCATGCAGGTGCTCATCCACGTCACGGAGCGTGTGTCCACGCTGCATGCTGCGGGTGTCGTGCACCGCGACCTGAAGCCCGCAAACGTGCTGTGGCGGCCGCGGCACCACGCATGGACGCTCATCGACTACGGCTGTGCTGCTGACATCGGTGCGCACCCCCAAGCCACTCGTTCCACTGAAACCAAGCTGCCTCCCCATCTGTGTCAACAGCGTACAGGCTACACGGTGAATGGATGGTGTTGCGTCACATTAGATTTGTCAACCTGACTGAGCCGACTGGTGCACTTCGCACTTCAATATGTATGGATCTACATATGCGTGTGCTGTGTGCTGTGTGATGTATGCTGTATCAGGTGCACCGGTGCCGTGTCGTTCTGCTTCAGACGCGTTTTGGTCATTGCAAACCGTCCGCCACATGGGCGCTGCAGGCAACAGGAAGAACTAGTGCCACTGATGTGCATGACATGCTGTACGTGTGACCTGCGGCGTGCTGTGTGTGGCGTGCTGTGTATGTCGTGCGTGTTGTGCAGCATGCTGTGCGTGACCTGTGCCATGCAGTACATGACATGCTGCGTGCTATGCAGCGAGCACGACGCGGCTCACCTTCAGCATGGCGTACTCCCCGCCAGAGACGCTGTGCACGCTGCATGCGGGGGCCCACACAATCACATCAGACCCAGCGTCGGACATCTGGGCCATCGGTGTCATCACCTATGAGCTCGTACTCGGCCGGCCGGCGTTCCCGGCGCGAGCTTGGACCCGTGAACAACTCACGCAGGCCGCGCTTGGCGAGCGGGCGTACCCGTGGGAGGAGCCCAACCAGCCGGGACGGTTCCGGCAGATCCCCGAGGCGCGCGCGCTGAGCGGCGCGCTGCGCGCGTGCCTCCACCGTAACCCTGCGCGGCGGCCGCTTGCGGCTGCGCTGGGCCGGCGGCTGAACCATCTCTTTGATGAGACCGGGGTGACGACCGAAAGCGCAGCCTACGTATCGGCGGATGTGTTGGGACCCACCGTGCCGACGTTCAGATCTGCAGCCCTGCCGGTGGGCAACCATCACACCCCTGACGGTTCCGCGGATCCGCGTGCCAAGTCGGAAATGCTGCCGGCGGCTGATGCGAGGGAGTTGTCCCATGAAGCGACCCTGGCGACGCCGCCATGGGACGTGCTGCGGGGCAGCGTGGCCGCCGCGTGGCAGGGTGGTGCAAGTTGGCAGGGGGGGGCCGAAACGGGCTCTGCGTTTGTGACGGAATCCACAGAAGTAGCGCCGGGGTCCCGCACCGGCCGGACGCGGCACATCTTCCAGGGCTCCCCCGGCAACACCCCACCGGCGTCGCCTGGAGCCACTACGTTCTCGCCCGCCGCGGCCACACCGGCACCGGGGGCGGGCGAGGCAGAGCCGCATGGGCGGCCAGATATGATGGACGTGTATCGGTCCCTGCCGGGCTTCCACTCCACGGAGAGTGTCCGATCGACGGCGCTACCGCACGCGGACGCAACCGCGGCGCGTGGCGAGGCTGCGGACACGCCACATGCCGCGGCTGAGCCGGCGCCGCTCAGCATGACACAGCATGGTATGCCGCGGTACGTGGATGTGCCCCCGGCGCTGATGCCGACGTCGTTCGATACGCATGTCGAACACGCGCCTGATTTGCGGGCGGGGCCCGGAAGCATCTGGAAGGACCCACCTTCCCCCCCAGCGCCGCAGGCCGCAGCGCAGCGCGTGCATATGCATGGGAGCTCCTTCTCAGATGAGCGGCTGGCGTCCATCTCAGCAGAGGGTCACGGGAGCTTCATGCCGTGAAGGGCGACGGTCTCGTCAGCGGGTACAGCAGAGAGGGTGTCGGCAGCGCGCTTGCGCCAATTTTTGTGTGTGGTGAATATATCTGCACGGGCTGCGGCTGCGGCTGTTGCAGGTGCCTCACATGCGTAATGCATGCATGTCTTGTGTTCTTCATTCATTCCGCGGCATTCCGCGGCATTCCGCATTGCAGCGAGACATGCGAGCGTCGTGTGAGGCAGCCAAGCGCCCGCCGACCCCCACCAGCCCCACAACAATCGTGCACGTTTGTGGGGAGGTGCCCATAAACATGCATGGACGGCTTGCATGTCCCAGCGCGCTGCGGCGTCAAGGGGTGATTGTGTCCGAGCGCCAGAGCATGGGCAAGTATACTATAGCTGGCCGTGATAGGGTGGCTTAAGTGGCTGGACTGCACCAGTGTTCCCCAGGTGTCGGTGCTGTGTTTCCAGACGCTCCTGTGCTGGGCTGCCATGCTGGGCTCCCGTGCTGGGCTGCATCTGCCCAGCATGCAATGCCTTGCAATCAGTAGGTGTGAGTCTGTGTATGCATGCACGTGGTGCATGCGTGTCAGTTCGAGCGATGCGAGTACTAGTGCACACGCTCCGGTGCAGCAGCTCCGCTGCCGCTGCGTGCCCGGAACGTTCCGGCGCCGCGCTTGCCGTCAGAGTTTCCATGTGCGTCACGTATGTTTGGCCACGGAGGCATGTGGCCGCGGCATGGCCGTGCGTGCGCACCGTGCTGTGTGTGCTGTGTGCTGAGCATCAGCGACCACCAATGTTGCAGCGACACGTGTTTCAGGATCTGATGCCTAGCCGTAGTGGCCGGCACAGAAATCACAGAAATGTGCATGTGCGTGTGCATGCACCATCAAATCAATGTGTTGATCACAGGTGATAGTTTAATTATGCGGTCGAGGACAGGGTAAGGTGTTGTATTTGTAGCTGCGCCGCCGGTGGCCGGGACGAGCAGGCACCCCGGCCACGCAGCACGCCGAAGGCGTGCTGCGTGCTGCGTGGGAGCATGACCATGTGAATATGGACCAGAGTCTAAACTGATAGAGTGCAACTTTATTTGAAGCATCCGGGATGCCCCTATAGCTATGTATGCAGGGCGCCGGGTGCGGTGTCGACAAATGGGGGGTGGGGCCGCAGGGAAAGAGTGAGACGCGACAACCATGTAACAACCATGCAAACGAGTCGATGACTCGAGTGTTGAAGCGACACCACTGTTAGGTGCTCCTCGCGGCCGGTGAGTCCATCCTATCAATCGTGCTGGGCAAACCGGTGCCCGCTGCGATGGCAGGAACAGAAAGTCCTGGAACGCCGGGCAACCTTGACTTACATTGGTCTTAAGGAAAAGGCACTGGCATACAGGCAACGTCCAGTCGTCAATTGACAGGGCCGCTGGACTATGCACGCATACACCCCACACCCCACTGCATACCAAACTGCTGCGTACAAACAATTCCGGGCCCAGAACATGGCTAGACAGCAAGCATGCAGGCTATGCCACAAAGCAGGTCTCTTCATTGAGTATTCAAATCTACCCTGTCCTGCCATCCGCATACTGATTGAGCTGCAGTCTGCATCGATCTCATGATGCATCACAGCGTTTCCGACGAAACTGTCTGAATCAGCACCACCGCAGCGGCCCGTCGAGGAGATCTCCTCACCATCCGCTGATGCACATAGCACCATCTTGCCAGCCCGAGGGGCACGCCCGTTAAAGACAGAGTTCAGGCTGGTTACAACGTTCAACCCGGAGGCAAGAGGTAATCTGTTGCTGCAGATACCGTCTCTGCACAGAACTGCTGTCCTGCTGGGCAGGTCGCTCTAGGCTGATCATGACACCAGCCGGAGCTGTACATGTCTGGGAAGCGTTCCGGTACGACTTCAAGTTGCGGCTGGAGCTCGAGCAACACATCTGGATTATGTAGCGACGCCTGACTCCCGTGCAAGGCGTCAGCTGCATGGCGCCCTGCTGTCGTAAGCGATATCGATGCTGCCAGTGGTGCTGCAGCTTTCCGGTGGTCAACATTAATAACAGCATTGTTAACAGTATATGATCGGCAGTACTACGTATGGCGTGCTCCATGTGTCAACTGGTTGTGTGGACTCTGGATTCCCAGTTCAGTGACTGTGACTGCAACCTGACCGGAGCAGCACATTCTGGAAAATGTTTGTATGCTATGCTTGTCAGGATGGCCATACACTCACGAAACGTGAGGCTTCGGCTGCATGGCACCCGGTGCCGAATGGTGGTGCCATGCCCCGGGCCTGTGCTGAATGAGGGGGGCTGGCACTCATGACCACCAGTGGTCCCAGCGACGGCGCGGACCCCCTGTGAGCCCCACACAGACTTTGGGACATCCATAGACCATAACTATATTTCCTGAAGCCTTCTGAAGGGTGTTTGGGCGTTTCGTCGAATCCCCCAAACATTCGCGCTATTTTTGCGAAACACAGCGCATTTCCCCAAACTCGCGCTAAATGACGTCCATTCGCTCCCAGACACGCACAGTCTGTCCCAAAGCATGTGCCACACCTCTAAAACACTATAGATATTGATATGGTGTTACACATGTGATCTCGACCTTCATTGCTGGTTGGTCCGCGGTCAGCAGTCAAGTTGCGGAATGCCTGCCGGTGCAACGCACATTCACTACCCGCCGTTGGTGGAACTTCTACAGACGTTAGAGTATAATTATGAAGTAGTACAGAGCGCTATTGCCAAGGATGATTTGAGGATCCTCAAATCGTCGACGGCATGTGCTAGCGCTGCGGTGTCACCAGAAGGAGCACGAACACCACAGCTCACCTCACACCGAACTTGACTCAAAAGCAGCATATAGAGCATGGTGATGACAATGCAGGCTTGTTCTCATGTCCAAATTCCACCAGTGCATATTTTATGTGGCTACATGCTTGTCTCGTTTTCAAAAGTTGGAGATGAGCTGCGGTGTCACAAGAAGGAGCACGAACACCACAGCTCACCTCACACCGAACTTGACTGAAAGCTCATATATAAGCATGGTGTTGACAATGCAGGCTTGTGCTCATGTCCAAATCCCACTTCCATCAGTGCATATTCAATAGGTCCATGCGTATGCTTTGACCTATCATATGTGCAATTGGAACCTTGCTGCACAAAAAAATATCACGACGAATTTGTGTGAGCTCCACCTACAGACTTTCCAGCGGTCCACTCTTCACCTACTGGAAACAACAAAGTCACAGCAGAGTTTGCTCATGCATGAGCAGCCATATGGCTTCACGCAGACAGCTGCACCTGGCATTTATGATATGCAATCAGATGGGATGAAAGTAATGATGGTATTACCAGCAGTACTGGATGCATTCTGTGGGCCACAGAATGCGGACTCGTAGAGCATATGGCGAGAGGGGATGGTGGCTTGAGGCGGTGTGCATGAGCTATATGATGTTGCACCGTGCTTGACCACCTAGGAAGCCCCGATGATCACTTTGGGAGCTTGGCATGCTGTTTGGGGGTCATAGAACACCCCTAGCACTGTTTGGGGACGGTTTGGGGAAACATGCAGATTCCCCCAAACATTTGCCCCGATTTGGCCGGATACTGCCTGTTTCCCCAAAGATCGCAAATGAAGGTACAGGCGGCTTCAGGACATATAATTATGGCATATGGACGTCCCAAAGTCTGTTTGGGGCTCACAGGGGGTCCGCGCCGTTGCTGGGACCACTGGAGCTCATGAGTGCCAGCCCCCCTGCTGAATGGTGGTGCTAGTCATAACTCCGCATTAAAAAACAAAAAAATAAGAATAAATAAATCGGGAATCACGCCAAACCCACACGGGGCATCTGCCACAGCACCCCTGCGAGCAGGGGCGGAAGAACGAACAACACGCACGACCGCAGCAGGAACAGGCACACCAGAATCAACTCGCGAGCTCCCCCCCAACATGTACAACCACGCCCGCAACTGGGCCCAAGGAGGCAGCCACATCTCACACACCGCCACCGCTTCGTACGCACAGAGGGCAGAGACCCGCGCAGCAACGCCCGCCACAAACGCAGCCACCAAACGAGTCCACAGGGCGCGGGCAGCACAGGGAACAGAAGCCGGAAGCGCAGTCGACGGGTCCAGCAGGAAAGGCACAAGGCACACCGCCGCAGCCAGCTCGGAGTCCGGCGCGGACGGAAAGGCCTCGCATACCACGGCGCGCGCAGCCTCATTTCCTCGAACAGCGTGCAACAGGTCCGCCCGCAGGGAAGCAATCCCCGCATACAGCTGCAGCACTGCCATTCAGCACAGGGGCATGGTGCCATGCAGCCGGAGCCTCACATTTCAAGATTGTATGGCCATCCTGACAAGCAAAGTCATGACTATCAGATGTAATATGGCGTGGGCCGTCATGCTGCATGTTATTAACTGTTGTGTGGACAACTTCCAGCATCGTTTGCCCATGGCAGCAACAGCTCCATCCGCTCAGTCACTGACTGCGGCTGCAATCTGATTCAATCAAGTTGGAGCTGTGATCTATGCATTAGTGGTCCAGTGTAGTGAGTGTCCAGCATGGGGGAACACAATTTCAGTCACAAGCAGTGACAGCTAGGCTGGCTACAGGAGCCTCGCGACATGCAGACCATGTGCACATGGCAACATGAGTAGTGCCTCCTGGTCAACCCTGCCAAGATGTGGCCTGTGCTGCTAAAAACAATGTATTATATATATAATAATACAATCGACATCATGCCACCTGCCACCTGGACGGCATCATGCAGGGGCTAGCGCTGCTATGCGCAGGCGCCGTTGACGTGCTTCGAAGTAATTAGAAGAGACTACGTAGTCCCTCTCTATTGCATACTATGTCTGTAGTCCCAGTATGTACGTATGTAGTACCTGCCTCTACAGCTACAGCGTCATCCAGATGTCTAGAACTTCTTGAATTCAAGATACATTACTCTCTTCAAATTACAGCTATGAAAAAACCTTGCATGGGCTGCCCTGGCCATGTCTTAGTCATCACCCGTGCGCCATGCATTGTGTGCCTCTGCCCAAGCATCCTACTAGGCAACCTTCAAGTCTCGCAAGAGCCCTGCCAGTGCTTGTTCCTGCTTGACTTTCATGATTTGCTGGGAAAGAACGCGGCAGATGCTGGTAACTGCCGCATGCACTCATGTGAGATGGGGCAGAGCCCTCAGGCTGTGGGACTGGTTGCTTACTATGTGGCACTGTGTTACACAGTGATAGATCTAGGACCCAGCAGCGCCGAGGCAACAAGCAAGGCAACACGCAAACAAACAGACAGCCAACCGCAAGCACCAAGGCTACTCTCCGCACGAGCAAATGCACCACTGTGTACATGTGGCACTCTGTACATGTGGCAATCAGGCAGTGAAGAACAGCACAATGTTAAGATTCACGGCGCCATGAGTCAACACTGGGCTTGTACATCTGTGCAGCTGAGTTTGTGAGTTGATGCAGGAAAGCTGAATTGCTGAGCTGCTTGCACAGGAATTCGCAACGGCTGCACCGATACTCCTCCAAGTGCAGCCAGACCTCAAGCCCAACAGATCTCTAGGTTGGCTGCACAACTTCAAGCTGAGCACATGCACAGTTGCTTCGGACACAGCTAGCCGCACTGAATATTATATGCAGCTCCGTCAGTCTGACGATATATATCTTCCGCCCCTGTCCGCAGGGGCGCTGTGGTTGATGCCCGTTTGGGTTTGGCGTGATGCCCGATTGGGGGGTTTTTTTTTATGTGCGCTGCTTGCCGCGCATGGATTTTGAAAGCCATGAATTCAGTGTACATGCCATGTACAGTGTGCGTGAGTCATGTGCATGCAGCGTGACGTGCGTGACGTGCGTGACGTCAGTACCGCAGCCTCCATATGCATATGCATGGACACTGGGCAATGTAATTACATGTAATCACCACAGTAAAGGGAGGTTATGGTTTGATCTGCCGTGCGCTTTGGTTGTCTTGATTACAGTGGAAGGGCTGTGCCCACGATGGATGCATCGGCGCTAGGCTGTGTGCTGTGTGCTCTGTGGGCGATCGTGTGCCATGATCACTAGTTTGGGGCCTGCAGCTGGCCCGAAGCGCACTGATGCCTGACCATACCCCCCATTTTGTGAAGTGTAGATATATAAAGTATTGCCAAGCCTATAGGCCTGCCAGTGGACCACCACACAAAGCGAAGCCAAAGGCACATACCATACATGTGTATTGGTGGATGGTGGTGCGCGGTGTGGCTGGGTGGAATGCGCATTCCACATGCGTGGCGTTGGCGTGGTGGTAGTGGCAGTGGTGTGAGTTGGTGTGCGGTTGTGGCAGTGCATTGCGGTCGCCAGGATTTTCGTATTGCTGCTTGAAGTTGCTGCCGGCTGCCTGCTGCGATTCGGTTGCTTACTTTCTTGCTTGTTGCTGCCCTCGCTGTTGGGCTAGCGAGCTCCTGCGTCGATCTCTGTGTTACACAGTGATAGATCTAGGACCCAGCAGCGCCGAGGCAACAGACCAGGCAACACGCAAAAAGACAGACAGCCCATCGCAAGTACCAAGGCTACTCTCCGCACGAGCAAATGCCAGAACGATTTCGTTCAAACTTGCGCTGTCATGAAAGCAAACACACACATGTGCATGCACACACACACACATACACACACAAACAACGCATGAACCGAGCGCAGCACCGCGCAGTACCACACACTCCATGCGCACCCCAAACACAGTCAGCATGCTCCAGGCCCACTGGCGGGCGCCTACTCGACACCATCAGGCTACATGGGCGCGCAGCCGCGCGCTACGGCCATCTCCGAAGCCGCGAGGCACCGGTCCCAGGGGCTGCAGCCACAGCCAGCCAGGCTGTCTACATGTGCAGTGTACAGTACTGCGTGTACAGAAGAGTTATGTCTCATACAGCACTGCCAGCCGTGGTAGCAAGAGTAACATTGTACGTACAGCTGCCTCAGATGGAAACTGTCCGTACAGCTGCCTCAGATGGAAACTGTCCGTACAGCTGCCTCAGATGGAAACTGTAGTGATATCATGATCGATCCTGAGAGCTGCTCTAGATCTGCTGCACGTGTGCACAGGGGCATATGCATGTACATAGGCTGCGCGGTGTTGCGCTCGCTTCGTGCGTTAACGTTGTGTGTGTGCGCTGCTGTTTCTGTTCCCGGTGCACGTGGGTGTGGATCACGCTGATACGGACGCGACCGGTGACGGTGCTAGCGGTGACGCTGCCAGTGCTTGTGATTGACTGTTTGTTTTGTTTGATTTGCTCCTCGCTTTGTTCCCTCGGCGCTGCTGATCATGAGGCCTTGATCTATCACAGTGTAACACAGGATCTGTGTGTGGGCCAAAGAGTGTGTGCGCATTTCACAGCCGACGTCGACGCGGAGCCCATTCGGCCGCGCATGCAGTTCGCAATCGTGCAGCATGCGCACATATGCGGAGCCCTACTGTGTTCCACGTTGCGACGATCGTTCTCGTGAGTCCGGGTATACGTAGGTACATCTGTCAAAGTTGTAATATTCGCATACGTTCCTGGATAGCCACTCTCACAGCATTGTGTACGTATACGTATAGCAGCGCGCGCTGGCTGATTCAAGACAGCTGCAGCGGTCCACCTTGCAATTGGAAGGAACCACTTGGACCCAATTGTTTATTTTCAATAAAGAAACAGCCACAGAGACCTCGACCGTCGCTCAGCTGCCAGCGCAACCTGACCCTGCCAAGCTTGAGGTAGTGGTCACTGCAGTGATCACTTCGAGCTTCAAGCAACCATGGCCAGCCACGATCGCTACTCGAGCTCGTTCAAACTTGATGCAGCTGATTATACGCGCAAGCTTGCAGAGAATTTACTATACACTTGTGAACTCTGAACTTGGGAGTCGAGGAGTGTGTACGGGTACATATACATGCACACGCGTGTACATATACGTCACGGTGGCGTGGTGCGCTAGCTGCAGCGCTGCCGCTAGCTATAGCCGAAACGAGTTCGAACGTGTTCTGGAGGCCCCAGCGGCCTCATCCAGCTGCTGTGTGGCTACTGATTGGTCTTGGCGTAGTGAGAAGTATGTTTGTATGTACGATTACATTGCCGTGTGGATACGGCATCCATAAGAACATTGACACCTCGAGGATATCCTATAGGCGATCCGACAAGCGGGAAGTGCATCTGGCCATGGCCATGGGCTTGCAAGCAGAGGCGATCAAAGAGCTTCAAGTTAAAGTTTAGCTGTGCTCGAGCCCTAGAGAGAGCGTCCACGTCTACAGATCTATAGCTAGAATCGTCGGCGCAGGCCTTTGGAAGGCGTGATTGTCCACTGTTCTTGTTCACTTTTCGCAGACTTGCGATTCACAAAGCCCCGGGTTGTCCGTAATGCTGTTTCGCCCTGGAAATCAGCAGGCTGCAGCATGGGCAGATTTCGCTGCGTCGCTCATGCATGCGCGTGGCCTATACTTCGCAATATGTGCGGAGTTCTTCACACCAAGTTCACACCCTCGCTGCGGAGGTGCGTCTCGACGAGCAGTGCACGGCCGGGTGCACAAAAACGGCCAGTCTTCCACGCAGGCCAACAGTGATGTTGCGCAAAGACATTAGAAATTTGAAAATCTGCTTGCATTTCCCCACAAATCTGTAACACGGCCCTTGCGCTATTGAAACTTGCGGTTGCGGAAGCTCGGGGTGCCTTCGGTGATGAGAAGACAGTGCCAAGAATAGTTTGAGTGAAAGAAGATAGTCGACAGGTGTGTGGTAGAGAGCTTCGGCGAATGGCGTAGTTCTGCGATAGACTTGTGTGTGGCCGTGTTGACACCATGCTCGGATCGTCTGTAATCGCCACTCAAGTACTGAAATCGCCAGTAAAACCACTAATAAATTATATGTAAGAGCCACTTCTGCATCTGAGTGCTTCATGGGATGTCGGCTCGGCTCGGACCGCGACGATCGGAGGTGGTGTGCTAGGCAGTAGCTCGCAGCTTCGGTTTTGGGGAGCCCGGTGGCCTAAGACTACATGTAAACATCTATGATAGTGCTCTGTCAGGCACTTTTAGATTCATCGCGTGGCCGCCTGCGTTGTAGCGCTTGGCCCCAGGTCAATGAGTGAGGCCTAAAAGCAATGCAGGAAGCAGCGCTGTGACGGGGCTATGACACTCACCCGCGGTCCAGCACTTTGGGCACTTTCAGTGGTACTCCTGAGCAGTAGGGGATGCAGCGCACAAGCGGCGAGCACCCAGATCAGGTTCGTCAGCACGCCACAAGAGCTGCGACAGGCAACACTCGAAGAGGTCAAGCACATCGTGCTCACAGAGCACATTGACCTTACCGACAAAGATGGAGTCACTCTCAGCGGTGACTCGCCAAATGCGGCTGCTTTGGTTCCCTCGAGCAAGACGATCTCAATCACGGTGTGCCCCATTCGCCTTTGCATGCACCGTCGTGTAAGCCGTGCGCATCATAATCCTTAATCGTCGCCTCGTTTTTTGTCACCGGCTACATCAATCGCCTATCCGTCAAGCTGTTGGGATGTCTGACCTTCGCACGGCCGTCACCCGAGCTCGCGCGTGACATCTTGATCTGACAGAGAGTTTGAGTGTGCGCCGGGGCTGATGGAGGTTCATGTCAACGCAAGCAGGCTAAGTATAGCACATAATAAGCTCTGATATCTGCTGGTGCAGGGCATGTGCTCGGGGCCCGCCCCAAGCTTCGCGAGCTCAGCTCTGTTGGAGCCGAACGTTTGTGCCATCGCAGTAGAGGAGGGCTTTGTGCATGTCCCCAGTTCAGCCGGGCCAAGCAGCCTTTGGCTTGACAAGCTATATGTCACACTCTCCGGAGACATCGCCGACGACGAGGCTGATCCGGGCACGCTGGTCTTGCAAGAGGCTGGCCAGCTGTACATGACCAATGTAACATTTGATGGCCGGGACAGGCACGCCCGAGCCGTTTACCTCGCGACAGACGTTGCAATGGGTGCTTCTGAGCTGCATGCTCAAGGTGAGCCACCTCTCTGCCAGTCTAAGATCAGCTGTGCCCAACACCAGGCCCTGGTGCCTCTCCAGCATGTTAGCTCCAGCCATGTCAGCTCTGTAGGACCAGCAATGTGATCCTGCTTCAAAAAGTATTGCACAGACAAGCATTGCTCTGGTCCCATGCAACTGTGACTGAGTAGAGCCTGGCAGCACCTGTGTCATTCCATCCGTTTGAGTCCGCCCATGAGCTGGTCCCTCTATCTGTGCAACTCTCCTGACTCATTAAACTTGCCATCAAGCCCTGATTAGCGGGGCAGTGCACAAGCCGAGCCTGATTAGCTGGCCAATCCACCTCCGTTAATGCACATTGTACAATTCCCAGCAAGTTCATGCATGAGGCCTGGTGCCAGCTGCTGTCATGCATGTACACACCAGATCCTGACACATGCCACAGCTGCATCATGCCTGCCTGCAGTTGATTCCACCAGGGGCACAGCCAGGGGCAAAGTGTTTCTGGCATAACAGCATTGTGCACACTCTCTTGCGCTGCCCCTGTGCACACACTTAAGTGTGTGAGCAAGTGCACTTGCTCAGCTGTTGAGGAAGCTCATGCACTCTCCAGCACTGGTGTAATGGTGCAGTGGTGTCAAGTTGACAGTGTCAACGCCTGGGGCCACTGAAGACAGCATTGTGGCTTTGTATAGCTGTGCACAGCGGAGGTGATCCACTGGGATTTTGAGTTTGTCCTGGTCACATGCGGTTGACACCCCCTCAGCCCCCCCACTTGCAAGCTTCCACTCACCATCCAGGCTAGCATCACTCTGGAGGCACCAGAGGGGGGTGTGCACAAAGGATGCGGTCTGGGCTGACAACTGGTGGTAGCAAGTGGGATGGGCATCCCCATCGGAGCAGCCCAGTTTGTCAAAATCTACGGTTGCGCACAGCCTTGCTGCTGATTCGGCCGGTCCAGTTCGCACCATCAGAACCATGACAGAAAGAACGACGACTACTCAACGAGGCCCGGCTGCTTGTGTTGTGTGCCGCTGACGGGTCACGCCCGCTGTGCGCGTCATGCTGTGCTGTGCTGCAGGCTGCACGTTCCGGGACTGCCACCACAGCCACGGCGCGGGAGCGCTCATCGGCCCCGGCAACGTCGCCGCCTTTTCCGACTGCTCCTTCGTTGGCAACGCGCTCATCGCCGCGCCGATGAACGATGCCGGCGGCGGCGCCAGCGCGATCTTCGGCACCGCCGTCGCCGCGCGCCCCAACGCCACCGCCCTCTTCCGCGGCTGCACCTTCCGCCAGAACGCGGTCCTCGCGGAGGACGGGGTTTCGGTCATGGAGACCGACCCGACACCCAAAACGGTTTCGGCCGCGGGCGGGCCGGCGCCGGCAGTGGTTGCCGCCGAGCCTGACGCGATCGAGGTCTGGGACTACTCGGCCGGAGCCGGCAGGATGTCAGATGCATGGAATGCTTCTCTCGATGGCACGGCGTCGGCCGTTGGCCTCATCGCCATTCAGAACGTGCGCTGCGTGCTCGCCGGCACACACCTGACTGCGGTGCAGGCAGGTTCCTGCACAGCTGCCGACGTAATTGAACAGCATGC
The DNA here is from genome assembly GCA_024500015.1 of Ulva compressa. Classification (NCBI taxonomy): domain Eukaryota; kingdom Viridiplantae; phylum Chlorophyta; class Ulvophyceae; order Ulvales; family Ulvaceae; genus Ulva; species Ulva compressa. Next base: position 42,306 of record JALKAD010000193.1, on the reverse strand, counting down.
GTGAACAATGCCTGAACCAACAGCAGAGGACCGCGGCGGGGTGGCTGACGTGGCGGTGTGGGGTGCAGGACTTTGTGCGCTCCTTCCAGGAGTCCGGGGATGCCGCGGCGATCGCCGGCGCCGTCGGCGCGCCGGCCGCTCCGCCCCCGGCCAGCGGTGGCGGCAGCCATAGCGACGAGTACCGCACGATGGTCGTCGTGCTGGCCTCCGTGCTGGGCAGCCTGCTGCTTGCGATTGTGGTGGGCACCGTCGTTGCAGTGCGCCAGTGGCGCCGCGTCGCCAACCCCTTCATCTCGGTGCGTTCCCCCTGCCCCACAACCATTTTCCGAAGCAATTCTGCAGCAATTGAGCAGCCTCAAACCTCCTCCCTCCCCCATGACAGCCTGTGCTGGGGTTTGCACAGCCTTTCTTTCTTGTTTCTGCTCACAAGTTCAAGCAGAGTGTGGCTGGTACTAAAATACCCACAGGGACGTGTTCCCTGGTGGGCCATGGAAAGTGTGAACTACTAAGACAGACTTTGTTGCATCCTCTGCTGGTGCCAGAGATCAATCATCGGATCCTCAGCCAATCAGTGGTTCATCAAGATATTACACTCAAGAATGCACTGATCCCTAGCTTGCCATCCCCCCTGTACTGACTCACATGTATATTCTGACACAGTGCATGGAACCCTGATCAACGAGTGCCCTTGGTTGCTCCGTTCCGATGCCAGAGTATGCCAAAACAACCCAAATTAAACACCGTGCCTCTGTGCAGTGGTCCAACACATCCAGCAGCTGTCGGGACGTCCTTGTCGACGAGGCCTCCCGGGATGTCGCCTCTAGCCACGCCATCTCCATGCATGGCCCTGGCAGCCTGGCCGCGTCCGGCTCCGTCGCCGCCGGCGCCGCCGTGCCGAGCCCCCGCCCCAGGCAGGCCCTCCCCCCCATCCCCGCCGTCATCGGCCCCTCCTGGGACCCCTCCACAGCCACCATCACCGCGACCGCCTCCGCGGCCCCCTCCGCAGCCGCCTCCGCCGGCCCCTCCGCCGCGCCCTCCTCCGACCTCCCCCGCACGCCGCGCGCCTGGTCGCAGTCCTCCAAGTCCTTGAGCAACACCCTCGGCACAAACGACATGTCGATCTTCCGGGCCGGCCACACCGGCGCGCGCAGCAAGGGCGTCCGCTCGCGCGCTGTGTCCGTGCTGAGCAACGTGTTCAACGGCATCACCGGCCGCACCTCCAGCGTCAAGGGCGGCGACACGTCCCGCTCCTTCGCGCAGACGGCGACCATCGACCGCACGGCCGTCGAGGGGGTGCTCGACGCGATGGTGGCCACGGGAATGCCGTTCCTCATGCAGTACGTGCTCGAGGGCGCGCCGGTGCACCGCGGCGGGAGTCGCGGGCTCGTGCAGTTTGCCAAGAGCCGGCTCACCGGGGAGCGCGTCGCAGTCAAGTTTTTCCTCGACGAAAACGCGTATCGGTGTGAAGAGGCGGCATACGCGCAGCCGGAGCTCAAGCCCCTCATGGACAGCGTGCTGCTGATGAATCTGAACGAGGCCAAGGTATGCCGCCCTCCCCTGCACGGCCCTGCCTCTAGCCCCACATGCCGTCGTTTGATTTGATTTGTTGTTTTAGCCAGGCTGCGTGCTGCGCTCGTGCTGCGTGCTGCACTTGCACTTGTTCATGCGTGGGAGCCATGACTGTGTGGTGTGCTGTGTGGCCACTGTTTGACTCCACCCCTGCTGAGGCTGTGATTTGCTTGGCGGTGACGGGGAGGCATGACCCAATGGCGGGCAGCTCGTTGACCGTGTGGTCGGCGGCTTGGGTGTGTCGAACGGCTGAGCGTTGTCTGCATTAGTGTGTGCGTTCGCGGCAAGTGTGCCCGTGTGGTTGTGGCGTGGTGGCGCAGCTCCCACCTGGAAATGCAGTGTGCACAGTCTGCATGCGCCAGTGCGGACGGCCGATGCCGCTCCGGGAGCTGATGTTCACAGCATCTTGTCTTAGGCCTCGTCGGTGACAGAGCCTTTCGGAAACAATCGTTCGCAAGCTCAGACCCCCGTTTTACGCTATCGAACAAGCTCGCATTTGGTGGTCGGTCGTTGGTCTGCCGACGTGGCGAGCGGGCGACCCGCCGAGAATGTGCACAACGAAGTTTGCGTGTGCATGGCCGCACGCAGCAGAACTGCGAGCTTGTCGTGCACTTCGCAGTCGTGCACAGGAAAAACGCGCTCTCCACGCATACCCCCGACATCACTCCTCCGCCATTTGGACGTTCAACAACGAAACCTTGCTCCCGTGCCCGCGAACCTCACAGACAGTTCAAAGTCATCCACACTTCACCTAATATCCAGCTTGCACTCAGGTTCTGCGCAACTTCCGCAGCACATTTTCACAGCACAGGCTCCACACATGGCAGCAGCTCACTCCAGCTGCCCCCGGATGCCTGTGCCCACTGTGGCATGTTTGTGCGCCTGGTAGTTCCCACTTGCTAGGCCTGGCTCTGAACACGCACCTGCGCTCTTCCTCATCCGGTCAGGTGAGCTAAACCAAAATCATGCTGTGAAGCACAGTCAAGCAGTGTGCAGTGTGAGCATGCTGTGGCCTGCAGATCTTCCACACCACACACCTGCACAAGCTAGGCATGCTGTGGCATGCTGTGGCCTGCCTTGCACAGCACACATACGCACACGCCGTGGCAGGCAGAAGCAGCCCGCTTGCTGATGCATGAAGCAGTGCGTTTGACATGCCACGCAGCACGCACAGCACTCAAACACAGGGAACGTGTTGTGGCTTCCATCGGATTGGTGTGCCCACACTTGCCGATGCCCTGAGCGGTGTCCGTGAACAGCTCTTAGCAGCATCCAGCGGCACGCACTCTGCAGCACAGACGCTCTATGACGCACTCGAGTGCCGCTTTCTTGAGGCTTTTTTTCTTGAGGCTGACATGTGAGGGTGTACAGGTACAGGTGCAGGTGCCGAGAGCACGGCAGGGTGCCGCAGTGGAGAGCCTGCCGCCATGCATCGTGTACGAGGAGGGCGAGCCGCTGGACGCATGGATGGGCCGCGCGCGCCCCGACCTGAACGCCATGCTGCACGTGCTGTGCTCCATCGCGGAGCGCGTCGCTGACATCCACCGCGTCGGCTTTGTGCACCGCGACCTCAAGCCCTCCAACGTCCTCTGGCGAACGGGCGAGGCGGCGTGGACTGTCACCGACTTTGGCTGTGCTGCGCCCATGGGTGCGGCCCCCTGCCTGACGTGCCCTGTCTGCTTGTGCTCCGTGATGTGCGTGCTGCGTGCTGCGTGCTGTGCTGGATGATGGGTAGGCTGGGATGTGCCTGGCACCTGTGGCAGGTGGAGCATGCCGAACCAGCTCCCAGCAGCTCGCAGCCCACTCCAGGTTGCAGGCACAGATGGGTTCACAGGCGAATCAGATCAGGATTTGATATGTGCACACACACTTTCAAGCCTGCTCCTCACAGCTGCCGAGCAACATCGATTGTGCACAGTGCTTGACCAGGTCAGGTGGGGTGCAGGGTACATGACCAAGATCACAGACAGCAAGGTCTACGTGCCCCCGGAAACCCTGTTTGCGCACAGCGTCAGCGCGCACAGCGTGAGCGTGGACGCGGCCGCCGACGTCTGGGCCCTCGGCGTGCTCATGCTGGAGCTCTTCTCCGGCACGCCCAGCGCGGCAGCACACGCGCCGGTGTCCACGTTTGTGCCGAATTCCGGCACGGCGACCATCGCCGGCGGCACGGGGTCGATCGCGACCGCGT
>JALKAD010000193.1:0-20086 GCA_024500015.1 Ulva compressa | reverse complement strand
TAGAATACGCACAGCAGCTTGTCCCTGCATTAGAGTGTTCCAAATGTGAGGATAGCCTGCATGGCTGTTATCACTGGCGGCAGGTAGAGTTAACAAAAGAGGCTGCAGCTGTCTGTGTCCGGTAAAGCGCATGCCATACAGGGCCGGGAACAAAACGTGAGAAATATGCAGATATCAAAAGCGACCTTGCTGGGTCTGTGAGCAGCCTGCGTTGCACGGGTTGCCTGCCAGTCTGCAGTTGTACAACATGTATCGTGCGCAACGTCGCCACTCTGAATGACACACGCGCAGATAACGACTGGCCACAGCATGCTGCAGCATTTAGATGTTCAATAGAAGCACAGTATGATTTAGCGCAACGCAGTGAAGCGGCTGTAAAGCGCAGGCGCTGTTGAAAGCGATATCTGTCCCAGCGCGTATGCTATCGCATGCAAACGCCCTCACCAATAACAGCGTAACGTGTTGGCTTGCTGATTGCTGCAGAGGTATATGTGGCGTGCAATGAAGCGACGTTGACCGCTTCAGGTGTGTGCGACGTGGTCACCGGTCGCCTCGTTGTTACGACAAGTCCACCTCAGGCTGGGTCCGCAAAAGCACCGGAAAACAAACTGATGCTTTATAATATGTCAAATTAAGTTCTTCAACACCTTCGCGCCTTGTTTAGAGCCTAAAGCTGATGTTGCCTGACCAAGGGTGTCATAGCTGCCATGTACGGAGCCGCGGCAGGATTGCTGACAGGTGCGTCATGCTAGGTGTGCCGATTTTAGGTGACTGGGAGCACGCAGGCAATCAACGTGTCGCTGATGGCATGCACAAAGGTGCAGTGGCCCATTTCGTGTCTCATATCACGCTGTTTGAAAGTGTGGGCGAGGTTTGGAGCGGCTATGGCAGCGGTGCTCTGCGCGGCAGTGGTATGACGAAGGACAGGCATCGGACAGGCCAAAGCCACCGTGCATCAGCGCAATGGCAGAGCGCAAGTTTGCTAGCACAAGATCCACTGCAATCGGCACGTGCGCATCAGGCATGCGTCGAGCATGGCATACTTGCTAGCATGACCATTATGCATGTAGTGACTAAGCGCAGCAGCTGCAGCTGGCCGACCGAGCAGCAAAATGACCGCGGGAGCGACATGTCGCGACAGACGGGGCGCGCGAACGGCAGAATGCGTAGCTGATTCCTAAGGCTGGCTCCCGTACCAGCTGTGCGCTTTTTAGGCGCGCGAGCGCGGCGGGTTCAGGGAGAGCCCGGTCACGGGGCGATGTGGCGGCAGAGGCGGCGCATTGCGCCATGGCGGCCGAGGCAGGAAAAGCGCATGCACATGGGGATCGTCGCTGGGGGCCGGTCGGGGGGCAAGGAGTTGGACCTAAGTGGAATGCTCACAGCGCCTGCGCCAAACTTAACCACCTGGGTGGGTCAACTAGTATGGTGGGAAGGCTGAGGGTAGCCCTCAGGGTGGCCCTCAGTGATGGACTCTCTCCCACCATCATGATGGGGGTGGGCCAGCTGGGAAGGTGGGAAGATCTACTGTGAGCACGCAGGTGACAGTTAGAGTAAATGAATAATTGAACGGCAGGAGTGGATGGTTTTGGATCAACAAGGCATGTCTGCTTTGATTCAAGTGGTACTATGGTTGAATACACCATGTGCATGTGCATGTGCATGAGAAATTCTTCAAGAATCAAGTTGGGTAGTTGTTTGGCCGGCCTTAGCACAAAGTTACCACGAATACGAAGTGCATCTGAGATTATGGTGCAGTCGAATTGCTACATCAACAGGTCCCCTTTTAAGTCATGGCACATGTGTGCTTTTGATGCTTGTTACGTTGTGTTGGCATGTTGGCGCGAATGGCGTCTGTACACCGTACTTCTGCATGCATGCATGCATGCATGCCAGGCTCTGCACACATGACGTAAACGGGATACGTTACAGAGTAATGCTCCACAAGGTGGTAGAACACAGAGGTACGATTCATGGGCTCTGCACACTTGACGTGGACGACAACAGAATGGCCTGCTCAGATTCATGACATACAACAGTGCTTATTGTTATTGTAACAATTTCTTCTTGCAACATACAAAAGTGCTTGCACTCATGTAACAGTGAGTCATGTATTACATATGCCCTCATCTGCTGCAGATGTCCACGGTAATCTAATCTCATAGTGCGCGTGGGCATACCTTGAGCACAATGACTAGGTCCATCTCGGAAAGGGCACTGTTATGTGCATTAACGATGGCTGCTTGCCATAGCTCCACATCCGATGGGCCGATGCCGGGCGGTAGGCAAGCCTCACCATGCGTGTCAGCAAGGCCTGAAAGGAGCCTTGACCTCTTGGCCACCCGCGGCCGCAGCTGGTTGCCCACGATGATCGCTGACCCTCCACTTGCACGGTCGCTATGATGTCTTCCAGTCAGTGTCACGGACTGCCGTGGTTTTTCATCGCCCATCCTGCATACGGTACGCCAAGTCACAGAGATGATAGACTACGTGCTCCATGGCACAAGGCAGGGGGTGGTCCTGGCTGGCATGCGAGCCTGGTGGTCCTAGCTGGCATGCGATCCGCACTAAATATGTGCACATGCATATGCATAGGGTGATAGAGCAAAGGGCTCCCGATGGCGGTACAGTCGCCGTTGGGACTACAGTCGCATGGCCACCACAGCTGTGCACAGATCAATACGTGTTTTGGTTGGGATACCAATATCAACTGGTTGGTTGTTGTGCCTACTGGCTATGGGGTTCTAGCTATAGGAGACGAGTTCTGTTGTAAGATCAGCAATTGATTGATCAACCGATACTATTGTATCGCATCTGAAGTCACAGCAAGCCCACTACGCACGATGTTGTGCTTGTGAACGGCGTGTCTACCGTGTCTACCGACCTGCCTGGGTTCCAACCGCTGGTCCGACTGAACGAGAGAGGCACGAAAAGGACTCACGTTACGCGATGGTCAGCACTTCAGATATTTTGACCTCTCCAAATGTCTCTTCTTTTATGCCAATGTGTTGTTCCTGCAACATGCTTGCGTTGACCTCTGAAATGAAGCCAGTGCACATCCGAGTCCTTATTCCATCGAACACGGCCGACGCTTGCGCACGGCGAGACTGTCTCTGCACTGCAAGATGAGACGACACGCACATTTTAGATCCATGCGAGTATAACCGTTCCGCAGTGATGCAACGGCCTAAAGGATGTTGACTGACCCACGTCCCCTGTACCACAAATAGCCAAATTGAAATAGGGCTTCGTTCAGCGGCAGAAGCAGGTCATCGACAGCGTAGAACAGGAATCGATATCGCGGCTCATACCGTTCGCGTAGCAATCAGTCAGCCGCACATTCGAGCAATACTGCTGGACCGTGGTGTCTTGCGCGGTTGAATGCGCGCTTGCGAAACGCAGACTCGATCAGCGTCCGGTCACCCTCGTACCTGAAAACTGTTCCCCAAAGACATAATCTCGACATGTGTCGCCTTATCTCGTCGATCTGGTGAGCTGCGTGTATGCCGTACCGTATGCCGTACCGGGTGACCCAGTCAGGCCGCTCTACTGTGCCTAAGCCAGCAGATCTGAGCAACTACCATCAAGGCCTTGCAAGGTGTATGTATTTACAGGCCATGCATTGCAGGACTGCATCCAACACGTCTTGCTCGTAGATACCATGATGTGTTGGATAGAAGGGCCTCTTTAGTGTTAACTCGACTTGCTGATAGGCGTGGGTGCCACTTGCCGGGCAGCTTGCATGCAATGTGACTTGCACTCTGGCAAGCACACATGCCACTGGCAGTGTGTACTCGCCTGGTACGGCTGCACACAATCAACATAGTGTATGCTGTCACACGGGAGGCCAGGAACCAGATGCAATCAATCCTTGTACCTCAACGTCAAAGCAACGCTACACTGCAACAAAGTCAACTGCAGTGTCTACAACTGTAGTTGCGCCAATGCAAAAGGTTCATGCTGTCTGTCCTTTTGCATCAGTTGTGTTCTCGATTGAATACTCCAGACACTGTTTGCACGCGCACGCTGGTTTGTGATACACACGTGTGCACTCTGTTGTTGCCCTCGCTGCTGGGCACTTGCATTGATCTCCGTGTAACACATTTGTGCAACGACGAGGTAGGGCCGCCGACCGCCGATTGATGCACCCATGTTGAAGTAATCGCCTCACAGATGGCCGGCCATCGCCAATGATCTTTCATAAGCAGGCACACACAGACACGTCATCAGTGGCACAAGGAGACAGCGAACAGATGTAAAGAATATGTGAAAACAACAGCAGCATCCACAAGTATCAAATACACTCTGCATACCGGATCAAGCCCGCACAGACCACCTACATGCTATTTAAAGGGCGACAGTAGCCCTTGAGCTGTAAATATCCACAAGATTGTCGCATGCCCTCAGCTGCACAGCGAGTCAAGGTCAAGCGCATGCCTCAACCCAACTCCATACCGAGCACTGCCCAATCCTGCTGCACCATGCAGCACCCCACCCACGGCCGCTACCGCTTGTCACACTCTGGACACACAGAAACCACAGGCAGGCAACGCCCCAATGACAGCGTCACATGCCGTCACCAGCCAAACCTACAAGGTCCGCCTGACGACAGCTCCCCCCAAGCCACACTTGAGACGCCTCTGTCTGCCACCGCAGATCCGCAGAGTCCTCGGCGTCCGTGCTTTGGCTGCTGTGTGCATGCATGTCGCCGACGCTGTCGCCGCTGCACCTGCCCGTGCCCACCCTTGGCGGCAGATGCGATGATTCAGCGTCACCACCACGCAGCCACGGCCCTGTCGGGCTGTCGCGTCTACTGGCATGGCCATGCATGCGGCCCCCCTGCTTCCTCCCACCCTCCTTCCGCGACGCCGACTCGGCCGGCCGTCATGCGCGGCCCTGCCACTTGCGGCGACGCATCGGCGCCCGTATCGGCGCCCACAGTCTGTGCACAGTAGTTGTGTGCCTCGCCGGACGACCATCGAGCACTTACAGAAGCTTGAACATGGCTGCAGGGAACCTCACGGCACACGACCCCACTGGAGCCACCGGCTGCAGCAGGCGCCAGGCTGCTCGATATTTCTCCAGACGAGGTAGCCTCTATTTCTGCTGTGCTGCAAACTGCAGCCGCGTCCGCGTGTGCGTCCGCGGCACGCAGCGTGCTGGGCTCCGGGCCGTGCGCCTCCCCAGATCGACACGCAGCAGCGCGTTGCTGATCTTGCATCTGGTGCGGGCAGCGCCACGAGGGACCAGCCGGCAGGTGGCGCCGGGGGGTCATGCTCGGGCTGCGAGGCTCGCGGCGGCGCTGCTGTCCGGGCGGCAGGCGGGGGCGCCGCAGGGGCTGGCGTGCTGTGCTGCGCGAAGGCCTCCCAGAGGTGCGGGTGCGGCTTGCGCGGGCTGCCGGCCGGCGTCGCCGCGAGGCTGCCGCCGTCAACCACTCCGACGAGGATGCTTCCGGACTTCGCCTGGCCTGCCGCGTCGTCGTGGTGCGGCAGCTGCACCAGCTGCACAGCACGCACAGCACGGTCGCAGGTAGTCGCAGATGCATGCATGCTGTGGCAGCAACTGCAGGGATCCATTTATGACTTCGAAATAAAAGAGGAGACGGGCTCTGATCCAGGTAGATATACGCACGCATCAACACGCGCATGATTGGAGATGGAGCATGCATGCGAGCAGACGCAGCACAGCGGCATCGGGACTCAGCACAGCGGCATCGGGGCGCACCACGCCGGTGAAGACGCGCAGGCCGCGCATCTCTCGGGAGGAGTCCCCCAGGTCGCCGTACTCGGAGGCGCCCTCGCTGACGAGCGACGGCGGCGCGGCGCGCGGGCTGCCGCTGCTGGTTTCCCAACACAGCGCGGCGTTTACGCGGCGGCGCAGCACGGCCCAGCAGCCGGCAGCGTCGGGCGCGGGCGGCGTGCAGAGCAGACCTGCTGCGAGTGTGGAGAGGGAGATGCAGAGGCATGTGAGGAACGCGATGTAGAAGGAGCGCGGGGCCGGAGAAGCGCGAGCCTGTAGCGCGGCAGCGAGAGGTCGGTCACGCATGCATGCGGGGGCGGAATCAGATTCCAAGTGGCGCCTGCAGTACAGCCATGGATGTGTGTAAAAGCCAGACAACGCTGCGTTCAGAGCAGCACCAATGCGCGCGGGGCGAAGCTTAGCCCCCAGGCTGGCGCTGCAGCGCAGCAGCGCGAGGGCGGCCAAGCATGCATGGAGGGCCGGCAAGCATGCTGCAGCACCTCTCATGACGATGCTCTGCGTTGCTGCAGCAGCGGTGGTGGGACAGCTGGTGCTGCTGCACCTGTCACAAACAAATGAATATGCTGTTGTTCAGCGCTGTGGGCAGGTCCACAGGCTGTAGCACTGCGGGGGGAGGGTGTGGGGTGCGCGGGCCGGGAGACTGCAGTGCACACAGTCCAGCGTGGCGTGGTAGGCATGCAGCTGGAATCATGGCATAGCGCACGCGAGGCATGCCCGCCCAAGGCTGTCTGCGTGATGTTGCACTGTACGTGAACTGCGATTGACGTGGGCTTGTGCGCGGGGTTGGCATGCATGCTGGCTGGTTCTACCCCTGGCCGCACGGCCTCAGACTCGTGGTTTGGCTCTCAGGCAAGGCGTAGGCACACACCTGAGCAGTCTGCGGTCTGTGGTGCATCAGCGGTGGCTTCCTCATCTGGAACGGAAGGGGATTGGGCCGGGAAGCCTGACATTGCATCACCTACAGCTGCTGCGTCTGTGCGGCATGGCTTCGACCTGCACGTTGGGGAGCATCAAGCCTCGTGAGAGCGAGACCACCAGGTTTAAGTTCGTTACTACTACCAGTACTGTACTGGTCACATACTGCCAAGTAGGCAGCTCGGCCGCAATGCAGATCAAGGCAGAAATGGTCTGAGGAGAGCAGTCCGTTGTGACGCAGATCCACGGCCAAAGCAATCCGCTATGCCATGCAGGTTGGCCGGAGTCAAGGCATGTGTGGCGCGTTGAGTCACAGCGATGGGCGGGTGTCGCACGTGTGGGCATGCGTGCACGTGCTGGTCTGGTTCCTTCTCATCTGCTTGTTGGCCTGTGAGAGACGGGACTGGGGAATGGATTGGAGAGACTTCCTGTATTGCATAAAGCGCACGATTGATACTTCAGCATGTCTCAGAGCACACCAAGCCATTCGCAGCATGTGGGAACACAGTGATCGGTGGAGTCATGGCTCTCCAGCATGATTTGGGCACTTGTTGACATCTATGCTCATCGGGAAGGCCTGGAGACAAAGCACAGAACAGGCATGATATCTGCGCCACAGTGTAAAATGCTCCTGGGATGTCAGATTCAGCAGGTTGCTGCTACCTTGCCGGAAATCGCACCCATGGCAAGCACAAACATCCATCTGCATCAGACTGGTACCCATCCAACTTACCGCGGCCAACTGGCAAATCCCAGGATTGCCTCATAACAATCTGCACGGAGCTGCACGTAGTCAGCAGGTTGATTTCATCCCGTGCTGACTGAGATCAGACCAATGGTGCCTGGTACTGCCTGCAAAGCATGCCAAGGAAGCCCTGATACGAAAAGTGTTGAAGTGACTGACATCTTGTCTGCTTAGTAAAATCTTGGACTCTGCTGACTTGTGGTGGCCCTCTGACAGATGTCGCACGTTTGTCACAATCCCGTCAGTCAAGCTGGCACTTCTTCGCCAAAGGCAGTGATCAAGAATCTGCACAACCAAACAAAACAATTTGCTGCCAATCCGACTGACTCACAGCAGCTGATGCGCGGCATCGGCGGTTGTTTTTTGTGCCCCGATGTGGCCTAACTTTGGCAACACCGAGCGAGATGCGCGGCTGTCCGCGCGCGCACCGGAGCGCTACAGACTGGATGGCAAAGCACGATTTGGAAATTATCACGCACGCTATAAATCTCCTTCAGTGTTTCAGTTGTTGTGTTGAGAGGTTCGCCTAGCGCATCAACCATGCGTGAGCCGTCGTGGTTCACCGGAAACAGCCCGCGACGATTGAGGGGAATCACCTCATCACGTAGAACAATGAAATGAAACGGCGTCCCCATAGCGAGAATCAATTATCGCGTTAAGACACTTAAATGTAAGGATCAACTCAGACGTCGAGCATGGGGCTGGATTACATTTCAAACTATGGCTGTTCAAGGTGTATGTCCACGACAGTTGATGCATCGTCCTGAAGCGCATTGCAAATATACAGGCTGAGCGATCTGGTGTAGACATGCGTGCTCTGTAGATCCGCGGCGACCGTTTACAGCGCCTGGTACCTGAAGACACCCCCTCCTCGTAGTACGTCGAGGTCCACATGAGGCCGAGAAAGAAAGAAGTTGGCACCGCTTACAAGCCTAAAACCTTTCTACAGTGCTAGGGACGGCGGCTTTGGTAGTTTGGGATACGTGCTGTTGCATGGCTGGGTGCTCTGCGTCCACCCGCGGGTACCCTCAGACTTGTTTGTGTTCCATGCTGAGCTCTAGGAGCGGTCATTTAGGCCGATGATTTGAGATAGAAACTTGCCATTTTCAGAACTTGCAGAGATCCATTTACACGTGCTGACCCTGCACTGGTAGCTTTGACGGTACCTTTGAAGTGCCCGGTGCTTGAAGAGTAGCGAAGCTCCGCCGCGAACTTGCGACAGCAGCCCACTTCGCGAGGTATTACTGCTTCTGCTGCGTGTCAGCCCGCAGTGTCCTGTGCACGAGCGCGCGGGGATGTACTGGGTGTGATGCATGGCCTACTCCCATACGCGAGTCCCAGTAGCATGTGCTCATTCCACACAGAGTGCACATGCACAGGACATGCTGCGGCTCTCATGACCGCTCTCGTCACTCTTTGTGTTCAGTCTTGTCTTATGTCCTGGGCGCTTGCAGTCATATACTGTAAACCTGATTGCCTGCAGCAATTGGCTTGTCCTGCATGGCATGACCCAACAGTAAGCATAGCTGGCTCTGCGGTATGCATGCTTCTGCACAATCCCATTGTCGGTCAGTCCTTCTCTCTCTTGCATGGTGGCTCCATGTTCTGCTGCCAGCTGATCATTTTGAGGCACCAGACGTTCAGCCTAGGCTGCATTGCACCATTCGAAGCAGCTCCTCATGCAGCACTGTGGCCTGCAGGGATGCCAGCTGCCTGCTCTCTTGCAGAAGCGTTGGATGGGTGTGTTTCAAAAGTAGCTCATTGTTCCCGCACCCGGTGCCACAGCTCACAGCTCACAGCTCACAGCTCGCTGCAATGACTAGGACAGACACCTCGGCTGCTGTGCACGGCCAGCCTGCGAGGCCCGCAAGACTGCAGATGAGGTGTGCCTCTGCCGACTGCAGCATGTACTTTGTGGACGGATTTGATCTGCAGGCGGTCATTGTATTATTGTATTAAGCAGGCACTGCCATTGTATTATTGTAGACACGTACCCCTGCCAGTGCTGCAGAGGCGGCTTGCTTGTGCGTCAACAGCTCCTTGCGTATGGCACTTCTGTTCGTCGAAAGTGCGACGCTGTTGCCTTTCTGGTGGATTTCGCTGCTGCACAGTGCACACGCAGTCTTGTATACCCTCCCTGCGCCTGACATCAGAGTACCATATGCTGCAGGTAGGACGTAAGCCGCAGCACCCCATCAGACTGATCTCTGGGTGAATGAGTTCAATTGCGGCGAGGTAACGTGCGAAATCAGCGATGCGCGAGGCAGCGACAATGGTAGACAAGACGCTGGCATGGAACCTTTCAACCAAGTGTCCGACTCCATGTAGAACTACTCTCCAAGCAGCTCTGAGGGCGCCGACGATCCAAGCAGCTCTGAGGGCGCCCACCACAGCGTGGCCACACCGGCCGCGGGAAAGCGGCAACTCCAGCGCCATGCTCCCCTTACAGCGCCGGCGCGATCAACACCAGTGTTCGAAGGTAACGGTATTTGGGCGCATAACGTAACTTTCGTAACGTTTTGGCTTCGACCGTTGCTCTCGTAACGGTAGGCCGTCTAGTGTATCCAAAATATCGAGGTTTTAGCAAATCAGCAAAATCGCGGGCGAGGCGCGCAGAGACCACACAACCCTCACTTCTGCGCCACCTATTCCCCGTACAAGAGCAACTAGTGAGTAGTGACTGCTATTGGATTGTACTTGCAACATGTGATATCACTTTGAATATACGTACAGTGCAGACCGTGTGACCGCCCTCCCCTTCACAATCGATGCAGCCGCCCTGCGGGCGGCAAAAGTAGCCTTGCTGAGGAGCATCCATTGGCGCGAGGCTGCACGCGACCACCGGAGATGCGTGGCGCAGCCACCACCCACTGGGCTTGATGTACTTTGTACTGTAGTTTCGCTGCACAGGGTATGCTGTCATCGACCCTGTGTCACGGGCCATGGGCTTCGTGCTGGAAGCAACGAAGTACCTGGCCTGTTGTGCTCATGTTCCTGGTGCTTCTGACATATATGCGCTGGCGCGCTTCTTCCAGTGCCCATGCATGGCTCCCAATGTCACGGCTGTCTCCGCCTACCTGAGCATGACCATGGCCCGCACTGTGTCCGCTCGAGATGCCTGCCAACAGCTGTGCATGTTCTGCGTGTGGACTGATTTGTGACGTTGTGAGTGCTGTTGCAGGTTGTTGCAGTGTCCGCTTCCAGACGACCTTCGAAGGCCTCCCCGACAGGACAGCGGGCTAGCTGCTGCAGCCAAGATCTGAGTGCTTGCCGATGCATTCATTCCTTTTGTCGCAGTACATGTTGGAACATATGTAACTGCAGGCTTTTGGTAGTTGTACTGGCTTGCTCTGCAAGTGTTTGAGGCATGAAACACGTGCAACAGACTCTGAGCGTGTGCACGCCTCACTGTGTTTGATAATTTGCTGCTGCTGCCTTCCTTTCGTATCATCGTCCGAGCTCCACTTGTTCCCTAACATGCTGTCATAGCGGCGCGTGTAGCAAGTCAACACCGGAATCGAAGCATGTATGGCCGCACTTCTGCGTCCGATGGGTCACTAGCACACTAGATCCCATGCCATGACATGGTGCCAATGCCACCAAGGATGCACCGAGTCCCACTCTGCACCTGTCTAATTTGGTGACGCGAATACAGCCGCGCGGGGAGCATGCCGTGACGTGACGCGAATGGCCGCGCGAGGAGCCGCGACGCGAATACAGCCGTAGAGCATCCTCCACTGCTGTTGGTCGCACTGACTGCACCCTCAGGGTCACCCGCACAGTGTTGGGCCCCACAGCATGCTGTGGGCTTCATACACGCCGTACGTCACACGCCACAGCAACCCGCCTCACCCGCAAACACCCATGCCTCCACGGCAACCGTCCTGCCCAGCACACGGCCAGAGCATAGCGGCAGCAAGCACGCGCGCCCATGGACTGCAGTGGACAAACCGAACAGCAGACATCGCCGCGTCACCCGCTCTGCATGCGAGCATGTGCCAGCACACGGCTCAGTGCGGCCCAGCGTGAGGGGGGCTTGTACACATTGCCACGGCCTCAAGCTCGGCAGCAAGAGCGGCTCATCTGCGCTGCGACGCCAGACTCTGATTGGGGAGTGTTGTTTACATTTGCTCAGGTCCGCAGCCAGCGCCTGTTGGAGGGCGGCCGGCGGGCTGCAACGCATGGTTGGTTGCGGTGGCGGATCTGCTGTGCAGAGCTGCCGGCCGTGTGGCCTCGTGGTGACTGGGCTGCTCGTGCAAAATGCGCTTCCATCCTGGTGCAGCTTGCTCAGACGTTTCCCCCAGGCTGTCTCTCAAGATCGGCCGCTGGGGCGGAGCACTGTGGCCAAGCATGGCCGCGGACTATCTGGAGGTTGTGTGATGCCCATGGCCATGCTGCCTGCTGTGAATGGTTCATAATAAAATTTACAGAGCAGAGTGGCCCACCCTGTGTCCGCTGGAGATGTCTGCCAACGTCTGTGGAGGTTTTACTTGTTGTCGGCTGTGTGATGTTGTGGGTGCTATTGCGGGTTGTTGCAGTGTTCCCTGTTGCCAGCCGGCCTTCAAAGGTCTCTAGCAAGTGGGCTGCCAGGGCAGAGGGCAAGCTGTTGCAGCCCAGTTCTCAGTGCTTGCAGATGTAGCCATTTGCTTTCTCCTACTAGCGGTTCATCTTGCAAGGGGTAAAATCTGCCAAGTCAGGCAGCAATGGTATGGCTTCATTGCCACCTACTAGTACGGAGCAGCGTGACTCACTTCACAGCTGATTCGTTTGCTGACGACAGTCGATCACAAATATGACAAGGATGCACTACATGGGACGATGCATGCACTGCAGCTGGCACGAGGCAAGTTCAGACGAAAGGTGCTGCATCGAGTGAACCATGCATGGATTCGGAGCTTTGCACGAAATGTTTGACAATGCTCCACTGGCTCTGCTCTCAGTCACAAGAGTTCGATTGAACAGCACACGCAGTCAAAGCATGCACCGTTTTGACATTCCCAGGCCTGTGGCCAGGTGCTATCAGCGAGATCCCGAGACAACGCAGCAACTTGTTCAACGGACCCGCACTCTCAGCACACTCTCTGCAAATGAAATGGGACAGGCCAGCTGTAGCGGTGGGACCTGACGAGCTTTGACAGTGGCGTTAGCGGTGCATTTTCTCATCGATGTGATGTCCATGGCTATGCGTGTTGTAGGTCGCATGCGTTGTATACGGCCACTGTGGCCTATGCTAGACTCTGATCGGCGATGTATATGTATTATGTCTGTTGAGGATGGGAATCTTGAAGCTCTTTAGCACGTCACCTTGGTGGACCGGGGAGCATGAATGGCGTCCGCAAGCGGCGTCCCCACGACGACGCAACCGCCTGTCGGAAGCAGTGCAATACCAAGGTGTATGCGGGTGAGATCCCTGCGGAGTCCTGATCGACCCAGTCAACCACGGCACCGCTGTGTCATTGTGCCGTTGTGACATCCAGGCTAAATGCCTAGACAGCTGCGACAAGAATGCACCAATGGACGTCCTAAACAGCATTTCGGTACATATATTATCACTACCGATTGATTTTGCGCGTGCTTCTATTGAACGACGTGAACAATCCCGCACTGCTTTCACATCATCAGGCAAGGCCTGCCTGTAATAATGACACGGCCCGCGGTGATATGACTACAGGATGTGAATGCATCAACCGCGTACCGATTACACTTGTTAATGGGATTCTGCGGCTGCACGAATTGTCATCTGTCCTAGTTGTGCGTATTGATGGGCTGGAACTGTGGCCACATGAACTCTGGCAGCAAAAGCAGATATGCTGTGCTTATGTTGTGTTACCTCACATGCCGGCGCGAGCAGGAGACAGCCAGTTGAAGAGCAGCCATGACACACGCCTGACATGAAATCTGCAGCCTTGGTCCGACTTCATTGCGTCTCCAGCCCTGTTTGTGTCTCCCTCCCACAGCATTTGTGCTCGCAGCTATGCGAGTCGCACCATAGGACTGTCGGCGCGATCCCTAACTGAGTCTTGCGGTGCTGTGCTGTGCAGCATACACCAGTCTAAAAGGTGGCATTCTCCCAGTAGCTGTCCCCGCCTCCTTCCGCTGGGGCACAGCAGGCGGCGCTGCAGCGCTGCGGTCCTGTATATGTAGACCCGGCGCCACCCGCTGCGGTCCTGGCCGCGAAGGATCCGGCAGTTGCTGCGGGAGACCCTGATGCTATCCCGGTTTCACCCGACACGGCACCTCGCGACGGTGGCGCA
The DNA here is from genome assembly GCA_024500015.1 of Ulva compressa. Taxonomy (NCBI): domain Eukaryota; kingdom Viridiplantae; phylum Chlorophyta; class Ulvophyceae; order Ulvales; family Ulvaceae; genus Ulva; species Ulva compressa. The sequence continues at coordinate 6,415 of JALKAD010000193.1, read as the reverse complement.
ACACCTCAACAGTAGCACACCCCCCCCCCCCCCCCCCCCTCCTCGACGCGCGGCCTCCCCCTGATACCGTAGAGCAGCTCCTTGTCGATGTCGATGCTCAAGGGCCATCCGTAGCTGACACAACGACCCCAGCTGAGACGTTGACACCGGTCGTAATTCCACCCACACCGTGCAGCGCCCCTGTGGCCGTTCCGGAGCCTGTGACCACCCCGGTGGCCGCGGCTCCGGAGGCGGTCAGTCCAGCCGCTACGGTGGTGCCATCGGCCGCACCCGCCCCGGCGACGGGAGGGGCGCGTCCGTCCGGCCTTGCAAGTTCTAGCCTTACTGCCTGGCAGTGGACATTAGCATAACATGGTGTGAACCGCCAGTATTGCGCACAACCCTGTGCCCGGGCCCCTCAAGCCTCAGGGACAGCTGGAATTTCTCTTCAGGCTCGGCCCGGTGTCCCACTCATCTGACGTGTTCGATCCACCTCCGCGCACGGCAGGTCCAGAGACCGCACCACGGCAGACCATGGCAGACCATGGCGTGCCAGGTGTGAGGCGCGAGTTGGCGGACCAGCGCACCCAAAGGCAGAATGTGCATGACACGTGCACCATGCAGATACCCAGCGCAAGTGCAAGCTTCAGAGCAGGGGCACGTGCAAGCTTCAGTGCAGGGTCTTGCCTGCATAGGCAGCTCGACGACCCATATGGACTGACATTGAGGGCCTCCGAGCCAGTGCACCACCGACATGTATGTATGTGTTACACTGTGATAGATCACAGACAACCTGGGTGTGTTACACAGTGATAGATCTAGGACCCAGCAGCGCCAAGGCAACAGACCAGGCAAAACTCGAACAGACAGACAGCCTAGGCCACCCCAAGCACAAAGGCCACTCTTCGCACGGGCAATTTCCAGAACCCACGTGTGTTCAACAGTGATAGATCTAGGACCCAGCAGCGCCGAGGCAACAGACCAGGCAACACGCAAACAGACAGACATGCCACTGCACGCACCAAGGCTACTCTCCGCACGAGCAAATGCCAGACCGAACCCACGTGTGCGGAGTCGAGAACCCGCGCGCCTGGAGGTTGTTTGATTGGGGAATGTTTCCACGGCCATTGATATTCCAACAAATTCCACAATATTGCCACATACGCATCACGACTGTGAAAGGGTTCGGCAGTGAATTGTCAGCTGCAGGGCGTCAGGTGCGTCAGAGCCTCAGGGCTTAAAGTTGTAAGCCCCATGGGCCTTACGGTCACCAGAACGCGTGGGGATCAGTGCCACAAACGTCAGAATTCGAACCGCGCAACAGCGAGGCCCCGCGGCAGTAGGCGCGAACCAATTGCAAGCAGCTTTCGGTCGAACGAACGCTTTCGTCCGAACGAACGCAACTCAGCATTGTAGGTCAGCAGATCTGATCAATACATGCCACCGCCAAACTTGAGGCCGGAGCACCAGTTTAAATGCAACACCTGGAGCGCCTTGAATACGTACTCGTCTGAATCTGTATGCTGCGCAGGCAGGCACACGTTCTCGTTAATTACTGCGCGATTGAGATGAACGGCACTGAATCGCAAGGTGTGCCTACATACACGCCTGCGTTCCATGGCGCATCTTTGCATGCAGGCTTCACATGCGCAATTTGAGGCCTGTCAGTTTGCGCGGCCATTGCTTCGCAATCGAGACGTACCTGTACGTGCGCTCGCGAAGAACCTGCACGTGCTGGCTCGTTCGCCATTGTGGGGACTTGGACAGCCCAACCTGGGCTAGCTGGCCTCGTGTATCTACAAGATATACTCGGACGTGTTTGCATACCCGCTGTAATAGAACATCGGCATTAACCTGCGCTTGCGTGCTTTTGTTGCGCGCAACGTCGTAAGTACTGCGCATGCACTTGTGTTTGTTTGTTTGGTTCCCTGCTTTCTTCCCTCGACGCTCAGGACTGAGGCATTCACTTATAATTAATATATCATCACTTATAATTAATATATCACAGTAGGCACAGATTACTGATAGACAATATAACGCGTATTGAACACCGGCATGTCAGTGTTTCCGCACCACACGTTGCGTGCGCGACACGGCTACGTGCGCTACGTATACGGAGCGCATACTCCTTGAGCAATCGTTCCTGACCGTTCGAGAATCTGTGATTCCTGCAGCTGGCCGTGCGCATGCCCCACTCGTTGGTTTGATACATGTGGACTAAATTGCACACGATTTCATGACCGGTCGACCATGATCTCGAGGTTTGATACATGTGGCCTAAATTGCAAGTGTTCCACGTACCATCGCTATAGCGCGCTATTGCGTGTGGCAGGCGCGCGCGGCGGTTGTAAGTGCCTGTGCAGGGCCCTGCAAGGCCCTGCCGCAGACATGACGAGCATGCGTGAACTTGGCACATCTGGTCCATGCATCGCGATGGTCTTGGTGTTACATGGAGACGACCGCAAGAGCCCATCAGATGGGGCAACAACAGGAAAGCAGACGGCAAAAACCCCCCGAAAGCAGACAACATCAACAAGCAGCGACCGTCTCAGGCGAAAAGCCATAACGAACCGACACAGCCGACACCACCACACCCTCGATGCATCGCGATGGTCTTCTAGGACATGTACACCTTGAAGGTGTCGAACACATCGGCTTGTAAGCTGTGAACCCCTTCGCACAGCTGCGCGCAGCTGCAGCAGTGCCAGTACATCATCGATAGTACGCCGCCTGCGTGGTGGTTGATCTCAGGTGCACCCGCGCGCGCCTCGACCGAGCTCGGTATTTCACGGAGATCAACCAAACTCGCTCGTGCAACTTCATGGTCGACTAGAAGGACAGCGCTGCAGCGAAGTACCAGCCCTGTAGCCATCTTGAGCACAATCCCTGTGGCCATCTTGTACACTACCCCTGGGCGACCACGCCCCTCGCGGCCCCCCCTTGCCCCTCCACCTGACTTTCAAGCCCGCGTCTGCGTTCGCCTCAGAGCCCGCGGCGATTGGTGGCAGTGATTCCAGCACCATTCCAGCTGCCTGGGGCCACGGCCACCACGCGTGGCCGCGAACTTGCGCGACATGTTGTCCCTCGCGTGTCTGTCATGTATGCTCAAGTCGGCTCGGCGGCGGCTGAGCCATGGCACAGCCAGCGGTCGGCACGGGCAGCATGTACCGTGACACAGCCAGTCGGCCCGGGCAAGCCGCTGCCACTGCGATCGTCTGCACAGCAGTAACAACTGTGGCAACAGACCATGAGTGAACAGTGGCTGGTTTGTACACAGCATGTGCGATGGCCTATAGAGTCGCCGTGGCGTCTGCATATGTAGACAACTGAGGAAGCAGACTCTTGGAGCATTCACAGCGCGACACTCATGACAAGCCATACACACATTCATTCACAGCGGACACCAGCATGGACATCGGACTCCTTCAGGTGTACCTTGTTTGTGCACATGCCGTTTCCGCGCCTCAGGCAGTGTCGCCTCCGCATCAGCCTCCGCATCAGCCTCCGCATCACATGGGGTGCCCGTTCCATGCGGACGCGGCACTCGCCAAATCGCGCTCGGCGGCGGGTGGCTGTGCTGGTTTGGTGGGGCCGCGTCTGACGCGGGCTGCAGACAGCCGGCATGAAGGCCCTGGGGAGGCGTCACAACTGCTCCTTGGTGCGCAACCCCCGGGCCCGTTGCCGTGCCGACCAGCCCATGAGCAATCGCCGTTGCCATCAACAGCTCGACAGCTCCAACACGCAATAAGACGGGGAAGCGGCAGCCGGGCAGGCTGCAACCGGGCAGGTGGCAGCCCGGCAGGCGGTAGCCGGGCAGGCTGCAACCCGGCAGGGGGGGGAAGGGGGCAGCCCGGCAGGCGGCAGCCAGGCAGGCGGCAGCCGGGGAGACGGCAGCGGTGGAGGCGGCAATGTGCTGCGACACAAGAGCGACATGCATTCTGTCTTGTGACTGACTGGCTTTGCCACGGAACCGGAAGCATACACCTTGTGACCACCTTTGCATAAGATGTTGCAACAAGTGCGCATGCCGGCATAGGCAGTGTTGTAGCTCTCCGTTAACAGACGCACATGACTTTGTCTTCTGCGTGGTCGGTTTCTTGCCTGCTGGGCTGCACCACGGCCATGCTGAATCTGGCTCTAGCCGCCGTAGCAGACCCTGACAGTGCAAGCATGCAAGACATTACCCGGATCTGCAGCGTTGAGATTAGGAAGGGGGGGGCCACGACTAATCCATATTGAGTCTCGCTGTTTCAGCTTGATGATCACGGTCTGAAAGTTGGGTTCGCTTGCTTAGTGTACATGTGGTTGCGGACTTCCTTACGGTTTGCGCTTGGCCGGAGTAGATCTGATGCTGTGTTGAGCAAGAAGAGTAAGCATGTGAAGGATTATTGCAGGGTCATGGCAACGAACGCGTTTGTGGTTGTGTCAGGTCTGAACCCTGCAAGGATACATGACGTTTTGCATAAGAAGTATGCCGCAACTTCTTTTGGCATACTTCTTATGCAAATCGTCATATATGCTTGCAGGGTTCAGACCTGACGCAACCACAAACACGTTCGTTGCCATGACCCTGCAATAACCCTTCACATGCATACTCTTCTTGCTCAACACATCATCAGATCTACTCCGGCCAAGCGCAAACCGTAAGGAAGTCCGCAGCCACATGTACACTAAGCAAACGAACCCGACTTTCACACCGTGATCATCAAGCTGAAACAGCGAGACTGAGTATGGATTAGTCGTGGCCCCCCCCCTCCTAATTTCAACCCTGCGGATCCGGGTAATATCTTGCATGCTTGCACTGTCAGGGGTTGCTGCGGCGGCTAGAGCCAGATTTAGCATGGCCGTGGTGCAGCCCAGCAGGCAAGAAAATGACCACGCAGAAAACAAAGTCATGTGCGTCTGTTAACGGAGAAAGCTACAGCACTGCCTATGCCGGCATGCGCACTTCTTGCAAGATCTTAATTATGCAAAGGTGGTTACAAGGTGTATGCTTCCGGTTCCGTGGCAAAGCCATCCAGACACAAGACAGAATGCATGTCGCGCTTGTGTCGCAGCACATTGCCAGAATGGTTGAAATTATGCCGCATCACGGTTCTTTGTCACACCACTAAAAGGGGCACACCAGGTCAGTGAGTTTGTAGGGCCCCCCCAGGCCCTTCATCTGATTCTCTGTAACCATAAGCGGGGCATAGCGGATGGGCAGGAGCCCTACCCACTCGAAGCCATGTGGCACGACTGACCATGGTCCATGGAGAGTAAGAGCGATGCGCTGGAGCCGGTTCAGGTTTGCTTTAAGAAAAGTTGCATTTGTCACGGAGAGGCCTGACTCCGCGGGATCGACCTCGCCTCCATCACCGGCACCCTCTGCAATGGCCGCATCAACGTTCTCCACACCAGCAACATTTCATCCATGTCAGAGTGCAGGGGTGCACGGCTGCACGTTCGGGTCCGGGGAAGCGCATTCATCAATCGAAAGATTTGACAGAAACATTGAGACAAACACACAACCGAAAGATGTAGACATGCATGTACCCGCTGCTATCCCTGCATTCACGTCATTCCCGTCTGCTGCCTGCCCGGCTGCCGCCTCCCCGGCTGCCGCCTGACCGGCTGCCGCCTGCCCGGCTGTCGCCTACACGACTGCCGCGTCCCTGGCTGCCATTGCCGCCTGCCCGGCTGCCGCCTCCACCGTTGCTGCATTCCCAGTTGGTGCCTCCACATGTGCCGCATTCCCGGCTGCCGTTGCCGCCTGCCCAGCTGCCGCCTCCACCGCTGCCGTCTCCCCGGCTGCCGCCCGCCCGGCTGCCGCCTGTCAAGATGCCTGTGTTATTCGGTGGCAGGGTGTGAAGGGCTTACGCCCCAGCACAAGGGCTGTACACGGGCAGCGAATACAAAAGGCAAGAATAAACACCGAATGGGATGAACATGACAAAAATGGGCTGTGAGAATATATGGCGCCCCGGTCAGAGCACAAGCGCAAGCGCATGTACATGAACACTGACCCCAGCAAGCGCACGGTATAAATACCGCTGGTGATGCGCTGTAGTAAGTCGGTGTGCGTAGGGTCTAATAGCGCTGTAACCAGGTGTGATCACTCAGAAATGTCAGAGACAGGGCGTACGTGTCGTACGAGTGGAAACCCGTACTGGAACTAACTCCCATACCTGGCAAAGTGCATATATGCACCCAGGTCCACCCTGCATGTGCCAGCCTAACCACAGTCAAGTCAAGTCAAGTCACAACTGCTGCCAAATCACTGCGAAGTACAGTCCATGCAGAGGCGGCCGGATAGCCGACCACTGTATCATAGCAGAGGATATGGCAGTCATACTTTACATAACATGCACTATCTACAGTTGCAATGACAAGACCATCATGCTAGTCTAATGGCAGCCTATGCATGCAACTGCTGTCTGAGGCTCACACAACACCT
>JALKAD010000192.1:378990-407400 GCA_024500015.1 Ulva compressa | reverse complement strand
AATCAGACAGCAGCTGCGCTGCTGTTGCGCGTGGTTGGCACACCATCTCAGCCCATGCAAGCAATTTGATCATGAGATTCATGCCATTGAATTCAGAACAGTATCAGGAGCGGTGGTTTGGTTTTTGTTTGGTTTGTGGGGTTTTTGGTTGTTGTTGTTTTTTTGGTTGGTGTTTTGTTTTGGGGGTTTAGGAGCGGTCTAAGCATGATAGAGATGTCGTATGTATTTATGGTGTGTGTTGAAAATGAGTCAGGAGCTGCGCTGCTGTTCCGCGTGGTTGGCACACCATCTCAGCCCATGCAAGCAATTTGATCATGAGAGTCACACCATTGAGTTCACAACAGTATCAGGAGTGGTCTAAGCATGATAGAGACGTCGTATGTATTTAGGCTGTGTGTTGAAAATGAGGCCGGAACTGCGCTGCTGTTCCGCGTGGTTGGCACACCATCTCAGCCCATGCAAGCAATTTGATCATGAGAGTCACACCATTAAGTTCACATCGGTATCAGGAGTGGTCTAAGCATGATAGAGATGTCGTATGTATTTAGGCTGTGTGTTGAAAATAAGGCAGGAACTGCGCTGCTGTTCCGCGTGGTTGGCACACCATCTCAGCCCATGCAAGCAATTTGATCATGAGAGTCATGCCATTGAATTCAGAACAGTATCAGGAGTGGTCTAAGCATGATAGAGACGTCGTATGTATTTAGGCTGTGTGTTGAAAATAAGGCAGGAACTGCGCTGCTGTTCCGCGTGGTTGGCACACCATCTCAGCCCATGCAAGCAATTTGATCATGAGAGTCACACCATTGAGTTCACAACAGTATCAGGAGTGGTTTCAGCATGAAGAGACGTCGTATATTTAGTCTGTGTGTTGAAAATAAGGCCGGAACTGCGCTGCTGTTCCGCGTGGTTGGCACACCATCTCAGCCCATGCAAGCAATTTGATCATGAGAGTCATGCCATTCAATTCAGAACAGTATTAGGAGCGGTCTAAGCATGATACAGATGGCGTATGTATTCAGGTGTGTACTGAAAATCAGACAGCAGCTGCGCTGCTGTTCCACGTGGTTGGCACACCATCTCAGCCCATGCAAGCAATTTGATCATGAGAGTCATGCCATTCAATTCAGAACAGTATTAGGAGCGGTCTAAGCATGATACAGATGGCGTATGTATTCAGGTGTGTGTTGAAAATCAGACAGCAGCTGCGCTGCTGTTCCGCGTGGTTGGCACACCATCTCAGCCCATGCAAGCAATTTGATCATAAGAGTCATGCCATTGAATTCAGAGATCTAGCATCAGGTGATGGATGGTATGCAGTGTTTGAAAATGAGGAATACGTAGGATAAGCTTTAGACAATGACGATGCGCAATACAGTATCAGTTAGACCTGAGCATTCTCTGTAGTATTCAGTATAGAGACACTTTACAAAGAAACAAACCTGAAGGAATACGTAGGATAAGCTTTAGACAATGACGATGCGCAATACAGTATCAGTTAGACCTGCAGTGATACGCACGGTCACAGCTTATCCAACACACATGAACACACACTCACAGTACGACCCACCACACATACCTGAGCATTCTCTGTAGTATTCAGTATAGAGACACTGAAGACTCAGAGGCTCAGCGATTGCCTATATACTATCAGGAGCCTAGGGCGACGAACGCGAAAAGAGTTTGGTACCCTCACGCATGCATGAGACTGTCATTCTCAACAGAAAATCAGACAGCAGCTGCGCTGCTGTTCCGCGTGGTTGGCACACCATCTCAGCCCATGCAAGCAATTTGATCATGAGAGTCACACCATTGAGTTCACAACAGTATCAGGAGTGGTCTAAGCATGATAGAGACGTCGTATGTATTTAGGCTGTGTGTTGAAAATAAGGCCGGAACTGCGCTGCTGTTCCGCGTGGTTGGCACACCATCTCAGCCCATGCAAGCAATTTGATCATGAGAGTCACACCATTGAGTTCACAACAGTATCAGGAGTGGTGTAAGCATGATAGAGACGTCGTATGTATTCAGGTGTGTGTTGAAAATCAGACAGCAGCTGCGCTGCTGTTCCGCGTGGTTGGCACACCATCTCAGCCCATGCAAGCAATTTGATCATGAGAGTCACACCATTGAGTTCACAACAGTATCAGGAGTGGTGTAAGCATGATAGAGACGTCGTATGTATTCAGGTGTGTACTGAAAATCAGACAGCAGCTGCGCTGCTGTTCCGCGTGGTTGGCACACCATCTCAGCCCATGCAAGCAATTTGATCATAAGAGTCACACCATTGAGTTCACAACAGTATCAGGACTGGTGTCAGCATGATAGAGACGTCGTATGTATTTAGTCTGTGTGTTGAAAATGAGGCCGGAACTGCGCTGCTGTTCCGCGTGGTTGGCACACCATCTCAGCCCATGCAAGCAATTTGATCATGAGAGTCAGACCATTGAGTTCAGAACAGTATCAGGAGTGGTCTCAGCATGATAGAGATGTCGAATGTAGTTAGGCTGTGTGTTGAAAATCAGACAGCAGCTGCGCTGCTGTTCCGCGTGGTTGGCACACCATCTCAGCCCATGCAAGCAATTTGATCATGAGAGTCACACCATTGAGTTCACAATAGTATCAGGAGTGGTTTAAGCATGATAGAGACGTCGTATGTATTCAGGTGTGTGTTGAAAATCAGACAGCAGCTGCGCTGCTGTTCCGCGTGGTTGGCACACCATCTCAGCCCATGCAAGCAATTTGATCATGAGAGTCACACCATTGAGTTCAGAACAGTATCAGGAGTGGTGTAAGCATGATAGAGACATCGTATGTATTTAGGCTGTGTGTTGAAAATGAGGCCGGAACTGCGCTGCTGTTCCACGTGGTTGGCACACCATCTCAGCCCATGCAAGCAATTTGATCATGAGAGTCACACCATTGAGTTCACAACAGTATCAGGAGTGGTGTAAGCATGATAGAGACGTCGTATGTATTCAGGTGTGTGTTGAAAATCAGACAGCAGCTGCGCTGCTGTTCCACGTGGTTGGCACACCATCTCAGCCCATGCAAGCAATTTGATCATAAGAGTCACACCATTGAGTTCACAACAGTATCAGGAGCGGTCTAAGCATGATAGAGATGTTGTATGTATTCAGGTGTGTGTTGAAAATCAGACAGCAGCTGCGCTGCTGTTCCATGTGGTTGGCACACCATCTCAGCCCATGCAAGCAATTTGATCATGAGAGTCATGCCATTCAATTCAGAACAGTATCAGGAGCGGTCTAAGCATGATAGAGATGCCGTATGTATTCAGGTGTGTGTTGAAAATGTTGAGAATGACAGTCTCATGCATGCGTGAGGGTACCATACTCTTTTCGCGTTCGTCGCCCTAGGCTCCTGATTGTATATAGGCAATCGCTGAGCCTCTGAGTCTTCAGTGTCTTTATACTGAATACTACAGAGAATGCTCAGGTATGTGTGGTGGGTCGTACTGTGAGTGTGTGTTCATGTGTGTTGGATAAGCTGTGACCGTGCGCATCATTGCAGGTCTAACTGATACTGCATTGCGCATAGTCATTGTCTAAAGCTTATTCTACGTATTCCTTCAGGTTATGGGCTCAGGCTCGCTACGACCCTGCGGAATTAAATATTGAACGAATTCGTTAGGATTGACAAGACTTCGTAATGTCAGATCACGGCACGCCCGGAGGTGGTACCACACCCGCAGATGCGTTGCGTGGCACCGTCGCAGGTATCGGTACTCCAACCGCTACACCGGCCGTCCCGCAGGATCACAGTTCGATATCGATGAAAGATGTTAAGATGGACTGTGGGCCGTTGACAAATCACAACTTCCAAACTTGGCTTACGTCACTTGAGGCGTACGCAATGATCATGGGTATCTCTGATGCCCTGACCAGCAGTGTAGCTCCGCTCGCTAATCAGCAACGAGCGAAGCTGATCATGCTGAAAAATGTGACCGAAATTTCTGATATATAATTATTAAGCAAAAATACCTCAGCCGCAATCTGCCTGGACAGACTAAAACAGTCCAGGGCAGCCGGCTCAGCTGCTCATAAGTCACTTCTGATAGCTAAGGAATCCTACTTGTCGCCCACCAATGGCGAAACGCTTGCTGAGTATGTTGATCGCCCCAAACTTCTCCACAGCGAGCTAAGCCGACTCAAGATGCTGAACGAAGAAAGATTTTTACTGGTCTTTCTCAATGGCTTTCAAGATATCCCGTTGTTCAGTTCTTGGGCTCAGACGGTTGACATGACATCAGCCACATTCCATGAAGTAGCAGCTAAATTGATAAGCCGCAATCTTCGTACCATGGATCACCCTCTGAAAGGTCGGGCTCGTACCACGAACAAGTCATCAGCTTTGCAAGTTTCCAGCAAAGGCTGTGATTTCCGTGGCAACCCAAACCACACAACCTTCAAGTGTTATGCCTACAATCGGCATAAAAAGCAACATGAGGTAGAAAGGCACCACCGGGGGACAAAGAACAACAACAACAACAGAAAGTCCACTGCTAACAAGGCGACAGCATCATGCCTTGTTGCCTGCCATGCTGTTTCAAGGGCAACTGCTGCGTCCTGGATCATCGACAGTGGAGCTACTGATCACATGACGAACAACTTTGATGCACTTTCAGATGTTGTTTACATGAAGGGTGAGTGCCTTCTTGCCACGGAGCAGAAGGTTCCCATCCTGGCGAAAGGCAGCGTAGTAATCAGAAACAGATCAGGGCTTGAGCACAAACTTAAGAATGTGCTCCACGTCCCAGACTTGCATGTGAACCTGGTCAGCTTGTCCAAGGCTCTCACTGCAGGTTTCAGGTTGTCTGATATGAAGAGAGGACTGCGGTTGCGCAATTCTGCAGGTTCTCTCGATGGTAACCTCACAGACGATCTGTTTGTGTTGGACTGCACATTTGCTGACGAGTCATCAGCGCAGACCTCCACCACGGCAGCTCACACTACCAAAGCAGATCCACCAGCTCCTGCCTCAACCTCCAAGGCAGCTCAAACTACCAAAGCAGATCCACCAGCTCCTGCCTCAACCACTGCTCAGCTGCCCCAAGCTCAGCTCTTCCACCGTCGAATGGGGCACAAAGGCATGTCAACTCTTGCCAATATGTCAGCCAAGAGTGCTGTTACAGGCTTGCCGCCCCATTCGACGGTGGAAGAGCTGAGCTTGGGACAGCTGAGCAGTGATTGAGGCAGGAGCTGGTGGATCTGCTTTGGTAGTTTGAGCTGCCTTGGAGGTTGAGGCAGGAGCTGGTGGATCTGCTTTGGTAGTGTGAGCTGCCGTGGTGGAGGTCTGCGCTGATGACTCGTCAGCAAATGTGCAGTCCAACACAAACAGATCGTCTGTGAGGTTACCATCGAGAGAGCCTGCAGAATTGCGCAACCGCAGTCCTTGGTATCGGTGAGGTACCGCTGGAGAAGCTTCATGTCGACATCGCAACCGGCATGCCGCTCTCGAAGTCAGGACTCAAAAACTATGTGGCCATCGTTGATAACTTTACGGGTTACAAAATTATCGGTGCTATCAATGCAAAGAGTGATGTGCCAGACTTCATCAAAGACACAGTTCGCATGCTTGAGGCTCGCTTCGCGAAGTTCAAGTACAAAGTGCAACAGCTGAGGTCAGACAAGGACTCGGTTTTCATGTCCCATGACTTCAAGCGGTGGATGAAGGACAATGCTATCTCCTTCGAGCCAACCTCGGGCTACAGCCCAGCGGAAAACGGGCATGCTGAGCGTGCACTCCGCACGCTTGGTGAAACTTTCCAAGCAATGCTCTCAGACGCAGGCGTAGACAGGTCAATGTGGGCCGAGTGTCTCATGCACGCTGTCTACCTCACCAATATCAGCTCAACAGATGGCTCCACGACTCCGTGGGAGCTTCTGAAAGGTGAGAAGCCGGACATCTCCAATCTCCATGTGTGGGGATGCCTGGCATGGGTGAATGTGCCAAAGAAGCTCAGAAAGAAAAAGGAGATGCCGCCAAAGTCTGATGGTGGCATCTTCCTAGGCTTCGAAGGTGCCAATCACAAGGCATACCGGATCCGTATGCCAAGTGGTAAAGTTGTGACATCCAGAGATGTTCTCTTTGATGAATCAGCTCCACCCGCCAGCGCTGTGTCACGAGATGATTTCTCTGACATCATGCTACCGACTCCACCGGCACAGCCACCACCAGGCCCCGCCACAATCAGGCTTCCACAGCCACAACCACAAACATCGTCGCAGCACTCTCCGCCATCATCGGCCAGCAGCGATGAGTCCGGCAGGAAAGGCGTAAGGTTCCAGACACCAACACTGGTGCAGCACCCCACGCGCATTCCATCACCCCCGGCCAACACAGCAACCGCAGCTGCTGAAGAGGGCGAGTATTTTTCGCTCGTGGGCTCCCTCCTGAGCCCACTTCCGTAGAAGGAATCAGGGGGCCGGAAGGCCCACACGGGGTCAAAGCTATGAAAGAAGAGCTTACTTCACTGGGCCTCATGAGCACGTGGGAGCTTTGCATGTTGCCATCTGGCCGCAAGGCAATTCCGTTCAAGTGGGTGTTCAAACGGAAGTTGACAGCTGATGGCCAAATTGAGCGATACAAGGCCAGGCTTGTTATCAAAGGCTTCCACCAAAAGCATGGCATTGACTACGAGATGGTCTTTGCTCCAATCGTCCGTGCAGATACCATCAGAGTGTTTTTCACGATGGTGGCAGCGCTCGATCTTGAGTGCCACACGATTGATATAAAAATGCTTTTGTTCAAGGTCACCTTGCTGAGGAGATCTACATGAAGCAGCCACTGGGGTTTTCAGATGGCGGTGGGAGGGTGTGCAGATTGATGAAGTCGCTCTATATATATGGCTTGAAGCAGGCCCCACGATTGTGGCATGAGACGCTCCGGGATCATCTCTTGTTCCTCGGTTGCATCCTGTGTCTCTCAGATGGCGCACTGTTTCTGTTCCACAGCAAGGAGCATGGCTTGATTATCATCTTGATGTACGTTGATGACCTTCAGATGGCTTCAGCCAAATTGTCTTCGGTGAACTTCATGAAGAAGTGCATTCTTGACAAATTCCCCGGCAAAGACACAGGAGATACAGATTTCTTCCTCCAAATGTCAGTGACCAGAGATCGTCCAAACAGAACCATCGTCTTAAAGCAGCGACGCCACATTGACGATCTGCTCGACGAATTGAATCTCACAAATGCTCATCCCCGGACTGTTCCCATGATTGAGAAGGTTCACAATGACCCTCCAGGGACTCCATTTGAGTCTGCCAGTGACATCACTAGGTACCGGCGTTTGATCGGCATCCTTATTCATCTTGTCCATTACACTAGGCCTGACATTGCATTTGCAGTTGGCTACGTGGCCAGGTTCAACCAGTGCCCAGATTCAGGGAAGCTTGCTAGAGCGCTTGACATTGTTAGATACCTCAAAGGCACCATTGATATGGGCCTGCACCTCGGTGGCGACACCAAGCTTCGTGGATTTAGTGATGCTAGCTATGCTGATTGCAAGTCTATTGAACCGTCGTTGAATGGTGTTTGCAGACAGTCCACTTCCGGATATGTCATGCAGATGGGCCATGGAGCTATCTCCTGGCGCTCTGCTAAGCAAGCCACAGTCTCCCATTCTACAGCTGAGTCTGAGTACATAGCTGCAGGTGAGGCTAGTAGGGAAGCACAGTATTTGTTCCAACTCTCACAGCAGTTGTTGCTGCAGCCAGAGACAATTCCAATTGGAGTTGACAATGATTCTGCTGTTTATATGACTGAGGACCCCCTCTCTGCAAAGAGGACCAAGCACATTAATGTAGCTTATCATTTCATCAGGGAGGAAGTGAAGTATGGGTGGGTCAAGGTTCATTCGATTCCTGGCTCAGAGAATCCCGCAGACATCTACACTAAGCCGTTGGGGAAGCAGCTGTTCGCTAAGCACAGACACGTATTAGGTGTGAAAGTGTGAGACTGCGTGGGAGTGTTGAGAATGACAGTCTCATGCATGCGTGAGGGTACCAAACTCTTTTCGCGTTCGTCGCCCTAGGCTCCTGATAGTATACATGTATAGGCAATCGCTGAGCCTCTGAGTCTTCAGTGTCTCTATACTGAATACTACAGAGAATGCTCAGGTATGTGTGGTGGGTCGTACTGTGAGTGTTTGTTCATGTGTGTTGGATAAGCTGTGACCGTGCGCATCATTGCAGGTCTAAATGATAGTGCATTGCGCATAGTCATTGTCTAAAGCTTATCCTACGTATTCCTTCAGAAAATCAGACAGCAGCTGCGCTGCTGTTCCGCGTGGTGGGCACACCATCTCAGCCCATGCAAGCAATTTGATCATGAGAGTCACACCATTGAGTTCACAACAATATCAGGAGTGGTGTAACCATGATAGAGATGTCGTATGTATTTAGGCTGTGTGTTGAAAATAAGGCAGGAACTGCGCTGCTGTTCCGCGTGGTTGGCACACCATCTCAGCCCATGCAAGCAATTTGATCATGAGAGTCATGCCATTGAATTCAGAACAGTATCAGGAGCGGTCTAAGCATGATAGAGACGTCGTATGTATGTAGGCTGTGTGTTGAAAACAAGGCAGGAACTGCGCTGCTGTTCCGCGTGGTGGGCACACCATCTCAGCCCATGCAAGAAATTTGATCATGAGAGTCACACCATTAAGTTCACAACGATATCAGGAGTGGTGTTGTTGAGATTGCAGTACTATACCACTAGACTGCAATCACTTGGCACGTCGCGACGTGCCAAGTGATTGCAGTCTAGTGGTATAGTACTGCAATCTCAACAAAAGCTGGGACTCCAGAGGGCGGAGGTGATACCTCCTCAGCTTCCCCGGAACAGACTTGGTGTTTGACTGTCCGAGTGGTCGCAACATTTGTACTCGCCGTGGCCATTCGACTTGTACGATTGACGCATGCATGGCATTTGCATGTCATGCGGCTATTTGTGCCTGGTGGGGTTTGAAATCCTGACCTCTGGATTAACCAGTTTTGTTGAGATTGCAGTACTATACCACTAGACTGCAATCACTTGTGTACGTCGCGACGTGCCAAGTGATTGCAGTCTAGTGGTATAGTACTGCAATCTCAACAAAAGCTGGGACTCCAGAGGGCGGAGGTGATACCTCCTCAGCTTCCCCGTAACAGACTTGGTGTTTGACTGTCCGAGTGGTCGCAACATTTGTACTTGTCGTGGCCATTCGACTTATACGATTGACGCATGCATGGCATTTGCATGTCATGCGGCTATTTGTGCCTGGTGGGGTTTGAAACCCTGACCTCTGGATTAACCAGCTTTTGTTGAGATTGCAGTACTATACCACTAGACTGCAATCACTTGGTACGTCGCGACGTGTCAAGTGATTGCAGTCTAGTGGTATAGTACTGCAATCTCAACAGGTGTAACCATGATATAGATGTCGTATGTATTTAGGCTGTGTGTTGAAAACAAGGCAGGAACTGCGCTGCTGTTCCGCGTGGTTGGCACACCATCTCAGCCCATGCAAGCAATTTGATCATGAGAGTCACACCATTCAGTTCACATCGGTATCAGGAGTGGTGTAACCATGATAGAGATGTCGTATGTATTTAGGCTGTGTGTTGAAAATAAGGCAGGAACTGCGCTGCTGTTCCGCGTGGTTGGCACACCATCTCAGCCCATGCAAGCAATTTGATCATGAGAGTCACACCATTGAGTTCACAACGGTATCAGGAGTGGTGTAACCATGATAGAGATGTCGTATGTATTTAGGCTGTGTGTTGAAAATAAGGCAGGAACTGCGCTGCTGTTCCGCGTGGTTGGCACACCATCTCAGCCCATGCAAGCAATTTGATCATGAGAGTCACACCATTGAGTTCACAACAGTATCAGGAGTGGTCTAAGCATGATAGAGACGTCGTATGTATTTAGGCTGTGTGTTGAAAATGAGGCCGCAACTGCGCTGCTGTTCCGCGTGGTGGGCACACCATCTCAGCCCATGCAAGCAATTTGATCATGAGAGTCACACCATTGAGTTCACAACAGTATCAGGAGTGGTGTAAGCATGATAGAGACGTCGTATGTATTTAGGCTGTGTGTTGAAAATGAGGCCGGAACTGCGCTGCTGTTCCGCGTGGTTGGCACACCATCTCAGCCCATGCAAGCAATTTGATCATGAGAGTCATGCCATTGAATTCAGAACAGTATCAGGAGTGGTCTAAGCATGATAGAGACGTCGTATGTATTCAGCTGTGTGTATGACGACACAGCTGTACGCGCAGCTGTACGAGGACGAGTACATGTTGCAAGGGGGACGGTCGGACGGGCAATTTCACCTCATAATGTGAGGCTGGGATGGACCGTTGCAATGGTCGACTCGTTGATGATATCGGGAATTTCAGTATGGGGCCCGATGAATCGGAAGTTTTGGGGGATTGGAATTTTTTTGACCGCCCCGGCCTGTTTCGGGGATATGAACAGAAGAGTGGGGTATCCATACCACGATTACGGTAGGATTTGCCACAACAGCGCATTCAAACACATTGTGGGGGCGCACCTCGGCTTCAGCGCCACGGCTAGCATGAGCTCGTACATACCACGAGCTTCTTGGGATTTGATGGGGAATTCAAGTGAGGCCTGTGGAGGGTCAAACTGTGACTGCTTGTGAACTGTTCTGGATGTCTGCTCTGTGTCAGGCGGCATCCCCAAGAAATACCTCTTCAGGGATGGCTCTTGTTGTGCACTACAAATATTCGGCGTTGTTCCATGTTCCCTGTTGGCATTCTTGAGTGTTGACTGTCCTGCACTGACTATAACACAATGGCGGTGCTGGGGGGCTTGTCAAGCGCTTGTAGCATATTCATTGCACGGCAAATCTGCTGGATGTCCACAGGGCAGTACCCAACGCGGTGCCTGTACATCTGGTAAATTAGATGCCAACCCATCACACTTTAGGGTGCAGGCAAACGCTGCACAAAGCATTGTGTCATTGTCTACCGGTATGCGGCCATGCCAAGACGCAACTATGTCTTGCAACCTTAGCATGATGCACGCTGGCCACAAACCGCCACGCTGGCACTGTTTGCAGCCATGGCAGTGCACGCACCCAGGTCATGCAGCTTCCCTCACCACACTTGCAGGTCCTCGTAACGGCTGATGAATCGCAGTTTGACACCAATCCCATGATTCTGAGGTAGACAGTATTATTGAACGGCTGGTAGAAGGGCCTGGCACTGGATCCGCGCCACTTGCGTGACTCACAGCCGTATGCGCACATCCCGCCGGTTGGTGCCACTCATGTACACCTGAAACAGCAGCCTCACTACCAGCACACACTGAACCCACCATGAGACCCTAGCCCACTCATTCACTGGCTATCGCCATTGTCACTACATGTTTGCTGACAGCTCGCATCTGTAATGCGTCACAGCCATCATCCAGCCCACAACGTCGCGTCGCCCATCCGCGAGCCCGCTACATCACGCCGAGCGCGGGCAGCAGCCGGTGCGAATCATGCCACACGGCCTGGACGTCACTCGCCTGCCCGCCCCTACCTCCGCCGACACCACTGGCGGCAAACACGCGGCACAGCAGCGGAGTGAGCAGCGCCACATCACTCACGTCCACGTCGCTGTCGTCTGATGCCGCCGGCTCGGCCGCGGGCTCAGCCGCTGCAACATCGTCCGCAGCGGCGCCCTGTGCGGCGGGGCCGCCGCTGCCGTCGCCCGCCGCAGCGAGCGCGCGGTGCGCCTGCCTGAAGTTCCGGGAGAGGCGCGACTCGAGGGCGGTACCGACGTGCTCCGCGACCTGACAGATCGGCTGCGCGATGCCGGCGAGCGCGGCGACGTTGAGGCCGTAGCTCTTGGGGCACGCGCCGGCCTGCAGCTTGTAGAGGAAGAGCACCCGCGGGAACGGCGCCTCCTTGGTCGCCCTCTCGATCCTGCGGCACCACCCCCCTCTGGGTCAGAGGAAAGAAACCAAAAACAAAACACGAGGGCTTTCTGCTGCCTCTGGCTGTGGTGATTGATTTTTACCCTGTACTTGCAAATTAATGGACCTTGCAAATTGAAGGACCTTGATGGACAATTGCTCTAAAACATGTCCGTCAAAGCTGTATTTGGGAATGCACAGCCAAAAACTCACAAGAGATGAGGGGTTCAGTATTTGGCGGGATTACGGAATCTAGGCAAGCGGGTGTACGGAAACTGGCACAGCGGTGGGCATGTGGCGCATCACGCCGCGGGTACGGTAAGCATTTGATTGCTTGCGGAAGTCCGTGTTTAGGCAGCGGCCGTTCACGTGTGAACACAGCCGGTCAGGGGAGTGATGTGAGTTCAGCTGGCCAGAGGCTGCTGTGAAGACGGCAGGGGAGGTGGCTTGCGGGCGCACCTGGCGCCCATGTGCCCCATCTGCACCGCGGGATCGCCGTCAAACTCGGTCGTCAGCGGGTGGTAGTGCGTTGCGAACAGCATGCGGCAGCGCGCGCTGCGCAGCAGCTCGAGCAGCACGGCGCCGGCGATCGCGTAGCCGTCAAACGTCGACGTGCCACGGCCGAGCTCGTCGAGGATGACGAGGGAGCGCGCCGTCGCAGCGTGCAGCACAGCGGCCGTCTCGGCGCACTCGATCATGAAGGTGCTCTCGCCGGAGAGGATGCGGTCGGTAGCGCCGAGGCGCGTGAAGACGGCGTCGACCGGGGAGAGGCGCAGCGCGGCCGCGGGGACGGGCGCGCCGACGTGGGCAAGGATACAGCAGACGCTCACGCTGCGCAGCAGTGTGCTCTTGCCGCCCTGCACACGCGCATGTGCGTCAAGGGCTGCACCTGGATGGGCAGCCTGGAGCCTCCGCCGTCGACTGTCGCAGCTCAGTCAACACGGAACCTGCCGCCCTGACTGGTGATGCATGCCATGTCTGGTGACTGGTGATGCATGCCATGTCTGACCTATGGGATTGCGATCGATCGCTGACACCGAGCCGCCGGTGGGAGCGGCTGTGCGGTGTGCCGATGCCGGTGCGGGTGTGCCGATGCCGGTGCGGGGCGTGATTGCTGCAACAACGGCAGAGCAGGGGCAGAGTGATTGTGATGGAAGCAGGAGGCGCGTGCGGGGGAGCGTGCCATGTTGGGGCCGGTGAGCAGCAGCGCAGGCGCAGCGTGCGCA
Organism: Ulva compressa; assembly: GCA_024500015.1. Taxonomy (NCBI): domain Eukaryota; kingdom Viridiplantae; phylum Chlorophyta; class Ulvophyceae; order Ulvales; family Ulvaceae; genus Ulva; species Ulva compressa. The sequence continues at coordinate 394,241 of JALKAD010000192.1, read as the reverse complement.
GCGCTGCTGGGGCTGCCGAGGGTGATGTCGCTGGGGATGGCCGCTGTGGCCGCGCTGCTATGCGCGAGCGCGGGGTGCCACATGCTGACGGCCGAGAACTCCGACTCCGCCTCTGAGAACTCGGGCATGCATGTGGGCCCGTCCGTGGTCTGCGCGAACCGCGCAAACGCGGTCAGCACGTCCAGCGTGCTCACAGCCAAGCTCATGCCGTCCCACACCTGCATCCAGCACAGCGGCCTCAGCTCAGCCAGGCTCTCGGAATGCCAAACATCGGGGTGACTGCGGTCCGCGGCGACGCCACTGCGGACGTCTGCGCCAGACACACTCCAAAGCAAACACAAGCCCCCAATTCCCAGCATACGTGCTGGCCGCTGTGCGCACCGACGTATGCTCCACCAGGCTTGCCATGATCTCTGTGGCTAGAGGGATCTCCCCCTCCAGCCGCTCCTCCTCCTCGCCCGACGCGTCGTAGTCGGGGAAGAGTGCCTCATTCAGCTGCAGGACGGCGTCGGCCCCCTTCTTGCCCCCCTTTGCTGCCCCTGCAGCCTCCTTCACGACGTCACACAGTGACTCCACCAGCACGCACGCCACGTCATCGTCCGCAGGCACAGCAGCACAGAGCTCGTCCAGCAGCGGGGCCGAGCCGGCCGCCACCAGCGCGTCACGCCTGCTTGCCACGTCGCGCAGGAACTCGATCGTCTGCCGCAGCGCGGTGACCGCGCTCCGGATGGCGGAGAGCCGCTTCTGTTGCGCACGGTGCCGGAACTTGTGCGGCAGCGCCACGCTGGGCTCTGCCAGCGTCGTCCGCAGCCGCCCCAGCGCCCTGCACCCGCACCAACCTGTCCCATGCTGTCCGCACATGGGCAAGCAACACACCGCGCCACCGCCGGTTGGATGTTGCAATAGGCGAGCCGGTGCTGCTGCTAGAAATGCGTGCGTGCATGGTGGCACAACCACAGTACGCAGCACTAGCTGATGAATTCGCGATTGTGAGAATTGCAAATACTGTCCTCAGTCCAACCAGCCCAGTGTTCTGATGATGCACATGCCACACGAGCCTGCTAACGCCGAGACCTGTCCCCATTCAAACCGCACGCACTGCCGGCGACACAGCACATGGCTGCGTGAGCCATGCAGGGTTTGCACCCTCCGGCGCCGGTGGCGAGGGGGCGTGCCTGTCCATGTCAGGCAGGCAGCAGCAGCCGCTGTGCACACTGTCCATGAGCTCAGCATGCTCCAGCAGCTCCTGCACCGCCTGCTGCCGGCGGCGGATGTGCTGCACGTCGAACAGCGGCTGGCAGAGCCAGCCCCGCAGCAGCCTCCGGCCGCCGCTCGTGGAGCATGTGCCCAGCGCGTCCAGCAGGCTGCCCTGCGTCGAGCCGGAGGAGCTGCGGAGCACCTCGAGGTGGGAGATGGCTGACCCGTCAAGCCGCATGTGCCGCGCCTTGGCCACCAAGGGGCTCACCTGCACACTCACCCCGGCTCGCCGACCCGTGTCACACGCTCAAATCAGCTCCCCAATCTCAGCAGTGCATCAAATGCTGTGCATTGTTGGCTTTCCGGTGACTGTTTATCTCGTTTGAACGAATTTGCGCTAATGGTCTCCGCGGCACTTCGCGTATTAATCATTTAAAAGCAAATACCTGAAACAAGTAGATGTCAGCACTACCACGGACATGCAGGTGCGCCGTCTGCAAGCAATGTATTCACACAGCACGTAGCATGAGCACCTGGAGCACATCCGGGTTGAGCTGCTCGGACAGGTGCATGCGCTTGACGTGCTTCATCAGCAGCATGACCGCCGCAGCCACCTCCGGCCGGCGCGCATCCTCGACGTGGGCCTCCAGCCCTCGCGCCAGCGCGCCCATGCCCGCGTCCCCCCCGAGCGCGGCGGCGGCCGCCTGAGGCTCCATACAGTCGTCGGCGGGCGCGCGCGTGACCTGGGCATCCGGCGCGTTGAACTCCAGGCACCGCGCGACCTGCTTGTCGTGCTGCGACGCGGCAAGCAGCACCTCGGTGGGCGCGCTGCGGTTGAGCAGCGTGCTGAGCGCGCTGTGGTTTGCGTCCTCTAGCATGAAGCCGACCTTCAGGGAGGACTCGGCAGCGTTGAGCAGCGCAAATGCGACGCCACCGCCACCGCCGCCCTGGGACGCAGCGGGAGCTGCATGCTCACATGGCGGGTTATTTGAGCATCGTGTGGGCATGTGGGATGCACAGCCCCATGCGGTAGCTGTGTCACAGGTGTGTTTGCAGAACACGGAAAAAGCATTGATTGAAACAATGGCATGTGCATGCATCGGGAGAGCTGCAGCGGACGGAAATGCGTTGGAGATGCATCTTCAGGCAGTATCATCATGTGGGCATCGTCATGTGGACACACTCGAAGCACACATGGTTGGAGAGAGACTGCAAGAAGGACAGTGGGCGAGAGCAAACCTGATCCGGCGACAATGTGGCAGGTGAGCAGGTGGACGGCATCGTCGCTGCTGGGCTCCAGCTGGGTGGACGGCGTCTCAATGCTGGTGATGCGCCGTTGGATGATGCCTTTCGGGTCTCGCTTCTTCGCCTCCGCCCCCGTTTCCAGCTGCTCCATCACCCCAGTCTTGTAGCCTGCATGCAGCGCGCACTCAGGCTTGCAGTATGTCCTGATGCTGTTCGCATGACCACACATGACCACTGCTGTACTCTCATGCGGAGCATGGAAACAGTGATGGCGTACGGTAGTGTTGAACCAAGCAAGCACACCCGCATTGACCAGCTTCCGGATGGCATCGTGCAAGCCACGCTCCGGGCAGCCAACTTGCCTGCATTTCCCGACTCCGGAAACAGTCATCTTGAAGTCCAGCACATCGTGTGCGATCTGTGCATCGTCCTCTGCAAAGACATGCAGCATGTGAGTTCAGCTTATGCTGTAGCGTTCCGAGTGCCACTTTCACCGCTGTGCTGGCTCATGGAACCTCCAGAACAGCCTCACATATCGCAACCACCACAGCTGAAATCACCGGGACGGATGCCACGGGCAATACAATCATGTGGGAGTGTGCCCTGGGCTCACATGCTGGGGCAGGAACGCACCATACAGTTCGTAGAAGGTCCCCACTTTGAAGAAAAGGATTACGTCCATGTAGTGTGACTTGGCTTCCCAGTACTGCTTTTGACTGCTACTGAATGCGCTCATGACCTTCTGGGGCACACGAATAGTGCGTGGATCGTAGTCCGTATCCTACATGCACATACTGATTGCCCCAAAGTTGTACATACCCAAACTGCACTCTGCTGTCATGGGCCTGGAGGTTATGGAAAGGAGAAGGCAATGGTGTTGGCGGGTTGAAGCAGGCAGGATCCGCACCGTCTTCTTTCGCCCCTTGCGATCTGTCACATTTGGACTATGTTGCCAATTGAAACGCTCTGCGGTCTCCTTGAACTTTTTGCTGACGGCATTGTCACCAGCCAAGCGATCCTGAAGATTGGATTGCTTGCTTCTGGTGATGTCCGACAGAACTGTGCTGGGTGGCACCGGCATTGGGGTGTGAGACTCCACATGCGAGCTCCGTGCAGTAATTAGTGGTGTTGCCGCAGCATAGGCTGTCGAGGAGCGCCCATTTGTCCCAGACTTGTCAGTGACACTCAGGTTCTGCCCATTGATGGCCAACGGCGTGCAGGCAGAAGCGCCACTGGCGCGAGCCTGCAAGCTGAGAAACAGTGTAAGAGCATGAATGTTCCACTTGTCAAGATGGAGATCGCAAGCTGTTGTCGCGAAAGGTACATATGCAATCAGCCATGGTTGATCGCGCGCGACGTCACTTGTAGAAATCACTGACCTCTGCTAGCGATGACAAACTAAAAGTCCAAGCTTATCGATACACCTGCTAGCGGCTTTCACGAAAGTACCTGTGTCCGCGGGCGCTCGCCTGCTGGGGTAAGTGAGTTGTCGCGCTTCCGCTTCGCGTCCGCGGGTCCGGGTGTCTGGAAAAATTGAGATATGCTACTCTGCTGCTTTTGCTTCATTACGATGTGAACCCAGACAGAGACAGGCGCCTTGGCAGTGTATATCTACCGAGACGCTGTGTAAGTGCCCGAGCACTGACGTAGACACTTGGTCGGCTGATCACGCTTTGGCTTTCGAGCTCGAATGCTGGCTGTCGACTGTAGCGTATGTGTGCCTTTTTACAACTAAGCCGTGCAGAAGTGTTGAGACGTCGCCTGGCCGGGCGACGGGAATTCAAATTCACCCTCGACAAGTCAAGCGGGAAGACAGACGAGTCTCGTTAGGCTGCCGTTTATGCCGGCACCGCTGGCCCGGCTGCATGGCAGGAGGGCAACGATACAAAGGATTCACTGCATCCTTTACCCAGGCCAGCTGTTTTGTGTTGTTGCATGATTGACGGCCCAACCGAGCTGCACCAAATTCTGCAGATCACAGCATGTAACAAGCTGGCAGGCTGGCCAATGCTGCCGGACACACAAGCACCTTTCATGTCATCATTCGATTCATACTCCAGTGTGAGCGTCGACTTGACACTGTCACAGACTGCTTGGCACCTCTAGCACAATCCATGGGTTCACACGCCTGGTAACGCTGGCATTCGCTATGCATCTGCCTATGCCCCTCGGCCTGCTATGTACGAGGCGCAAGAACTCGAGCCTACCGAATGTATACCACCCCGTCAACATCGTCATCGTCCTCATCGCCTGCCTCCACACCCAGGAAAGATCGCCACATGGCCTCCATCGCCTCCATGGTTGCTGGGTGTTCCTCGTACTCATATCCCTTCTTCACCTTTTCGTCCCCTCCCACCTCCATGAGCGCTTTTCGACCTTCTTCGTCCTCTGCTATCAAACTGATGCTCACAGCCGCATTCTCCCGTACAGAGTCTTCGACCTCCTTCGGGGGTTCCCCATTGATTGGCACCTACACCCAAGGCACTCGTTCGAGCCACCACAGCAGTGTCAGTGTCCTTCTCAGCCTCACTAAGCATCTGTGGACTTACCGCAGCGACGAGTGACTAATTGTCTATTCGAACAAATCCATGCATTTGCACGAAACGACACCACATCGGAATGCAGTTCATTCGCATCAGCAGGCGACAACAGCAGGCGCACCAGCAGCTTCTCGAGCACGTCGTGGCTGCTGATCAGCTTCTCAAACCAGCCGTCCGATTTGGCTGACATGACGAGGTTCTTAACAGCTGCAGCTGCCCCGGTTCTGAGCACAGTTGACCGTGCCCCGAGCATTGCCACGGCTGCCCGCACCCCCCCTAGGTCCCCCTCCACAAGCAGCTGCCTGCCGAGCTCATGCTGCGTGATGTTGCACAGAACACCGCCGATGTGCTCGTACATGACCTCTGATGCCCCCGGGTTGAGGGCAAGGCCTAACAAGCTCCGCATTCCACTCTGCTCAATGGCACCTTGCCCCTCCTGCACAAATGATATGGTGAGATGTACAATGTGGTCGACAACTGACTCAACACTTTGTTGCAGGAAGGGCTTGCCTTGTCGTGGTGCAGCCATGAAGACAGAGCAGGCCAAAATTTGGCAACTTGGGTTGCCAGTTAACACATATAGTAACGCTTCCTGCATCTGGTTGCGTTTCTGGGTTTGCTACAACTCAGCAGAGTGTATACCTGTAACGCTTGTGCGATGCCTTGTGGGCCTCTGGTCAAGTTGGACAGGATCATCATTGCTACGTCATGGTCGGATGTTTTACCCTCCACGACGTAGGTGATTATTCTTGAGCAGGCTTTGGCTTTAACAAGCTCCATGCAGATCCGGTCATCTTGCGAAAGGTTCACCAGGGCTGTCGCAGCGAGCCTGGACAGCTGGGGCCGGGGCAGGCAGAGGAGAAGGTTCGAGACAAGCTCTGGCGCTACTGCACGCAGCGGTGCAATCCCATCTGGGCTGCCGGACAGGCCCTCCACTATCTGGAGGGCTTCACGTGCAACCTGCAACACTCCTGAAACCTGGCATGAACGAGGCCGCCGCACTGGCCGCAACAATCCACATGGCATTGGCAAATCTACTAAAATTGGCCAGGTCAGGTAGATGGCTCCTTAAGCAGTTCAGCACCTCTGCATTGCTGCCGGGCTTCACGAAGCCCACCAAGTCTTCCACTTCAGTGGGCATGCCGTCATAGTCTGGGACCTAGAGAAGTGCACGGCATTTAATTTGGGCAGCCGAGGTGCGAAGTGACCACCAAGGTATGCACCCAAGAGCTGTGAGTAGATAGATTGGGAGGAGCAAGCAGTGTCTGTTTCCACGTGTAGTGTGGCTGGCGCAGCACGGGCGTTGCAAAACACCGCACGAGCTGAGCGCGGGTTGTCTCCAGTCAGTTGCTCTCTTATCGGAGACTTGACTTTGCCACTATAAGAAAGTCAGCCTGGCCCGCGACGGAACAAATGCAGAGCTGTCTACAGCAGTTGGCGAGCGATGCGCCGATATCACCTTGCAGTGGATGCAGCTGGAGCATTCGTGAGGGCCAAGAAAGTCATGCGTAAGTACGAAAGTTTGCTGTAGGCGAGGCGGTGATTAGATCGCGCCGGACTCGAGCAGGCGCAGAAAGGAATGGCTGTCGCTCTCACGGCCATGCATGACATACGACGCTGCAGGCGTGGACTTTGCAGGCGGAGCGTGATGGTTAAAATCTATAGCGTGGCTTTTGGTAGATCTTTCTAAGATGCGTCGAGTGGTGACAGGCTTTAATGAGACATAGCGAAGACCTGCCGTTGTTGTGCCAACGCCCAGCACTCTGCTCCACAGTCTCGAGGATGTCACTATCACATTGCACACGTTGGTTGTGGAAGCTTTCTGACTATCGCGCATGATTCACATCCTGACGCCCGTTCTGCGATGCTGCATCGTTGCGTGTGTCAAGCCGGTGAAGGCATGCTTTGCGAGATGGCCGATGGCCTTTCTCCTTGGCCTGCACTACGTTTTCCTGCGCCAAGGTAAGCTAAGCAATTGTTCTCAGCTCGACTGCGCTTCCTGGACGTGAACTAGAGCCCTGGTGCAGTACAGGCGTGGCAAGTCTTCCGAGACAGCGTGTTTGTGTACAGGAAGGCAAGCAGCAAAACGTGCCAGGCGATACATGACCTGGAAGCTCATCAATGAGCTTGACGAGGATTCTCTTCGCAGGCTGCTCGACGAGCTACCCGCATGGGTGAAGGTAAGCGTCTGTGCGGGAGGACCGTTAATTATTTGTCGCGCCGACCGGGCATATGCCTCCCGCACCATGAACTGCGACTGAGACATACGCATGTGCTCGGACTCTGCTCGTTTTAGTGCTTCGGCGCGGCGGAAAGGGGCCACAACGGAGACTTGGTCACCCGTCCACTGACTATGCAGTTCGAGGAGTTCGAGAGGGTCGCGTTTGTGAACCAGATTTTAGTGGGCATGTGGGCATATCTGGACGCCACCATATGTTCAGCCATCAAAGAGTTCGTCGAACCATCAATACAAGAGAATCTGCCGTTCCCGGTGTCCGGCTTTGAGTTCGAGAAGCTTGCGCTTGGAGACGCTCCGTTCCAGATCCGCGGTGTTAAGCATGCGTCTTTGTTCGATGGTGCGGTACTCGACCAGCCGCGTTTGCACATGCCGTATCCATGCAGAATATTTGGTAGATGTCGCAGCGAGCGTCGCGCCTTGGGCACCATGGTGCACCATGCCTAGTCCGGCTGGCCCCTCCCTGGCCTGCGCACGGAATGCAGCTATGCTGACTCATACCGAGCAACAGCGCCATCGCCAGGCTCAAACTGCGTCAACGTTATGCTGCTGCAGGCCCAGGCCAGCCTATGTCACTATCCGTCGAAGTCGACGCAGCGTGGGTCACCAAGCCTGACATCGTCGCCAAGCTCATGCCGTCCAAGCGCTGGAGGATGTCCCACCTTGACATCCGGCCAGCGATGTACCTCCGGGTGGACCACCTCGCAGTCACCGGCCGCCTACGCCTCGTCTTTCCCCTCCAGCAGACTCTGCCCATCTTCAACGGCATGTCCATCTGCTTCCTCCAGCGCCCCGAAGTACGCCCCTCCCCCTGCCACTCCCCAGCAACACATGCCCAAATCATGCCATACCGCCCCGTTTCCTCGCCTGCTCCGGCGGCAGAAAACAGCCGGTCAGACCCGCCATCACTGCCCATCAGCATTCGCATTTGAATCGTGTTAACTGCCCGCCCTGCTGCAGATCGACATGTCCCTCAAGATGCTCGGCGGGGTGGACATCATGAGCGCCCCCGCCCTACAGGAGTGGTTCACCGCGCTCATCTGCAGCCACATCTCGCGCGCCATGACGTACCCCGCCTCCGTCGACCTCTCCTTCACGGAGGGCCCCGTGGAGGAGCAGGCGCGGGAGCACCACTGGCCCCGCGGCCTCGCCACGCTGCAGCTGCAGACCGTCTACATGTCGCGCGGCCAGACGCAGGCATGCATGCCGTCCATGGTGCTGCAGCCCGCCACCTGGGTCGACCCCGCGTTTGCGTGCGACGTGCACGCCATGACGTACCCCCTCGTCATGGACCCCCGCCGCCCCGAGTCCATGGAGCCCTGGCAGGCGTCCTTCCCCGTCTTTGACCCCGCGCAGGTCCGCACCCTCCCCCGCACCCGCACCCCTGCTGCAAACAGCAGACCTACTGTCATCATGGGCCGGGTGTCATCATGGGCCGGGTGTCATCACAGCTGCATTCATCACAGCTGCATTCATCACAGCTGACATTGTAGCGCCTGTGCCCCTCGTGAAGCACACAGTGGTCAAGCTGCACAGACGCTGTCATGGTTAGGGCTGCCAGGTGAGCAGAGGCGCAGTCCGCTGCTGCTGTCGTGGCCGTCCCATCGCGGCCCGGCGACAGTTGCCGCTCGCCGAGCGCCGCCCGCTCAGCAGCCCGGCCCTTCCTGCCGCTCAGCTGAGCCCCCCCCTTCCCACCCACTCCCCTGCCTCCAGCATCTGCCGTGCAGGTGCTGTCAGTCATCCTGGTCGAGAACATCTCCGGCGACAAGGGCTACCCCATCACCATCGTGCCCATCTCGCTGTCCCCCCTCTTCGGCGACCACCACCGCAGCAGCGCAGCAGGCGCCCCCCCACAGCCTGGCGCCCCCCACACCCGCGCAGACCCAGGTACAGCTTCCCCCACCGCTGCCCCCAGCTCCACCTGCATGCTTTACGTGCTGGCGCATGCGCTTTGACTAGGGAGCATGACGTGCTGTGTGCAGTGCGTGCTGTGCCGCATGCCGCGGCGAAGCACGGCGTCATGCCCAAGTCCAAGAGCGGCTCCATGCTGCCGAACATGCTGCCGCCGATGCTTTCCGTGCCGTCGTCGCTGTCGTCCGGCAGCGAGGGCAGCAGGCCTGTCGTGCACGCTGCGGATCTCGAGCGCCTGCTGCGGCCCAGCGGCAGCCGCACAGATGCCGGTATCCCGGCGGCAGCGGGCGGGGCTGGCGACGACGGCCCGTCGGGACGACCGCCGCGGCCCCGCCGGGAGGACTCCTCATCTGGACGCTCAAGGAAACAGCGAGTGCGCCCGGCCCCCCCTCGCATCACAGTGCGGCGCAGCAGAGCAAGCACCTTGCAGGGTGCAACATGGCATCCCTACACCCTCACCAGTACCTCGGCATGCATGCTGTGCTCCCACACTGCGCTCCCGCAGCAATCCGATCATGCGCCTGGCAGTCGCTGCATTCCAGCCGCCACTGCCGGTGGCAACAAGGCACAGGTGGCCACGCCATACCCGCAGCTATTCCACAGGCGCCCTCATTAGCGGCAGCGCATGCAGGGTGGTTTGGCCGGCCACAACAGCCGCGCCTCCCTGGACAGCTCCCTCACGATCCAGGCACAGTCCAGCCTCACTGTGCGGCCCGCCTCCCTGCGGGACCTCACCGTCAACGAGCACCCCAGCGCCGCACCCGCAGCACCCCCAATGTCCGAAACCGGGTCCGACGCGAGCAGCGTGTGGGCGGGCATGTCCGGCACCGCCGGTCCAGCGGCCTCCGGCACGCCGCCCTCGACCGCCGGCAAGACTGACGCGCCCCGCCGCCGCAAGAACGTGCTCCGCCGCATCTTTGGCCGCAACGCCTCCCGCCAGGAGCTCCGCGCAGAGCCGTCGCGCGCGACGGCGTCCTCCGGCGCTGAGCTGGCCAGCGGCCAGCTCTCTGAGGAGGCCAGCACGGTGCAGCTGCAGCTGCAGGGCCCAGCGCGGCTGCCGGGCACAGCACGCCTGCCGGGCGAGCTGCGGTGCGGCGTGTGCAACAAGGTGCTGTCGGAGGCAGAGCAGCCGCCGGAGCTGCGGCCGCCGGGCGCAGCCCGGCCGGAGCCGCCAGCGTGGCTGCAGCAGGGCGTCTCGGAGCACCCGCCCGTCTGCCGCCGCTGCTCGCGGCTCTCCTTCGCAGCACAGACGTCCATTGCGTGCGCCACACCTTCCTCAGCGCACCCTCGCCGCCGCTGTGCACCCCGTTCCGTCTTTTCATCACTGCTCATCACCGTTCATCACCGGAAAATATCTCCGGCTGCAGCATGTGCACCTCTCACGTCATAGCCTTGGCTGCATCCGCCTACTCACCCAAACGGAGAGCACAGCGGCTGATTGCTCAGCATCGTTCCGCTGGTGCCCTCGAGCCTGCTTCCCTTGTGGATTCTCGCTTCTGGTGTGTTGACTGCCTGCGGTGGCTGCAGGAAAAGCAGAACGTACTCGCCGAGAGCGCACGAGCCCAACGACGACGACGACGACAGATGGGGGCCGTGGGCGATGCAGGACGCGTCCCTGCACCAGCAGGGGGCCGCGCCCGCGGCGCCCTTGCCCAGCCCCCTGTTCCACTCCTGCAACTCCCCCGCACAGTCCCCCCGGCCACACACCACCGGCCATGCTCCTGATCAGAGCCCCGGCCTGCGGCACCGCCGTGGACACGTGCAGCCGCACCGCGCTGCGGCGATCGTGCCGTATGCCGCCCCCGCGCGGGAAACGGGTGCTCCGCAGCCGCCGCGGCGGCAGCGGCCGCCGCCGCTGCAGGACCCTGCGCAGGCTGACGCGCTCGCGTTTGACGAGCTCTGGGGGGGCCGCGCGTCAGCGTGGGACATCGCTGCGCTGCGGCAGGGCCTCGTGACGCAGTATGCCCCGGTCTCCCCTGCGGCCGTGGAGCGGCCCGGTGGGTCGCCGGTGCACGTCAGCGCGTCACAAGACCGCATGTCAGACATGGGCTGGTCCGCCGGGGGGGCGGCAGCCGAGAGTGAGGACCGGGATGAGCTGCCCAGGGCGATCCCGTTTCCGCGGGCCTCCTCTGGCCCCGCCGCCCCTGCCCCGGCCGGGCCGCCGCTGCTCGCCCGCGCAGCACAGCAGCACTGCGAAGTGCCGCTGTGGCTCCCTGACGCTGACGGCACCGTCGCAGCGATGGGTGCGCACCGTCTCCCCACACCGTGCTGCGTGCTGTGCATGCTGCGCCCCCCCCGCAAACCTACCAGGCTGCACTTCGCACCCAGCATGACAGCGTACGTCTGCCCGCCTCCCTCCCTGAGTCCGTCAGGCGCGGTGCAGGCCCGGGAGGAGCGTACATCATGATGCGGCCGCTGCGGCAGAAGGCGTGGTACCGGCAGCTGAGCCTGCGGTGGCAGACGGACATCCTGCAGCAGCTGCCCCAGGCGACGATCGCCGAGATGAAGCGCTGCGCCGCTGCCATCCTCTCCTTCGAGGCCTCGCAGGGCTTCTGCGGCACGCACCCGCTCATACGCTCCTACAACCGCCACGTCCTCGGGGTGCGCTGCGCATGCTGTGCCTGCTGGGTGCCTGCTGGGTGCCTCCACAAATGAGCGTTGCCGTGAAGCCTCCGGCTGGTGGCCTGAGCATCCACAGCCATACAAGCAGGTGGCACGTGAGTGTGCGTCAGCAGGAAGCCCTGGTGATGTGGCTGATAGATGTACGGTCAGCGCACAGCAGGCATCCAATCTCGAGGGAGGATGGGTGGCAGAGGCAACGCTGGCAGAGGCCATGCATCTGCATCACTCTGCAGCTTACACCATGACCAGCTCCGAGCTCGCACGCAGACGCACAGTGGCATCAGTTGCAGCAGTTGCCCGCGCACTTTGGCAGGCACGTGCACTTGGGCGTTTAATGGTGTGGAACAACCGTTTAATGGTGTGGAACAACCGGGGGGTGGAACAACCGTACAGGCACAAGGGTTTGTGTGTCTGTTTGCATAGGGCGGTGTGAAAAATTGCACAAGCTGCTGCATCAAGTTGCAGCATCAGTCTGCACAACCTTGCGAGTCTGGGGATGGCCCGGGAGTCACTCAAACCCCACAAACCCCTCATGCATCAAGTCTGTTCATGCTGCCACTATCACAGCATGCCCCACCACTTTCAGGCCTGCTGCGTGTGGCATGCCTTGCTGCGTGTGGCATGCATGGCTGCTGTTGTTTTCACCACGCCATCCAAACACCGTCACATGCTGGCCGGCCCCGACACTGATGGCGATGCATCGTCAGCACGCACAGCACACAGCACCACAGCCCCCCCTCATCCGGGCCAACCCTCACCTCCCTCAATACACAGTCTTCATATGCCATGTTCCTCGGCCATAACCCCAGTGAAGCCGTCTGCACCTCTCCGCTCTCTTTGCCAGGGTGCTGCAACGCGGCGCCGCCGGGCTCTTGGCCGGCGGCTCAATTGCATTCTGTGTCTCGGACTGTGTGACGGACTCGGTGTCGATGAGCACGCAAGCCGGCGTCTGTCAGACTAGCTCACCCATCAGAGTCGCTCCCCCACCGCCGCCGCGTGTGCAGGAGTCCCGCACTCGCAGGGTGTCGTCGTCGCGCTCCGTGACCCAAGGCAGCAGCATCTCACAGCCGGGCGGCTCGCAGCACAAGCGCACGCGCATGGCGCGCGCCGTCTCCGGCACCGTCGGCGGCATGCTGCACACGCTGCGCAGCATCGCAATGACGCCGATGGTCGCCTCCCCGCAGCGGCGGCCCACTGTGTCCTCCCACCTCCCAGACGATGTGCAGGCAAGCCCCCCCACTGCCCTGCCCTCCCCTCCCTGTACCTCCTCACCCCCACTGCTTGCTTGCTTGCTTGCTTGCTTGCTTGCTTGCTTGCTTGCTTGCTTGCCTTTGTGTGGTGCCTTTGTGTGGAGCACACCTCTGCCACCTTGTGGAGCATACCTGTGTAACGTTTCCCTCCTCCTCACCCCCACTGCCTGTATCACCACCTGTACCACCTTGTATACACATAGCGATAGCTAGTAGCTGATACTCTGCTGCTCATCTGACCTCGCTTGGATTGGACACTAGACTGACTTGTTCAGGCCCGGGTGCTGTCCAGCAGCAGCAATGCCGCTGCAGCCATACTGTACTTGACATCTGACGTACTCCGCTCAATCTGCTCTATCAGAGTATGCCTACACTGATGCATTCCTGGCTTGAACTGGCCTATGACCTACTACTTATTCACCAGTTTTGTCGTGTGCCAGTCGCTGCTTCGCACTTTCCTAGTGGCACAACTGCCAATCATGCTACACCCCGGTGCCATCATCTGCGATCACCCGGCCCTGCTCTCATGGCTTTTTTAAATAGTCGCAGATCATCGCCGCCAGCCAGCAGCTTTGGTCAAGATAACCCTTGACAGATAGAGGCCGCGTTCCGTGGCCCGCATATATACCGCTCCTGCTGAAACGCAAATCGCAGAGGCCGTCGTGCAGGCCGACCAGGTGATGGGCGACCTCGACGGCGACCACCCCGGCCGCGTCAGCTCGGCAGACGTGCAGCTAGAGGCCAGCGCGAGCCTCAGCGTGCAGCGCGGCGGCGGCATCTTCCGCGGCTTTGCCGGCTGCATCAAGGCCGACCTTCAGTGGCTGCCGCTGCAGTGGACCTACCTCGCACGCGGTGCGGCTCACCCCCGCTCTCCGCTTCTGCACCTGCTGGGGCGCGCGTGAGCATGTGGTAGCTACATCCCCGCTGACAGTTTCTGATCGTGTGGCACCCTCAAAAGCTGCATCGGAAGTGCCTTTGTGTCAGCTGATCGGGGATTGGGAATCAATCGGGGGTTTGGAACTCGGGCCTGATAAATCAAGGGTGTGTGGCTGATCAGGCCCGATGCCCGATCCCAGTCGCACAGAGACGCCATGGCTCTGCCGATGGTCCTCACCGCTGCTTCCCGTGTGCGGTCACGTATGCGTCTGCCGTGTCGTGGCTCACCCACGGTCCACGGGGGAGCTCCGCTGTGCTGGCCCTGGCCCAGCATGCTCGGCTGTTGGCGTGAGCCTTGGCCTCATGCGTAGCACGCAGCCGAGGCGTTGCGGCAATGGCATCCAAGCACCCCGACATGTCCGTCACATGACTGCCGCGTGCAGGTGTGCCGGCACCGCCGCTGTCCCGGACACGCCGCAACGGCGTCTGCATGGCCACTGGGGTGCTGATGATCCGGCTGCAGCGGACGATCGTGTACGGAACCAAGATGTACCGCCCCCAGGCACGCCCCACCCACCCCCCCCTTGCTCCGCACAAACTGCGCTACCCTGCATGTCCCACGTGGTCCCAATTGGCTGGGCCCCACCGCAGCGCTCCGCGGATCAAGCATGCCGCGCGCCGGCCTTTGTCCATCCACGCACATCACCGCTCCCCGTGACGCCAGTGACGCAGTGGCCGCTGCGCGCAGCCCTCTCGACACGTGTGGTGCCACTGTGCACTCTCGGGCGTGCTGGAAAATGAAAGTTCCCGTTCCGTTGCCCTGTCATGCTTGCAGCTGCACTACACCGAGGCGGCCGGGTGCAGGTGGTGTTGCAGCTGGACCATGTGGGCGCGCGCCGCGAGCTGCGCCGCTCTGGCGTGCGCGAGCGCTGGGCCCGGCAGAAGACGTCGCTGCGGCACGGCTCCGTCGACTGGGACCTCTCCTTCTCCTTCTGTGTGGAGGTCGAAGAGGACGAGCACGGCCGGCCCCTAGCCGACGACCGCTTCCTGCAGGTGAGCCGCGTTACACTGTTACACAGTGTAACACCGTGCTTTCTATTTAAATACCATGTGTCAAGCTCCACGCAGCGGCGGAGCAGAATGGCAGTGCCGGTGTGCAAGGCGCAGTGCTGCGAGCTCCATGAAACGCTGGCAAATGCCAGATAAGTCAACAACGCCAACGTGCCTCCTTGAGTGCCTGCTTGTGTTACGCGCTCGAGGGTTGCTGATGCTGTGTGCAGGTGGAGGTCATGGAGGTGGCGCAGTCGCTCAAGGCTCGAATGCGCGGCGTGCTCGCGCCGGGGCCTGATGGCGCCCGGGGGGGCTTTGAGCGGG
>JALKAD010000192.1:360650-378890 GCA_024500015.1 Ulva compressa | reverse complement strand
GCCGACCGGGGGCGGGCTCCGGCCCGCGCGGGCGGTCCCTGTCCTCACCGCTGCTTCCCGTGTGCGGTCACGTATGCGTCTGCCGTGTCGTGGCTCACCCACGGTCCACGGGGGAGCTCCGCTGTGCTGGCCCTGGCCCAGCATGCTCGGCTGTTGGCGTGAGCCTTGGCCTCATGCGTAGCACGCAGCCGAGGCGTTGCGGCAATGGCATCCAAGCACCCCGACATGTCCGTCACATGACTGCCGCGTGCAGGTGTGCCGGCACCGCCGCTGTCCCGGACACGCCGCAACGGCGTCTGCATGGCCACTGGGGTGCTGATGATCCGGCTGCAGCGGACGATCGTGTACGGAACCAAGATGTACCGCCCCCAGGCACGCCCCACCCACCCCCCCCCTTGCTCCGCACAAACTGCGCTACCCTGCATGTCCCACGTGGTCCCAATTGGCTGGGCCCCACCGCAGCGCTCCGCGGATCAAGCATGCCGCGCGCCGGCCTTTGTCCATCCACGCACATCACCGCTCCCCGTGACGCCAGTGACGCAGTGGCCGCTGCGCGCAGCCCTCTCGACACGTGTGATGCCGCTGTGCACTCTCGGGCGTGCTGGAAAATGAAAGTTCCCGTTCCGTTGCCCTGTCATGCTTGCAGCTGCACTACACCGAGGCGGCCGGGTGCAGGTGGTGTTGCAGCTGGACCATGTGGGCGCGCGCCGCGAGCTGCGCCGCTCTGGCGTGCGCGAGCGCTGGGCCCGGCAGAAGACGTCGCTGCGGCACGGCTCCGTCGACTGGGACCTCTCCTTCTCCTTCTGTGTGGAGGTCGAAGAGGACGAGCACGGCCGGCCCCTAGCCGACGACCGCTTCCTGCAGGTGAGCCGCGTTACACTGTTACACAGTGTAACACCGTGCTTTCTATTTAAATACCATGTGTCAAGCTCCACGCAGCGGCGGAGCAGAATGGCAGTGCCGGTGTGCAAGGCGCAGTGCTGCGAGCTGCATGAAACGCTGGCAAATGCCAGATAAGTCAACAACGCCAACGTGCCTCCTTGAGTGCCTGCTTGTGTTACGTGCTCGAGGGTTGCTGATGCTGTGTGCAGGTGGAGGTCATGGAGGTGGCGCAGTCGCTCAAGGCTCGAATGCGCGGCGTGCTCGCGCCGGGGCCTGATGGCGCCCGGGGGGGCTTTGAGCGGGGGGGCCACCGCGAAGAGGCGGTGGACGTGAGCGAGGCGACGTTTGTGGCCGCGGCGCGGGTGCCGCTCGCAAAGCTGCTGACGCGGCCAAACGTGGCGGGGCAGGGTGTGTGGCAGCTGCTGAGCCACAGCGTGCTGATCGGCCGGGACGACTCGGCAGACGTGGCGTCGCTGGGGACCGTCGCGATCGAGGCCGCCTGGCTGCCGGCCTGCCAGCCCGCGGCTAATGCATGAGCGATTGAGGCGGCCTGGCGGGTGCCAGCTGGGGGCAACTGCATCAGTGATTGAGGGAGCCTGGCTGCTGCTGTGCCGACCGGTGATAAATGGTCGAGCGATTGAGGCGGCCGCAGGGACGATTGAGGTGGCCGCATAAAGGGACGATTGAGGCGGCCGCAGGCTGGCTGCTGGAGTGCTGGCCAGCTAGCCGGCGGCAAACGGCGTTCGAGTGATTGACATGCCGGAGTAGAGCCACCACTGCGTAGTGGCAGTGGTGGAACGTCGAGTGTGGGGTGGGCGAGGGTGCGACCCGGGCGTCCAACTGGGTCGTCCTCCTTTTTTCTTTTGGGGCGCATTTAGACTGACCAGCCGTTCACGGCTGACTGAACCGAGGCGTTTTTTGGGGAGGCGTTTTTTTGGGGCCGGGAGTGCAAAGTGACGCACCACGTGATCGAACTGATGGGTGATATGACAGGATGCAAGTATAGGGAACTGGACGTGGTCCAAAACATGGTGTAGCGCTAGTGACACAGCTTTACATCGTGAGCCACAAATACACTGACCCATCCAAAACTGCTGCACGGCCGGAACTGCACCGGCAGGGCGCCCAGCTAGCCTACCTGCCAAACCGTCTACTACGATCTACCCCGGTCATCCGTCACATCTGTCATGTCACACATCTCGCCGAGCACACATTTCTCTCCGATACGTCTCGGGTGCATGGCCCGCGCTCCAACGGCGCTGGCCCACCCGATCCCCACACCCATCATGTCACGCCTCATCCACCGCATCCAGGTCATGGTGGCGCGGGTCATGGTGGTGCAGGTCGTGGTGGTGGTTCAGCTGCGGGTGCGAGCCGTGCGTGCTCGTCAGCTCCACGTACGACGCAACCTTGCTAAACACGGGCGACGTCGCCGCGATCCCCGCCGCCGGCTCCGGCTTGGCGTGCTCGTCCGACACACAGAACGCGAGCGCACCGCCGGCCATGAGCACGGCGCCCATGATGTACAGCGCCCAGTCGAACGAGCACGTCTCCTGCACGACGAGTCCGATGAGCCACGGCGCGAAGATGCCGCCGATGTTGCTCACGCTGTTGAAGACCGCGAGGTTCAGGGGCAGCGCGGGGCCGGCGCCCTTGGCGCTGGCGAGCGCGAGGAGGGGGCCATTGGGGCAGAGCGCGAGCACGATGACCGCGCACAGCGTGATGAAGCCGCCGACCACGCTGTGCGCGCTGGCCGCGGGCAGCAGCATCGTCACGACGCCGCCGGCGAGGTACCCCGCGCTGACGTACGCCTTGCGGTCCTTCGTTTTCTGCACACACGGCCACGGCTGTGATCCATCTGTGCCAGTGTAATAAGTGGTCATGTAACGTGGCAGCTGGTGGGGTTGTCTGGGGTTTGATGCCGGTATTCACAGGTGTCGCGGTGCGCACGGGCTCAACAGCCTCCTACGGGCAAGACTGGAGGCTTTGAACGATCTAGCGTACTTTCACAGAGAGCACACGATACGGCGGCAGGGCAGCGAGGGCACAGCAGCAGCTGAGACGGTCTAATGGCCACCAGAATGCTCGCATATGCACTGCAGCCATGAGGCAGCCATGAGGTAGCCTAAGGCACGTGAGCAACTGCCGACACACTGTGGCCATGACGCCGTGCAGGCTGTTTCCGGCAGCCGACACCGCTGACTGTGAACCGGCACAACGGGTCGAGCCCATTGCCGCCATCAGCCTGCAAGCACCGGCACCAGCGGAGGGCAGGCACACTTTGCCGCCAGGCCCTGCTCGTGCCCGACGAGCTGCCACATCACCAACAGCCGGCTGATGGCTCTGAAGCACCAGCAGCAAGAGAGGGGGGGGAGTGCCAGCTGGCGCGGATGCTTGGATGCTCGGTGTCCGACAGTTAACACATACACCACACACAGGACAGCCTCTGACAACACATAGGACAGCCACAACACATAGGACAGCCTCTGACCACAACACATAGGACAACACACAGGACAGCCCCTGACTGGCTGCCTGAAGCGCGGCCGTATGCCACAGATTAGCTGCTTGCGTGCACGTTGCACCGGAACACTGGCTGCCATCGGCTGCCGATGTGAGAACAACCCGATGTGAGAACAACACAGTCAGGGGGGCCGGCGCGAGGCGGCCGGGGGGGGCGGGGGCGCGCCTGAGAGTGCCAGCTGACACAGATGCTGGCGGCCGCGGCGATCGTGTAGGGGATGCCTGTGAGCAGCACCTCGATGTGGCCCGTCTCCGGGGGCGCGCCCTCGTCGCGCTCAAACGCCTCGCACGTGCTCTCGCCGCCGCTGTGCCGGTGGAGCATGTCCTTGATCAGCAGCGGCGCCCAGAACATGCAGCCGTATGACACCACGTCCTTCGTGAACTTGACGGCTGCGAGCACGTACATCGACGGGTTGGTCAGAGCCTCGATGAGGAGGCGCGTGACGGAGGGGTCGGCGGCGTGCTGTGCGCGGCACGCGTCGACCTCCCGCTGCACGGCCTGCGCCTCGCTCGGGCGGAGGAAGCGCGCGGTGGCGGGGCGGCGGGGCAGCAGGCAGGGCATCGCGAGGCCGAGCGCGATCGTCGGGACGCCCTCGACGATGAAGAGCCACTGCCAGCCGCGCAGGCCGCCGGCGGAGCCGTCATGCGCCCCTCCTCCACACCCCGCCAGCAGCGCCGGCCCACACCGCGGGCGGCGCGCCCACCACCTGCACCGGGCTGCGCTGTTGCGGGGCGGCGGCGGTGGCGCGCGCCAGCAGGAGCCGGCGCTGCGTGGCAGCTGCGGCGACGGAGCATGAGGAGTGATGCATGCGTGTACCTGCGGGTGGCAGTTGCCTGCCGTGTTGTGTGCTGTGTGCTATGTGGCGGTCACGGGAGAAGGCGGGAGTTGTGTGCAGCAGACCGGGGTCCGCAGGGCTGGGTGGTATGGGGGTTGTAACGAGCGGGGTAGGTGCGATAGCCCGTGCCAGTGGTGAACCAGGGGGGGCTGCGCAGAGCAGGGGCTCTGATTGAGAAGTGACGTGACCGGCCGGTGAGGCGGGAGCAAGACACCTCTGAGGTTTTGAGGTGCGTGAGAGGCCGTGCGGCAGTGGGGATCCAACCCCTTCGATCTGGGGACATGTGGCGATCTGATGGCATGTGTTCGAGCGGCACAGAGTCGGTGTCCGGAGGCACCTCGGGGCTGCATTCAGCGGGTCACTGCTGTCATTCTGTGGCTGTGGAGGCGGGCATGCCCGAGCTGCACAGGCATAGAGGAGGCCGATGTGGGGCTGCTAGGTGCAGCGGTCTGGCCTCGACAGCCATGGGGAGTGCATGCAGTGTGATCACTTCATGAAGTTCAGTGCGATTGATGACCTCTTGAAGATGGAATCATGGACTGCCCGATGATGCAGTGGTGTGAGCAGGTGGTTGCAATGAGGGCACAGCAGTGTGGGGGCACACCTGGGCCACCATGATGGCTGAGTCAGTGACAGCAAACGGGAGCGTGATCCGAGAGTCCGGGTAGAAGTGTGTGAGGTAGTACCAGTAGCCAGGAAATGATCCGGCCTCAGCAAAGCCCAGCAGCATGCGGACGATGTAAAAGGTGTTCGGGCTGGTGATGACTGACATGCTGGCAGCTGTGATGCCCCAGATTGTTATGATGACTGCGAGCCAGGTCGGAGCACCAACAGCACGCACGATCAGCTGGCTGGGAATCTGGAAGGTGGTGTAGCCCACGAAGAAGAGGCCCGAGCCGATGCCGTACTCTGCACCGCGGTGCTTGTTTGATCATTCCGAAGGCTGAGCCGACCGCGTCGCCCAAGCTGGAGGTCGCCTCTCTGGGCAGTCATGGAAGCACATCTGATCGCGGCAGGTGGCGGGGTCCGCGGGCTGAAACAGGATTACCCGGACTGGTTTGAATTCGCGATGGGCGTACTGCGACGCTGAGCTGGCAGTCACGGGGCAGTACACGAGCCGGCAGGGCGTACCTTCCGATGTCAGACCCAGGTCTTGCGACATGTTGATAGACGCAAACGCTAGGTTAGCTCTGTCGAGGTAATTCAACATATTCAGTATGAAGAATACCGGTAACAGCCGCATGCCAAGTTTCCGGAAGACAGCCGCAAGATACGCGGGCCCCGACAGCGTTCTGGTGCCATGCTCGGGCGAATGCGGACGAAGATACGGGCTTGAGTGCTCTCGCGACAGTGAAGGCCCCTCTGCACTTTGATGGCGTGGAGATGCTCCATGGAAAGCGCTTGACTGAGCCATGTCGCAGGTCGCTGACCGCCGCAGCCCCTGTTGGCCTATGAGCTACATGGAGTAAATGCTGTAACTTCGAGGCCTCGCATTGAGTGCGGATGAGGGCCTCGATGTCTGGAAACATGCGTATCTGCGGCAGCACCGCCAGCTAAGCAAAAGCAACGCAGCGCAACACAGTGGCTCATACCTGCTACGCCTAGCCCTGATTACATCATCGCACATGAATCTCCCAGCACTCTTCCAGCGTAACCTTGAGTATGAGTATTTCACGAAGGACTGTTGTCGTTTGGCGGGGTCCCCAGAACGCGGTCGATGGTAATGTAAGGCAAAGATTATTCCATCCACGAATAACGGGGTCAGCGCTTCTGCGTAGGGACAGAGTGCAGAGGTAGCGTGTCGCAGCCTTTCCTACTCCTGTTCCAAGAAAGGGTTGGGTCCAGGTGCACCTGGGTGTGGACGCCGAAGAGCCCTGTCAACGTGCGCCCAGATTTCAAAATCATACGTGCACACGAACAGCCGTTGAAACGACTCCAAAGTCAGGCCTACAGATCACCCGCCAGACATTGTTTATTGATAGGTAAAAGAGCAGCCCCGTCTCTGAGGGGCCTTGCACCCGAGATGTACGGAGACGTGCGGTGTGTACACGAAGTACTCCTGTTCACAGCCACGGCCCCATGCATGCCGTGCCAGGTCACAGCCCGGCTAGCGAACGCGGGTCTGCTGCAATCTCCCACCTTCACGGCTCGGTGCCCAACCATTATTGCTGGCCAGCTGGTTCAGCACATGCCGCGCCAGAGTTCCGGATTGCTAGGCATATGTATGTACACATCATGTATAGCCCGATCTCTCTGAAATAGAGCACAGCACTGTACGCATGGCCGTGAGCAATTGCAGCCTCTTCCAGATCTGGCTCGCAGGTACGCGGATTTAGACGCACGATCCCATGCTTGCCGCTGATATGTCTGACCAGCTCGCACCGAGGCGCAGAACACCGCCATGTCCAGGCTTTATGGAGCAGCGTAATTTGTGCGTTGGTGTCATCTCGACTGCTGTCCGTGTTCTGAGCTCCGAGTGTGTTCACAAAATAGATGTGCCTGTGGCGCGTGCACGCGTCCTCCCATGAGTACTCAGTGCGTCAACCCAGCGCCATGCATGCACTTCAGGTCGGGACGTCATACGATCGTATACGAGTTGCATGTGGCCACAATTGTGTGCACTCATCCGTGATCCACTTGCTGCGTTCCCTGCACTCGCTCCCTCCGCGCACCTGCGCCCATGCCAAACAACAAGAAGACACACGCGGACGCAGCCATGTATATCAAATTTAACACCCGGATGTACTTCGCATGCATCGGCTCACACTTGCTAGCTCAAGTTCAGCAGGCCATTCTACTGGTCAACAGAACGTCTGTGTTGATTCTGCGTCGCACAACCGGGCACACAGCGCCGCTGCAGTGCTCACATGTGCCACGACAGCATGAATCAGGCTGAGTCACTGACTGGCAGCAAGGTACCGCGCAGGTCTCAAGTGCTGGCTTTGCACGCGCAATCCCGGAACTGCTGTTTCAGGAACGTGCGCACACATAACGCAACGGTAAGGCCTAGCTAGGGCGTCACGAACGGCGGCACGTGTCGGGACTGACAGCGCGCTGCAGCGCCTTGGGCGGCCGGTGGACCGCGCTGTGCTTAGCTGTAACCGTACCGTACATTATCCGCGGCGCCGCATTGGGTTACTGGCATGCATGCGCATGTCCTCGAGGACATGGGATCCCATGGGATCCCGATGCACGTCCTGGTGTGGCATGATGCGCAATCGTTGATTCTTCTTGCAGATACATGACTCTCACGCCGGTCTCCACCGTCAACAGCGAGCCTACATGTAGCTACGCGTATGTATGATTACATCGCCGTATCCATGAGGACGTTGACGCGCAGGCTACGCAGGCCAACCTCACTGACCACACATGGCCACACATCATGCTGGCCACACCCCCCTGCAGGGCACGTGCAGTACCGATCATGACCGGTCAACCTGAACCAGCTGCTGCGCATCATCAGCTCCCCCAGGCTCGCCCTGGATCCGCCCTGGCCCGGCCTCAGCCTCTGAACACCTCGCGAGCCGCGCCTCACCCCCACCCACCCTCTGAACACCTAGCTTCAGGGTGGGGCAGAACAGAGACGCGGCCTGCGAGGCTCCCACCTGTGCTGCGTGCTATGACAAACCCCAGCCAGCCGCTCGGCTCCTCCCAGTGAGCATGTGTGGCAGCTTGTGGTTGCAGAGGGTGCAAGCTTGCCTGGACGGCACCACACACACGAGCGCGAGCCGAGCGACGCCTGCAGGTGCCGCAGTCATGGCAGACCGATCATGTGTGAAGGCCTGCGCCTGATCGAATGCATGGCAGCGGTCAGAGGACTTGTGGCTACACGTGGATCAGCACAACAGCAGCAGACAGTGCGACGAGAAGGCTTCATAGATTGTAACAGATGTGCTGGGCACGCTGGCCGCGCGAAGCCGAAGCGCCCCCGCCCCACTGGTCTCGCCGCGCACAGCCGCGCACAAACATGCAAACTCCCGACTATCACGCCTCTGAACCTCCACCTCACTCGTCCAATCCTGGGCAGCTAGACTGCCAGACATCAAGCCCATGCCGCCTGCCTCAGATCATGGTCTCTCAGAGCGCTGCAGGGCAGGCGGCGATAGATACACCCTACCAATCCCCCGGCTGTGCCCGGGGCCTCCTCGGCCACGTGGGCGCCCACGGTCCGGCAAGCATCAAGAGCAGTGCCACCCATCAAACTACCCACACCAACCACACCAACCACCCGCACCTATCGCTCTAGTGCAGCGTCCGGCTATCCAGATCGGCTCTCTCCTTGCATATGCCAGAGCGGCACCTCGCGCGCCCAGGCAGCAGCCCCAGCCTCGCCACACAACCCTGATACACACCCGCCGCTGATCGACGCATGGCACATGCAAGCAGGACCGTGTCGCACATCCTCGCCACACAGCTGCGGGCGCTCCGGGCACCGCCCTTCTCCCCCCCAACCCACTGCTTCACGCCCGCCTGGCACGCGGCACGCTGCGCTGTGCTGTGCTGCCGCGTGGTATGCTGCCGGACTTCCTGCGTGGCCGCGCTATCTCAACAGCTGCGGCTCCCGCTGCGGCCGGCCCGTCAGAGTGACACGCTGCCGCGCAGCACGCTGCCGGACCTCCTGTGTGGCCACGCCAAACCGCCGCTCGGCTACAGCTGCGGCCGGCCCGTCGGCTGCTCCCCAGCGATGCTGTACAGGAGGTCCGTCAGCGTCGCTGTCGCGAGCGGCTTGCCGTCTGCGGCCACGATATACACCCTGTGCACCCTGCGCCGCATGATAAGTTCCAGCATCTCCTCCACGGTACCCTCTTCACTGAGGTACGCGCCGTTGCCGCCGTCAAAGGAGCCGGGGCGGCTCCGCTTGAAGGAGCCGCGAACGTAGTGCAGGTTCCGGCCACCTGCGCTACTGCCCTCCACCTCCTTGAGCTCGTCCGCCAGGTGCGCCACATACTCTGCATGCATGTGACACGCATATTGCAATCACGCAGCAGACGCAGCTCGCCGCGCGGAACCGCCCGCGCATCCGCGATGCATGATGTGCTGCATGCTGTGCTGCGCTGCGGCCACATCCCAGTGCAGCCGAAATGTGGAGGCGCAGTAGTGCCTTGCGCACCAGATCGGCAGCACAGCTGCCGGCAGCCGGCAGCGGCGGTCTGCAGCGGCCGGGCCGCAGCACGAGCAAATTGGCACACAGCTGTACATGTAGTGATAGAAGCAGAAGGAACGGCGCCGCACCGTATGCCCCGGGCTCCCCACACGCGAGCGCCAGGAACTCCGCCACCGGCAGAGCGAGCGCGCCAAAGTGCTCGACCACGATGCTGCGCATCGCCGACATCGAGAAGCTACCCATGAGGCGGCCGTTGGCGTCGACGACAGCCACCGCAGACACGTCATGCTTGTGCATCATCGCCAGCGCCTCCAGCGCGCTCTTGTGCGCACTCATCGCCACGAGCGAGCTGCTACACAAGCCTGCATGCATTTGCACCTGCCTCTGGAGCCGTGCCTGGAGCTGTGATGGCTGCGTGCCAGCACGCTTGCGACCACCGGAAGCTTGTGAGCTAAACGCTGTCGTTTTTTTTGTCTATCAACTGCAGCTTGACTGCATGCACTGTTGCCCAGTACGTGTGCCAATCGTGGTTTAACAGAAGTACAGGCGCAGGCTCATGCCGCCAGGCAACACTGCTGTACATGTGTTGGTTCCCATGGCACAAACGACCGCTCAATGCTCGTGACGACCGCATAAGCCTGCCCATGCCCCTGCTTCGCACGGGACCAGTCTGCCACAGCTGTAGCAGCCTGGTGTGCGTGTTGCATTGCATCCAGAGCTGCCGGATTCTGACTCAATTACCTGACAACCTGTCGGTTGATGCGAGAGCCATCGGTTGATGGCTTTCACGGCCACTCAGGTACCGCTGCTCTCACAGCCCGGGCACTGTCTCCCAAGCCTGCTCCCACCGTCTGTGCATCTGGCCGCATATGAGCTGCTGAGAATGTCAGGTGCTGCTCAGCGGAGTGTCCGCAAGGAAGCAGCTGCCAGCGGCCAGAGGGCAGAAACGCACCAGGGATGTCGAGGAGGCGGATTTGCAAACAGTCCTGAAGCTGCCCCTTCCCCGAGTGCAGTGCCCGCATGACGTCCGTCTGCGAGATGATTTGGGTGATCCGATACGTGCTGTCAAAGAGGGCGATGCGGTGGTGGACGGCCGAGGTGCGCCCGCTGTTGGGCGGGTTCCGCCGGGAGGGGTGCAGTAAGCTCGAGTACACGAGCTCCCACAGGGACACTCCTGTCTGCACACCACAGGTGCTCGCTGTGATAGAGAGCTTGTGAAGGGCTTGTGTTGGGCAGGCCAGTTTCTCGGGCAGCAGCATGTCTGGCCAGGCATGTTGGGAGGGTTGGTGGTGAAGCCGAGCGCTCTCTACCCCTGGCTGCCATGCTGCCCCAGGCATGCTGTCATTGATATTGTACTAAACTGTTGCTGCAGACTACTGAGCCTCAACGTGCCACAGGTGGCTGGGGGGTGCTGCAGAATTGCAGAGGCAGCTGCGATGCCAGATCGTCATTCTCGATCACAAGTTTGTTGTGACACCAGCATACAGTCGGACGAGACCTGGCTGACCCTGAAGAGGAAGGGGTGCTGTACAGTGTCTGTGCATCAACGGTGAGGTGGCGGCGCTCGTACCCGACCCGAGTGGAGGAAATTGCCATCTGATCCATACAGATGGATCTCTGACACCAGTTTCCTGCTGAACACTGCCCCTGCCTGCTCCAGCGCATTCATCCGCGTCAGCATGGGCATTTTCAACAGCTCGTGTACGGGGCCGACGGTGCCGAGGAAGTTGAGCAGGATGTCTCTGATGTCTAAAAACCCAACAACGTCTCTATCATGGCAGAATTGCATTGTCCCGTCCCCACTGCCCTCATCTTGAGCGCGGCCCGTCATGACAGGGGCAGAAAGGATATGCCGACTGGCAAGCGCCTGCAAGCGTTTTCATGACTGTGATGATGCAGTCCCACATTCACAGGTCACCAGCACCCCGCCCGCAGGGCCAGCACATCGCACTGCACGGCGTGAATGTAGTATGCACCTGCACTACGAGCAATATTGAAACATACCAGAAGGGCTTGTTCCAGCGACATCTGTTCATACAGCACCACCACATTCTGCTCATTCTTGGGCGAGACCCGCTCGAGCGTCAGACTCTTGAGGAAAGCACAAATGGGCTCCAGCCGATTCGTCTCTGCTGATTTCATCTGGGCTACAGGGATTTCCAGCGACCTGCAGTCGGCAGTACACGCTTTTCATCTGCGTCCGCGCGGCCACGACTGTGAGCGCAGGCGCGTAGCGCTGCATCGGCTGCCAACAGTTACACATACAGTCATGGATCGCCCCACATGTATGTCTGCATGTACATTTACGGCTTCCTGCTGCATTGGTTGCTTGTTTGCGTGCATGCTCCCCTCGGGCATCGGCCATGAGCCCGCGGGTGTCGCGTTTGGGATTGAACATGGCTCCGAGACCAACGATCAGCCTCTCAGAGCTGCATATATTCTGAGTCTTAATCACCTAGGTCCCCTGACGCACCAGGATATTCTTCAACAAGTGCCGCAAGAATTGCACTGCGGGTCACGCCGGTTGTGTCGGGAATCGAACGCATCAACCATGAAGCGATGGAGAGCACAAAATCCACACGCAACAAAGGATTGACTCCTTGCGCAGAGTTTGGCTCGTATTCAGTGCTGATACACAGCGTGACGGTCCGCCACAGCTGGTCATGGCATCAATCGCCTAGCGCGCCATGGCGCGCCAGTGGTGTGGTGCACAGTCATGCATGCCACGCTGGACGGATCCATGGGAGCGTCCGCCCCCTGGGCTGGCACCAGCGTTCACGTGCGCAAGCGGACAAGACAAGCTCGTTCGCAAACGTCGCTCGATATTGCGAGCGTGTGCTTGGTCGGTGTCAGTGACTTGACAATTAGTCATGTCCAGAGCTACAGCTGGGTCAGTCAGCCTGAGGGCAACTTGATCATGAAGCCATGTTGAGATCTCAGCTAGCACGCCGGGCGATAGAACCGCCAGCACTGCGACCTTGCAATGGGCAACGCATTCTCAGGATACTCTTGCCACTCCGTTATCCACAGGCCCAGGCAGCCAGGTCAGTGCCTATATACGGCGGCGTTGTTCTCATGGCTTCCCAGCGGCCATCGCGATATCCCGCTAGAAAATGTCGCAGCGTTGACGTCGGTGCCGTTCCTGCATGACCCCTTCTCTGCACTCACAGGAGCCCGTCTCCGACCACCCAACACATTTGCACTGCATTCAACTTGAATGCAAGTTGGTTGCTTTGCATGTGCTCGGTGGCACGTATACACCGTGCCTGTGCGCTTGTTGGTGGCTGACACGAGGGCTACCCTGACATGTCTGCGCAGCATGCGAGCTCTGCCTCAGGCAGCTCTGCCTCAGGCAGCTGCCGTTGTGGGCATGCCCCCGATGTATGCGCGTGTGCGGGCCCGGGTCATGGCTGACCCTATTCTAGCCTACGCGCTGTCTCCTATCGACTTCCAGACTGCTGTTGGTCTCCTTTCGGCTTTCTTGTGCCTTCTGAGAATGTGTCCTGGAAGCTCCTTCTCGTCCTCACTTATCCACAGGGGTTTCGTCGCCGATGCCCGACTGGGTCTGGCGTGATATCCGATTTTTGCTTATTTTGTTTTTCATTGCCATGATTCGTACCTGTGTGCTCTACCACCTTGTGGAGCATGCCTCTGTAACGTATCTCGTGTATTTTGTTTTTCAGAAGCTGCACCGCATCGCATAGATATGCGCGCATGCTGCACAGTGCACCTGTCATGCCCGCGGCCACACGTGGGGAAACAGGGGGGGCGAGCACGGACAGACGTGGGGCAGTCTACCGCCACAGCAATCGTGGCCCCGCGGGGGTCCGGGCCCGGCCCGGTGCAGCGGCCAGCGGCCGCCTATAGACTGCCAGTGTCCGACGTCGTACGGGACAGCGTGATGTCACACGGTGTAGCTCTTCAGATGTGGTTGGTCGTACTCCTTCTGGCGTATACGTATCATGACCTCGTCGACGTCCACTGGGCGACCAGGCACACACAACTAGCTATAAACCAACACGAAGTAGCTGTTGTGTATCTAAGGTATGTATTAGGACCAGTTTATCGCGCGCAGAGTGCGAGGACAATGTCTACCGGCATGACTGCCCGATATGCCAGTGGAGTTGAACATGCCTGTCACGACCGGAGACATAATCAGGTCAAACACGATCGATCCCATGGACACCTAAACAAGTATCCGAGTAAGTACGCGCGTTTGCGTGCGAGGAATTGCACCTGTGGCATGTTGCGAGCTCCGTGCCGTTGCACACGTATGCTACTTTGCGGGTCTAATGCATAGCGCCAGCGAAACGCACAGCACCCGCGGATGTTGCATATGCTTTACAATCAAGTGTAGAGTTTGTGCAGGTGTTTGAGAACCAAATTCAGCACGTTTGCGTTGTTTCAGACTTGGCGGGCCTGGTACCCACTCTGGGTACCAATGCACGCATAGGTACTGGCCTCGTAGCCTTTGTGCACATGCATGGCACCGACGCTCGTGATCAGTGGCTAGCGGACCAGTCAGGTGGCTCACGCCCGGAATCGCGCCCCTGTGACGGGTTTCTGAGGTAGCGCGGTTCTAGTGGCCACATGTGACCACATCGAAGCCTGCGCGCAGCTGAGATGTGGCCAGCTAGGGCCAAAATGTCTCCCACACCAAACAGGTTTAGAGCATGCACAGGCTGCGAATTCACACGATACGTGCACGAGATAGTACTCTGATTCAGTTGATTCATCTGTCTCTTACAAGAGGATCCCGCGTGAAGTGCGCGTGTGTGTGGAAGGATTCAACGCCCTCCGGGCCGCACTTTTCGGCAACAGCGCAAATTCAACCGAATAATAGGCTTGCTGAGAGCTTTAGCGCCTGATAATGGGCGATAGACGAGGTGTGCCAGCGTTTGCCTACGTCAGCCTGTTGCTGAGAACGTGTTTAGCCCGCGCATGTTTGCATACCGGGCCAAAGCTCGTTGACACAAGCTTCATGTCTACACCGTGCTCATCTCAATCTGAGATGCAATGATGCACTTTCTACCCCGCGGATTATTGTCGTCGCTACTTCACGCGATCGGGCTGTGGGTGCAATCAGCTTCCCGCAATCCCAGTCCGCCGTGAGATCGCATAAGCAGCCATGTTGTACAAGGATCTCCAGTATGTGGGTGGATAGCTGCGTCGCGTTTGCACTTTGGGTGATGGGTTTAGGGCTTTGAACAATCTCCCGGCTTCAATGACAGTGCTCATCGTCCGCGTCGACACTCTGCCTGACAGCAAAGCATGTAAGTCCAGTCCGGAAAAATGTCACTTGAGTTGCAACGCGCACGCTTTAATCCCGCTTTGGGAGCAGAGCCAATAGCTTGATGTCATAACTGTTCAGCTGCCTTACAGGAGGAGACCGTCGCTCGGGCGGTGGCGGTGGTGGTGGCCCCAGACAGGGAGGGGGCGGCTACCAGGGTGGAGGGGGCGGTCCTCGACAGGGTGGGGGTGGCGGGGGCGGGGGCGGTCCGAGACAGGGTGGGGGTGCCGGTGGCGGTGGCGGAGGCGGCTACCAGGGCGGAGGCGGCCAACGCCGACAAGGTGGCGGGCCACAGGGTGGCGGAGGTGGGTATCAGGGAGGTGGTGGCGGCGGAGGCGGTGGCCGTGGCCGCGGCGGCCGCGATGGGGGGCGCGGCGGGGGAGGCCGCGGTGGCGGGCGCCGCATGGTTGCCGACGAGGCTAAGTACCAGAAGCCTGAGACGGACGCACACATCACGCCGATCATCCGCCAGATCACTCAGCTCAGCATCCAGGACGCAGGCATCACCATGCCGCATGTGCGATCCCTCTCCTCTGTTTGCTCAAGTACATGTAATTACTTGCCGCGGCATGCCGTAGCCGAGTAGGCCTTTGCCATCTCTGCCGAACCGGGACCCAGGAGCTTTTTGTTCAAGGGAACCACACTTGTGAATATGCTGGTTTGATTCCCGCCCGAAATTTTCGGGGTGACCGTGCTCAGGCAGGAGCGACCACGGCTGCACCGTGTGTTGCCGCACCGCGCAAGCCACAGTGCTCCGTGTCGACATGTGTGCCACTGCCGGTGTTTGGTGTTTAACGTGGAACAGCGCTGCCTGCCTGCGCCTGCAGCGGCGCTGCTGCATGTCTGCAGTGTCCCCAGCTTTCGTAGGGGCTTGGCGAGGCGTTCTGGGCGGCACTGTGACCACACATGCATCCCCCGTGCAAAGGTGTCTGAGCTGCCTGATGCAACTCAGCAATCTGAGCAACTCAGCAATCACACATGCGTGCTTATTACCTGGCAGGCCAGCGCGAGTGCTACCACCTCGACTGCTTGTTCTTCAACATTTTTTGCAGGTAGCCTATCTGTGCGGCAAACTTTGCGTCTGATTGCATCAGGATGGCCACCAAAAAAAACAAAACCTGCCGAAATTTCACCAGATCACCGCCTCCAGCTGGGTCCCTCACACACAACTGCACACGGATCCTCCCCAATGCACGCCACATCCAGTGTACGGCAGAATCAGAACTCAGCTACAGGAGCTGAGGTGCCAGATCAATCGCCTTTCACTGACGGACAATTACCTTATATTTTTTTTGATTGAAAATGCTGCTGTGCAGACAGTCCAGCCTGAGGACATCGTGCTGGCGTCCCGCCCCAAGCAGGCAGGCAAACAGGGCAAGGCCGTGCAGCTCGTCACAAACTTCTACAAGGCCAACTTCCAGAAGGTGCCGCCGATCCTGCACCATGACATCCGTGTCGAGCGCATGCAGTTTGACCCCGAAACAGGTGTGCACCCCTGGCTGTCCTCAACCTAATGATGTATCAAGCCAGCCTCTTCTCACACCACACGCCGTGTCAGGCAAGACCGTAGCGTTGGCTGTGCTGATTGTTGTTGGTAAACGCAGCACCTAGCTGTGCTGCTGTGGGATCTGCCAGGTAGAGCGGTTGAGCAGGGGGTCTCTGGCACCTCTCCTGCTTCTCAGACTTGTGGATGTGGCATGTTCACATGGTTGGGACAGGCAACTGGGTCCATGCGGCTCTGAGGCTCTGGTCCATGCGATGCGGTTTGGTTGTTGGGGCTCATGGCGTTTGTCATTCGTATGGTGTCATTCGTATGGCGGCAGCTGACCAAGGCAGCTGGCCAGGCCTGTTTGACTTCCGGGCTGTCAGCTGTGCTGCCTGTGCTCAGACGACTGGCGTGGGATTTCTCTCTGTCGAAAGACTGAATAGTAGTCTGGAGGCCAGGGGATGGCCTGTGTCGTATGTTGTAGTTTTGCGACAGGCTGTGGCCTTCTGCCTTGGCTGCAGGGCTGCCACTCTGCTGATCACGGGCACGTGTCATCACTGTAGCAAGGCCTAGCACAGCCTCTGCATCGGTTTCAGGGACAGCATCGCCACGGCTGTCGTGCTCACAGCCCTGACACAGCCCTCCCACATAGACTACCTGGGGCTGCCTGTGACATAGTAGACTAGCCGCTGAGGAAGTGTCGCAGGGAACAGTGAGGGCAGTAGGGCTTTCCCAGAATGTTGCTCAAGGCTGCCAAGTTGCTGAAGCCAGAAACATGCGCAGGGTTGTTTGTGACCACAGGTGCCCGGAGCAGCTTGACCCAGCCACGAGCACAGCGAATGCAACCTGTTTTCCCCTCAAACCATGCAATGTCTCACAGCTTACCTCCAAGGCTGAGTCTGCCCGATCGGCAGTCGTTCGGTGGTGCAAATGCTCACTGCTGACTGTCACAGACAAGTGCTGAGTCTGGCTGTTCTTGCTGCAGGCCAGGCATCAGTTGTGAAGGACGACGGAGGCAAAGCTGCCAAGCCCATCCCGCCCAGGGTCATCTCAGACTGTGTGCACGCCTGGCTGAAGCAGCATGCCCAGTCCGTTGGGCCATGGGCGTACGATGGGCGCAACAACTTGTACGCCACGAAAACCCTCGTTGATGGCAAGCAGCTCCAGAAGGACAATTACCAAGAGTTCACTGTGGAAATTCCCAACGAGGGCAAGAAGTTCCCATCGCGCTTCCAGTGCGCCCCTGCTGTCACCAGACATGCCACAGTCCGCATCTGCAGTCTGTCAAGGCCTGCCGCACCTCTGCACATGGCAGATAATTCATTTTTTACATTCCTTTAGATCAGATAGACTCGAGAAGTGAACACGGTCATCATCTGCCACACTCTCTTGCTGTAGCCATGGCTCAAAGCTTTGGCAGCTGATCTGACCATGTGCACTCGTTCCATCTGCTGTGGCCTGCGTATCGCAAGTAGATGTGATACTTCTGCCCCCCCTTTGCCTTCCACTAATTCATTGGACTGGCTCAATCCAATCCAGTGAATCAGTGGCTGGGAGTGATGGTGCGCAAGACATGGGCCCTTCTCACGAAGTTTCTTATTGCAGGCTTCGGATGAAGATGGTGGCACGGGTGACCATGGACGAGCTGGTCACATATCTGCAGTCGAAACTGGATGAATGGCCGGCCAGGCAGCTGCAGGCACTTGAGATCATCTTGAACAGCCCCTTCATCAACGATCCTCGACTGCTCTACCAGTCCCGCACCCTCTTTGAGCTGGCGCAGGTCAGTTTCTCTTTGATTTTGCTGGGCAGCCTCACGTGTACGCAGACACGTGCTCAATTGTGCCAGTGCTACACAAAATCCTACTCTTTGTGCCTGAGCTGGGCAGCGAGCCTCCCGTAGCCGACTGCGATGAGGTCCCATGATGGTGTTGAATGGGCCAGCACAGGCTGTGTTGTGGCATAATCATGGCGTGCCTGTGTCCCGATAGCAGAAGTTAGCAATGGTCAAGAGCTGCTGCTGTTCTATCTTGTTCCTTGCAGACCAATAGTTGCTGATATCACACGATCAGCACTGTGAAAACCATGGCCAGCGTTCCTTGTGGCAAGGATGAGTACG
>JALKAD010000192.1:312242-337599 GCA_024500015.1 Ulva compressa | reverse complement strand
ATGCATTGAGCCTCGTCGCAGAGCACCACCACAACGTCTTCCGCCTGCGGCGCGTGGTTTCGGTTTGGCAAAAGTGGGCAAAAGGCACGCTCCGCTTCACGCGAACGAAAACCCCTTGCTACTCTGTTTCGCTGCGGGGGTCATGCAGCCACTAATACCGTTCGACGCTGAGTCTCAAACAAAGTGCACTGTCCAGAGTAGCATTCCCCTGCCGTGATCTCGAGTGGGCTTGTAGGCATGTGGTGTGGACCGTGCAGGTGATGCAGCCTTGGCAGTTGCGATTGTCGACCGCAGTGTACGGATCCTGGCGGGGTCCAGACTGCAGCGCGTGTTGACAGCATGGCGTGGGGCGGTCGTGGCGCTGGTGGCGGAGCGCGAGGCGGAGGAGTTCTGCCGACAGCGCGAGAGGGAAGCCCAGCGTGAAGTCCTTGCAGCACGCTTTAACCGCCTCCGCCTGCTGCACCCCGTGCTCCACAGCTGGGCGGCAGTGTCGGCGGCTGCCGTCGCCGCGCGCGCCGAGGCTGCGGCGGCGGCGGAGGTTGAGGCCGCGGCGCGCGAGAAGCGCATGGCGATCGCGGCACAGTTCCACGTGCACTGTCGGCGGCATGGCGTGCTGCGGGGGTGGCGGGCGGCGGTCGTCGCGGGTAACGCCGAGCGGGAGGAGCAGCAGCGGCAGCAGCAGCTGACGTCTCGCATCGATGCCGTGCTGAGCCGCGTGCGCGCCGCGCAGCGCGCCGGCACGATGCGCAGCTCCGCCGCACCGGCGGCACCGCAGCCGCCACAGGCCGCCACCGGACGCGGTGCAGCAGCTGGTGCACGGGCCGCCTCGCCTGCAGCGACAGCGCGGCCGGCGACCGCAGGCAAGGCACACAGGCAGCCCACACCGGTACCGCCCAGGCCTCGCCCGCAGACTCCCAGCAGCCGCGGCGGGTGCAAGCAGGCCAGTGTGCCGCCGCGGCCACGGCGCACAGACAGCGCCGGCCCCAGCCGGCGCCTGCATGCCGTGGAGACCCAGCCGATGCAGGGGCACAGCCAGATGGGGGCCATAGCAGCTGAGACACGCCGGCCTGCAACGGCACCTCAGAGTGCAGACTCTCATGCCGGTGGCGGTCAGGGTCGCAGTCAGGTTCACGGGAGCGCGGCTGCAGTGAACACCACTGATGATGCCCCGCGCGCTTGGGCATCAATCGAGTCTGCGTGCGGAGGCAGTGGTGTCGTGGTAGCTGCAGAGCTGGATGTCAGCGGAGGTGACGCGCCGGAGACTGCAGTGCGGTGTGGTGATGATAGACGGCAGTCTGACTGCGGGGCGCACGGGCATCCCTTAGCTGGGTTAGCAGTTGCGGCCAGCGGAGACACAGGTTTCGCTGATGCACACGCTGGTCCACACAGCCACTCACCCTCAAGCGCAGATTTGCGCGGACACGTTCGTGCAAGGCCATGCGGAGCCGGCCGGCAGCAGAACAATCCCGCTGCTGCGCTGTCTGATGCAGACTCTGCTTGTGCCAGCTCGGACCTTCGTGGTCTGGCAATGGATCGCAGCGGAGAGCAGGCTGAGATTGACCCTGATCAGAGTGCACATGTACCTGCCGCTCAGCGACACACAGAGGCGAAGCCTGACGCCCTCCCTCCGCTGGCACGGATTTCGGCTTCGAACGGCGCGCTCGATGACCCGTGTGATGGCGTAGGATCATGTGCCAGTGATGCAGAGGCGCCTCCAGCCGGTCATGCGACCACAGTCACCACTGCAAACACAGCTGCAGCACCTCTTTCAGCTGTGTCTAAGGCGGAAGCAGTGACGAGGTCGTGGGACAGCTATGTGGACTTTCTGATGCAGGAGGTGATCAGCAGGCCTGAAGACGCTGAGCTGGAGCCGGCGGATGCGCCGCTGCCAGCACCCACGGCATCGCAGCCTGCGAAGGCCATTCTGCCTGTGCAGAAGTTCTCCCGGCTGCGGGGGCGCGAGGCTCAGGAGGAACTGGACGCTCAGCTTGCCCGTGTCGAGGCTGCTCAAGGTATGAGTCTCTGCTGTGATCTTGTCTGTCAGACGTGGATCCGTCCGGCGTGGAGTCCACGTCGGGCACCAGCCATCGGCTTGACTCCCCCTGCCTGTATGCCTTGCAGCGAAAAGCAGCAACTGCAATCGTGATAGCAACCAGGGAGTGCTAGAGGTGCACTATCACATACCGTGGGAAATACAAAAGAGTACCATCTGAGGGGAGTGTGAAGCGTGACACTGGTACTCATTTGTATTTACCACGATAGTGATGCAGGTGCAAAAAAAACAAAACAGGTATGTGATGCAGGGGCAGCGAGGAAGAAGGCAGAGGAGGAGCGGCGCAGGCAGGTGGCAGAGATGCTGCGTGCCGAGTGGCAGGTCGCCAAGGAGCACCACGCCCTCGCCTGCCAGTGGCACTACGGCTGGCGGCCGTGGAAGCTGGCTGTGGCGCGGAGCCAGCGCAGCCTCAGTGCTGCAAACACCGCAAGGTGGCCGCTCCTTCTGGGCCCTGTGCTGTTCATGCACTCCACTGCCGTGTCTGCAAGCTGACTTGTGACCCCTGACAACTCATCCGCCAAGTTCTTGCATTGTTTGAGCAATCAAATCGGGGTTTATGACGGTGCGCCATCAAGTGGAGTTGCCTGGAGGTACATTTCCTCCCCCGTCTGCGCCATTCAGCCCGCATGCGAGGCACGTGCCGTGGACTTGGGACGGCAAGCATGCCTGGGCGGGGCGGTGAGGGCTATCGTGTTGTTGAGCAGGCTCAGGTCATTTGGAGGCAGGGCGCTGGCTGCGCTGCGGCTGAATGCGCGCCGGCCCGCCATGGCCATCGTCCTTGATGAGCTCGAGCGATTCGTCGCGGTGAAGCACCGCGTCGCGGCGGGCCGACGGCGGCGGGCATGCTACGCATGGATGCGGCTCGCCGCGGCGGTGCGCTGGCGAAAGGTCAAGGTGTCGATCGCGTGCTGGCAGTCGTGGCGCGCGTATGTCAACAGGGCGCGAGAATGTGCCGCTCTCGCGCAGCAGCGCTGCGTCCGGCTGCGGCAGCGGCGGGCGTTTGGGTTGTGGAAGGATGCATACCTGCAGGTGCGTGGCTGGTGTTGGCCGCACTGCGCTTGCATGTTCGGTGTCCGGATTCAGCGAACCAGTGTCTAGTAGCTAGACCTCGAGATCTGCTGTCGGCAAGATGTCTGGTGCTGACATCTCGCCGAAATCAGATCTTTGCCTGGCCGAGGGGGGGCAATGCATTGCAGCACGTCGTCTGCGGGACTGCGCTTGCGTTGCTGCACGCAGCGCCTCGGTGCGGCAGCTGCAGTCGATGCATGGCGATTGGTGTGTGCTACAGGCTCTGGACCAACAGCTGGTGTTTGAGGCGATGATGGAGGACACGGCGCAGCGCCATGCGGACCGCAGCCTGCTGCGGCGTGCTGCGCGCGCATGGAAGGCCGAAGCCGCAGCGGTGGTGGAGGAGCGGGCGCGGTCCGACCGCCGCACTCAGATGTGGGGCAAGATCAACTCTTGGCTGGACGAACTCAAAGACGGCGGATGCGGCACCGATGATGGGGCTGGCGCTGCCGTGGACCAATTGCGACAAGGGCCGCAGCGAGGCAGCACCGTTGGAGGGCAAGTTGTATCGCCGGAGAGGCGCGGCGTCACTGCGGATGCATGGGATGCCCCAGAGGGTCTTGGAATAGGCTTCGGAGCTGTGCGTGTGGATGGAGGGCTGACGGCCGCACTTGCGGCTGAGCTGGATGAGCTGCTGAACGAGGAGGAGTTGCCGCAGCTGGAGATTGACAAAGTTTTGGAGCACGTGTGGCAGGGCGGTGGCAGCCGGTTGCCAGAGGATGGGGAGCCGATGGATGCAGCCGTGGGCAGAGGGGCGTCTAGACGACAACATGCGGCTGCGCGGGAGGGATGTGTCGCATCTGAGCAGGCTGCTGTGGATGACAGATCACTGTGTGGCAGCGTTGCTACTGCTGGCTTGGAGCTGGAGCGGGGGCGTGGCGCTGCTGCAGCAAACGCTGCCGGAAGTGCTGATGGCAGTGTGAGTGACAGTTTGATGGGTGCGCCAGCGAGCAACGCGAACGAGCTGTGTGGAGCGGTGGAAGGCAGCGCAGGCGTGAGGGCGGGGAGTGGTGGCAAAACGATCCGGGAGAAGCTGGCAGGGTTTGTGATGCGGCGGGGGGAGGGGGGTGGCAGGGGGGCCGCAGGGCGGGGCTCGGCGCAGCGGGAGAGCCGCAGACGCGGGGGAAATCGCCCGGAGACGACGTGCAGCGGCAGCGGCAGTGTGGCTGGGCACTCTGAGAAGAGCGGCACCTCCTTGGATGCGGTGCGTCGGAAGCCGACAGAAAGCGGCGTTCGGCATGCGAGTGTGCGGCCTCGTGCCGGCCGAGCGGCGGCCATGGGACGGCCGGGATCGCGTTCTGGCAGAACGGGAGTGAAACAGGGGTTGAACACAGGCCCAGGTGCAGATAGGGCGACACGTGCCGGTGAGCGGGAGTGCCGCGCGGCTGCAGGGGCCAGCGAGGGAAAGACACGGGGGAATGCGGGTGGACAGAGGCATGCACATCACAGCGTGGAGGGTGGGGCGCTGGAGGGGCCGTATGCTCCTGGCGTGGAGGCAAGTCCGGCCGCCGCTCCTGCACCGGCTTCCGGAGACCGGGCGTGTGCAGATGAGGCGCGATTGACATCGCCACTCAAGGGCTGCGAGGTTGAGAGTGAGCAATTCCGCTTGGCTCGGAAAGCAGTGCTTTCTGATTCGGATGATGATGCATGGACGTCTCCGCTGGTATACACAGCCACAACTCGGGGTCAGGTGGAGGGATCTCTCAAGAATACGAAGGAGACATCCAAGGAGATGTCCGAGGAAGTGGGAGCTGGCAGTGTGAAGAAAGATCAGGGTGTATGCAAGAGCCAGAGCGGCGGCAGCAGCAGTGATGAAGACGACGAGGATGATGAGTTTGCGTGGATCATGTACAGGGCACTGCCACGCCAGCGGAGCTGAGGGCGCGTTGGAGGCAGGTGGTGCTGCAAGCTGGCACCCCGTGTGCTGTGCCCTGGAGCATGATTATGAGCATGATTGCTACCATAGTCCCTCTGTTGGCCGACAAACGGCGTATCTTATAAATGTGAGTGCCTCCCGACTGTGAGGCTGTCCGTGTACTTTCAGGGCACGGGACGGCGCGGGACCTTTTCCAACGCGTTTTCCAGCGACATGCACATCTGATTTGACTGAGCGCCTGTCACGGAGAGGAGAGACATCGTACTGTGCAGCCGACCATGAGTCCCACGAGGAGGGACTACGATATCTCCTTGCCAGGTGTCTCCACCGAACAATTCAGGTGGCCCCCGTCCCCAAGGGCGGCGTGCCTGTGCGTGCGAAACTGCCAATGGAGCTGATCACCAGGCACACAAAGCCTGGGCTGTACACCCCACCAGCATTCGGCTTGCTTGCAGCTTGCAAGTAGTGGCGGGTTTTGTAAGGCGACTAGAGGGCTGCGGTTGGCAACCTGCTGCTAGCTGCTTTGGGTGTCCTAGACGCGCATGCATGCAGGTGTTTACAGGTGATCGCCACAGCTGCGCCTTGACAGTGCACAGTCGTGGTTACATGCTGTGTCAGGGGCCACCAACGTCACATAAGTAACTATGATGTTGGAGGGACGTGTCAAGGGCCGAGAGTTAGGGCGATCATACGATTTCATCCGCGCAGTCGTCACGCAAGCGTGCGGCATGCAATAAACACAGCGCTGCAACATGAATCGCACGTGCGATCAACTCGAATAAGATGATGATGCACAATCCGAGTATCCGGAGTTTAGCTGTTTGTCAATTTGTTTGCAATGGAGACGGAGACGAAGACTGAGCCATCGAGTTTGGAGGATTTATTGTCCGGTGATCCAGCGGAGTTGACAAAGCCTATCAAGGCGGTAGAGGACAAATGGAATCTTGTACCTGCATTCCTCAAGGTACAGCTCATTGTCATCTTATCTTCACGAGCAGCAGTATCGCTTGTTGCTGAAGACCACCTTCGCCACGCTCCGCAACACTCGTCTCCCAGCCCGTGTCCCACCGGAACACTTGCGACCATCCACACGATCACAGACATGCGTCAAATTGCAGGTGAGGGGGCTTGTGAAGCAGCAGATCGACAGCTTCAACTACCTCATCCAGGAGGACATGTACAACATAGTGATGGCAGATGGCAACCGCATGCTTACCTGCGACGCCGACCCGGAGTGGTACATGCGTTACCTGGATGTCCGTGTCGGCAGCCCGACCACCCAGGTCAACTACGTGGAGCGGCGGCTGACCCCCCACGACTGCCGCCTCCGAGACATGACATACTCAGCCCCCATACACGTGCGCCCGCCCCAACACCCGCCACCACACAACCACACTACACCCACATTCCTTGCCCATCACAGCATCCTCCTTCGACCGTGCTCTGCCGTGCATGGCGCAGCCATGCCGGTGCCGTTTGACCGCGTTCCACAGCAAGCAGTACACGGCCAGATGATGGCCGGGCAGTAGTAGCACACTGCCGGATACAAAATGGAGTCACGCACGGCTGCAGGTCGACATCGAATACACGGTGGGGCGGCAGGTGCGGCGGCGGCGGGATGTGTTCATCGGCCGCATGCCGATCATGCTGCGCTCGAGCCGCTGCGTGCTGCACGGCGCGCCCGACTCGGAGCTCATCGCGTGCAACGAGTGCCCCCTCGACCCCGGCGGCTACTTCGTCATCCGCGGCACCGAGAAGGTCATCCTCATCCAGGAGCAGCTCTCCAAGAACCGCATCCTCGTGGAGACGGACAGCGACGGTGACGTGATGGCGAGTGTGACGTCGACGGACGCGGAGCGCAAGACGATGACCAAGCTGCGGCACAAGCGCGGCGTCTTCCAGCTGCAGCACAACATCTTCGAGAAGCCGGTGAACCTCGCGCTCGTGTTCAAGGCGCTCGGGGTGGAGTCGGACCAGGTGCGTGCGTGCCGCCCTCACGGCGCGATGGCCGCTGGTGTGACGCACGCGTGGTGACCTGTTCTTTCCTACCGGCATCATTGCCATGCTTGCTTGCCTTTGAATTCTACCACTCTGTGGAGCATACTTCTGTAACGTGTCCCCCCGTCCTGCCGGCGTTGGGCCCGCGTATGCACAGTGACACGGTTGTTTGAACCGTTGTTGAATGATCTGGAGGTAGGCGGGTGAGTTGTGATGATGCCGGCTTCGTGCTGTGGGTGCTGTGGGTGCTGTGAAGGGGTCAGGGGGGGTTTGGTGTGGGAGAGAGGGGGCGGTGGTCGTGCAGGAGCTGTGCCAACTGGTGGGTGCGAGCGAGCGCTTCTCGCAGCTGCTGCTCGCCACCT
This sequence comes from Ulva compressa, assembly GCA_024500015.1. Taxonomy (NCBI): domain Eukaryota; kingdom Viridiplantae; phylum Chlorophyta; class Ulvophyceae; order Ulvales; family Ulvaceae; genus Ulva; species Ulva compressa. Next base: position 330,242 of record JALKAD010000192.1, on the reverse strand, counting down.
TCCACGACGCGACGCAGCACAGCGTGCACACGCAGCGCGACGCGCTGGTGCACCTGATGAAGCGCAGCCGGAAGGAGAAGATGCGCGCGGCGGACGTGCGGCGCGTGACGCGCGACCCCGCCGACGAGGCCCTCGAGATGCTCTCGCAGCTCGTCGTCAGCCACGTCCCGACCGAGCGCTACAACCTCTGGCCGAAAGTCGTCTACCTCGCGCTCATGCTGCGCCGCATGCTGTGCGCTGTGATCGACCCCACCCACCTCGACGACCGCGACTACTACGGCAACAAGCGCCTCGAGCTTGCCGGTGCGCCTCGCGCTATGCATGCTGTGCGTGCTGTGACGTTTCGCATTCCCGTGACTTTTCGTATTCCGAGGGTGTGCGGCGAGGCGGGGAAGGCAGGGGTGGCGTGTGATGCAGGTGGGCAGTTGTCGCTGCTGTTTGAGGATCTGTTCAAGAAGATGAACAGCGATCTGCTGATGGAGGCGCGCAAGACGCTGGCCAAGGCGAGCCGGACGACGGCGTTTGACGCGGTGCAGCATGTGCGCAGCGACATCATCACGCACGCGATGGAGGCCGCGCTGTCCACGGGCTGCTGGAACATCAAACGCTTCAAGATGGACCGCAAGGGCGCCACCCAGGTGCCAACCTCCCGCGCCATCCCAGCCTGTTAAATACGAGCTCAGATTGTTTTGTTCAGGCGGGTTCGGGGCCGCCTGCGCCCGCTTGAAGCAGCACGCTCCCTTTCATTGCGATGAATGCATGCGCATGCATGCAGCCTGCTGCGGCATCGGGTCCGCCGCGCAATCGCTGTGCACGCAGGCTTCACCACCCCGTCCACCGGTGCACAGCACACACAGCACGCACAGCAGCGACGGGCCGGTGTGCAGGTGCTCTCCCGGCTGTCGTTCATCGGCGCGATCGGCATGATGACGCGCATCATGTCGCAGTTTGAAAAGACGCGCAAGGTCTCCGGCCCGCGCGCTCTGCAGCCGAGCCAGTGGGGCCTCGTCTGCCCCTGCGACACGCCAGAGGGGGAGTCGTGCGGCCTCGTGAAGAACCTCGCACTCATGACGCACGTCACCACCGACGACAACCAGGAGCCCTTCGCGCAGTGCGCCCCCCCGCCTGTTCCTGACACTTGGTCTCCCCCCCCCCCCCGCCCAGGACCGCTGCAACGCTTTGCTCCCTCGAATAAGTGATAAATGATTCAGTCACCCTGCGTGCCAGCGCTTGGTCGCCATTACGTGTGCCCATGCACGAACGCCTTGCAACTGAAACGCGACAATCACACAGCCCCCGACCCAGTCGCCGATCTGTCACGGCTGCTCTGTGCTGCCTTCCGTGCAGGACTGAACACCGTGCACGCACACACGCATGCATGCTCGCGTCCACCTGCCGCTGCAGCTGGCCCACATGACACGAATGCACATCTGTCCAGTGGCGCGCAGTCACTTTGGCCGCATCCGCAGCGCACATGCGGCCAGCGCATGCTGCGGACTGAACCCTGCCCGTCGCCTTTGTCCAGCAGCGGCCCTAGTGACGCGGGACACGCTGCGCTGCGCAGGTTTGCATACATGCTCGGCGTGCAGCCGATGTCCGGCGTGCACCCTGGCAGCTTCGCACACACGCCCGGCTCCGCGCTCGTGCTGCTCAACGGCGCCGTACTCGGAGTGCACACGCAGCCGCACGCCTTTGTCGACGGCTTCCGCCTCGCGCGCCGCCACGGCCTGCTCTCCGAGTTTGCCTCCATCGTCTTCATGAACGACACTATCCAGATCTCCGTCGACGGCGGCCGCCTCTGCCGGCCCCTCGTCATCTGCCGCAACGGCCAGCCGCGCCTCACACAGGACCACGTCCATGTGCGCACCTGCCGTACCCCTTACGGCTCCTCGCCCTTCCGGCCATGCTGCGTGCTGTGCTGCGTGCCGCGTGCTGCGCATCACCACGCACCCTAATTCACGCACGATTTTTCACTGCGGCGTGCCGCAACATCCTGCTGTGTGCTGGGAGCGCAGCGGCCACAGCGTGCTCAGCGTTGTGACCATACAATCCATCCAGACAGGCGCCGACCGCATGCGACCTTTCTGCCCCAGAGCTGTGAGATGCATGCTCAGCACCCCAGCGTCGCGACACGCGTTAGACTGAGCCCGTGTCTGGTGGCTGCCGGGTGCGGTGGCAGCGGGGGTCGGCTGACGTGGCGTGCGTGCTGTGCTGTGCAGAGGGTGAAGGCAGGGAAGCTGCAGTTCATGGAGCTCGTGGCGCAGGGCGTGGTGGAGTTCCTGGACACGAACGAGGAGAACAACACGCTGATCGCGATGGACGAGGCGGCATGCACACGCGCGACCACGCACATGGAGATTGAGCCCTTCACTATCCTCGGCGTCGTCGCGGGGCTCATCCCCTTCCCCCACCACAACCAGTCCCCCCGCAACACGTACCAGTGTGCGATGGGCAAGCAGGTGCCCCCCCCCACCCCGGCTCATGCGCTCGCTTCTGCGCGGTGACTTCGGCTGCAGCCGACGTCCGGTTCTACAGTGTAGTGTAACGGTGACTGGCATCGGGGCCTCTTTCTGTTCAACCCCCCGTCGGGCGTGTGCTGCGTGCTGCGTGCTGTGCATGTCCGATGTGAACTCGCGCCGCACGTGGCCCAGCGCAGCGGCGCTGCTCGTGTGTGTGTGTGTGGAGCTCTGCCGCAGTCCAGCTGAGCGGCCGCTTGCGTGTGCACAGGCGATGGGCACGATGGCGTGCAACCAGCACCTGCGGCTCGACACGCTGCTCTACCTTCTCGTCAGCCCCATGCGGCCGCTGCTCACGACCCGCACGATCGAGATGGTCGGCTTTGACCAGATGGGCGCCGGCCAGAACGCCACCGTCTGCGTCATGTCCTACTCCGGATACGACATTGAGGTACGCTCTGTGCTGTGCGTGCTGTGTGCTGTGTGTGCTGTGTTCTGTGCGTGCTGTGTGCTGTACGTGCTGTGTGCGGTGCGTGCTTTGCATGCTTTGTGGCCACGGCCTGTGGTTGAACTCGGATCGTTGGCATGGTGCAGCTTCGCTGGTGTCGATGGTTTGGGCTGCGGGTGTTATGTGGGGTTGAGTTGCTGGTGCCGCAGCAGAGGGAGCCGCATGAGCGCGTTGTGTGTGTGTTTGCGTGCCTAGGGGTGGGTGGTGCCAGCTTGTACATGCGGGGGCAGCTATGTTACACTGTGATAGAGCATGCATGCGGGGGCAGCTGTGGAGGTTTGCAAACGTTTGGTCCTTTGTGTGCAATGGAGTAGGGCAGTGCGGCCTGGGGCGCGTCCGGGGCGCGTCCGAGACGAGTCTCCGAGCCCAAGCCCAAGTCTGCGAGCCTCATCAGTTGCACGGTTGGCAGAGCAGTCTGCAGATGGGAGCCCTACCGTGGCCAGACTGTTTCTGACGTTGTCTCTTCGCAGTGCAATCCATGGCGTTTTGTTCTGTATCTGGGTTGACAGAGGTGACACCGTGCAATACGTTCATCAAGCAATCTGCAATTTGGCTGCAATTTGGTGAGACACACATATTTGGGTGCTGTGCACTGCATGTGCTACAGTCCCCAGACTATGCTGTGCACTGCATGTGCTACAGTCCCCAGACTAGTCTAGACTGTGTCCCTACTAGGATACTGAATTAGTAATCTACAGTTACAGATACTCACTGTGCACCTGTTTCAGTCAGACAATGTTGTTCATGTGTGTTGATTGTCTTCTGAGTTTCATGTGGTTGTGTGCACAGCCTGCAGCTGGCTGGAAGCCACTGAATTTTAATTACCGAGGTGTAGGGCAAGGTGTAGGGCAAGGTGTAGGGCGAGCTGGTTCATCCCTGAACACCAAAAAAAATAAAACACACATCGGGTATCAAGCCAGACCCAGTTGGACATTGGCCACAGCGCAACCTGAGGCAGCAGTGCCAGCTTTCCAATTGCATCCGGCCATGAATTCATGGGCTCATACAGATGCTATTCGGTGCTTGTATGCTTGTGGCAATCAAATTTTCCCGTTACTAGCTGGGACAAATCACGGTTGTGGACACTGGCACCAGGTAGCTGTAGGAACGGTATACTGAGTAGCGCACAGGGAGTGACCTGCTGCTCTGGTGCCATGGTACTCGGCTGCCGATCCGCAAACGCAAATTTGTGTGCACTGCAAAAACTAGCGCTTGAGGATGACCGCAGACACCGTGTTCCTATGTGAACCCTTCACGTCGTGCGTAGACTCTGCAGTCGCCGTAGGTGCACAAAACTTCGACAGTCTGAGGTTGACCGGAACATGATGGTACCTGCGCGCTGCACTGTACAACGTCGGTTTTACCATTTACCCGAAAGTAGCGCATCGCCTCCAGTGAGTGAGATGTCGCAGCGGATACGGTGATGCTCGCTGCATGCACAGCTGCAACGACTTGCATTCAACCCCCCGCGGCACCCCGAAGCCCGCGTTGGGAGGTGTTCTTCGAGGCAGCTGCGCGACCTGCACCCTCGCCGCTGCGCGCTGACTGAAGTCAGAACCGGTCCCGTACTGGAAGTATGGGTAATGTGATATTGTCCACACGGCCAGCGATGTACTGTGGCCTGTCCTGGCCTACGTATGGCCGTTCTGGCTGAAGTTCAGCTGCGGTCAACCAGTCCAACACTTGTTTGAACGGCGCCCGCACAAACTGTACAGCGTTTGCCATTCAAAAGCAGGTACACAACTGAATGCATCCACGTGAAGATGTTCGCGTGCGCGTGCGAGCGTTAACAGAGCCCTGCAGAGTCTACAGCTGTATCCATGCAACCAGCACTCCCTCCTCCTGCACCGTGTATGCATCGTGCTGCTCGCGCGGTGCTGACCCTGCCTCCGTGTGCGCTGCGCCGGCATCACACATGCGACGTGCGATCTACATATCTCTCAAACTTGCACCATGGCGAACGCTTGATCACTGTGTGGCCGCGAATGTGGTCACTGGCGAGGCCTTGCACGATCCCCTCCTGGGGCAGGCATATGCGGGCCTGGAACCATCCAATCGCTCTCCGCCTGCCTAGTACGCCCCGCAATATTCCACAGCTTGAGCAGCAAGCTCAGACATTGTACACACTGACCTAGCTAGGTCTAGGTCAGGCCAAGGCAGTGAGCGCTGTCTTGGGCGAGCATGCAAGCACCGCCTGTAGACACCCAGCTTTCCAGCAAGCGCATGAGTAGTCATGTATGAGTATCATGAGTCATGCGTGACTTACGCGAGTCAAACGCAGTGTAATTTTCACGATCGGCCCAGCTCGTGTCTGCATATCCTCTCAGCCTTTGGATAGGGGTGCAACCCTATCCAGAGCCCCCTTGCCCACCCTCACTTCTGTGCCCATACCACGCCCAACAATAACAACACTAACACGTCTGCAACCGTGCCGAACGGACTCTGCCTGCCACCTCTGCCTGCAGGGGCAGAGTCCACTTGCTGACTGAGTCTTGATTTGACGCATCTGATTTGGCCATGGCCACGGGTAGTCATCGCCGCCACACGCCACACGCCACACGCCTCACGCCGCCGTGCAGGATGCGATCATCATGAACTCATGAACAACGTGCAGGATGCGATCATCATGAACTCATGAACAACGTGCAGGATGCGATCATCATGAACTCATGAACAACGTGCAGGATGCGATCATCATGAACAAGGCCTCCCTCGACCGCGGCTTTGGCCGCTGCATCGTGCACCACACGTACAAGGCCACGCTCAAGAAGTACTCCAACCGCGCCGCCGACCGCGTCATGGCTCCGGTGCCAAAGGCGCGCGTCGGCACGTACCACCTCCTTGAGTCGGACGGCCTCTCTGCCGTCGGCCGCGTCATCAACCCGGGTGCGCCCCCCCCCCGGCGGGTTCACTGCAGCAGCCCAGAATCCAGGCCGCCGCAGTACGCAGCATGCCGAGCGCAGGCGTAACCACACGCAGGTATTGAGCTGTGGCGCCGCGCTAGACTGCCCCGCCCCCACGCCCACACGAATGCTGCAAGCACTGCGCCTGACAGTGAGCCAGCCGCGAGGCCGAAACGGCGCAGGCTTCAGGCGGTCGCGCAGCGCTAGGGTACGCCACGCTTGCGGGTGCGACGTGCCGGACGCCACACATGCGTGCCAGGCGCCACACATGCGTGCCGGGCGCCACACATGGCCGCCGCTGCTGTGCAGGGGACTCGTACGTGTGCAAGCAGGTGCCGAGCAACACGCGGGACGCGGTGGGGGAGGCGCTGCTGCGCGATGACTTTTACCGGCCGCAGGAGTCGCGCTACAAGGGCGTCGCCGGCGAGAAGCCCGTCGTCGGCAAAGTGATGCTCTCCAGCAACGACGACTCTTTCCTCCTCGTCAAAACCCAAGTCCGCCACGTCCGGTACGCCGCTCCTCTGTTCGCCGCTCCCTCCCTGGTTCCCCTGGCGCCCCCGCATGTTTGAACCCGACTGCCGCCGTTGCTCACCAGCCGCTTTCGCTGCACCGGCGAGTGCCGTGTGCGTGCGATTCGTGCCGGTATGTTGGGCGATCGTGTTGCTTGTGGTTCTTTGTTTTGTTCTTTGCTTTCTTCCCTCGGCGCTGCTCGGGCCTGCCTCTATCACAGTGTCACACAGGCGAAGCTGCAACAACCCCCCCCCCCCCCCCCCCCCGCGGGCCACTTGCGGTTGCCACGCAACTCAACAGACCGCCCGGATGCCCTCTCCCTTCCGTTCTGTGGAAGCTGCGTCTGTCACTCACACGTGCTGCGGCCCCCACAGTCTGTCCCAGCTACGTCTGGACTGCGTCTGTCACATGCATGCGCAGCATGCAGGCGCCCTGAGCTCGGCGACAAGTTCAGCTCGCGGCACGGCCAGAAGGGTGTGGTCGGGCTGATCGTGGCGCAGGAGGATTTCCCGTTCAGCACCGCCGGCATCTGCCCGGACCTCATCATGAACCCTCACGGCTTCCCCTCACGCATGACCGTCGGCAAGATGATCGAGTGCCTCGGCTCCAAAGCCGCCGTGCTCTCCGGCCGCTTCCACTACGGCGGCGCCTTTGGGGAGGACGCCGGCCTGGCGCACCGCGTTAGTGACATCTGCGAGGAACTCGTCAACCACGGGTACAGCTACTCCGGTAAGGACCTCATGACCTCCGGAATCACTGGTGCGACCCCCCCCCCCCCCCCCCCCCCACCGCTGTGATTTGCTGCAATTTGAGTGTTGGGGAACTGCTGCGCGCAATGCTGTGAGGGAGCGGCGGGAACGCACATGGCCATGCATGGCGCTTGCCAAATACCACACAGCAGCACGCAGCAGCCGTGCGGCGGTTTGGTGCCGTCACGTGTGACGCGCCGGCAACTGCTGCGGCGCGCAGACAGGGTCCGCACTGGGAGCATCCGAGCCTGCGTCACATGCTGCGTGCTGTGTGGCTAGTGCTGCGTCAATGTCTTGGTGGGGCAGCCGTGGGCCACGCACGCGCTGGCAGGCGGTTGCCGTGTGCGAGTGTTCGAGGGGTGCGCTCTAGGGCAGCTGGGGGCCGACGGGTGTGGCTGGGGTGCCGCATTACAACAGGTGTACCTAGCGCGTTTGATGCGCACTGTGTTTGATGCAACACAGAGTGGCTGCACACAACACCGACAGAGTCTTGTATAGAGACCACCTTGTCCGTGCCATACAGGCCACCTGAATCCCCAGGCGACCAGGCTATGCTCGCAATGCAGACCCATTGTTCAACACACGACACAGCGTTTGATGCGATGAGACCGCACGTGTGGCTGAGGTGCAGGGGAGCCTCTCGAGGCGCACGTCTTCATGGGGCCCATCTACTACCAGAAGCTCAAGCACATGGTCCTCGACAAGGTGCACGCGCGCTCGCGCGGCCCCCGCGTCACTCTCACGCGGCAGCCCACCGAGGGCCGCTCCCGCGACGGCGGCCTGCGCCTCGGTGAAATGGAGCGCGACTGCCTCGTGGCCTACGGCGCCAGGTGCGGCCCCTCATGCGTGCGTGCGTCCTGGTAGCACGCTGTGCTGTGATCCCCCAGCACGCACAGCACGCACCGTGCCGGCATGCGCGCACCCGCCACCTTGGTCTCAGCGTGTGCTGTGCGGCATGCTCGGGATGGCACGCGGTAGTTGGACCAGCCGCCACCGTGCTGCGCGCTGCGGCGTGATATCGCGAATCTTGTGCCGCAGCAGGCAGCGTGTGCTGTCATGAGTGGCTGGCGCGTGTCAGGGTGGCTGCGCTGCTGCTCGCGGCCGGAACTGTCCGGAAGTGACAGCCGGGATGCGCCATCACCGGTGGTGGGACCAATCATGCTGCCAAAGCTGGAGCATACACCTGTACCGTGTTTCACATCATGCTGCCAGAACTGCAAGCTCGTGTTCTGTTCGGTGGACGAAAGCCGCGGTTTCCGGGCTCACCCACATGCCGGCGGGTGAGCTGCAGTTGCATCTTGCTGTGTGCTGGGCTGTACTATGTGCTGGGCTGTGCTGTGTGCTGGGCTGTGCTGTGTGCTGGGCTGTGCTGTGTGCTGAGAGCCGTGCTGCGTGCAGTAACCTGCTGCTGGAACGACTGATGATATCGTCGGACCTTTTCACGGCGTACGTGGACGGGCGGTCGGGGCTGCTGGGGTGGTATGATGTGCAGAAGAAGCAGGCAGTGTCGCCGGTGGACAAGACGTCGGAGCACATGGCGGCCGTCAAGATGCCGTACGCATGCAAGCTGCTCTTCCAGGAGCTGCAGGCAATGAACATCGTGCCGCGCATGACACTGAAGGACCTGTGACAGGGCCGAGGGCTGGCTCAGGCGTGGCTTAGGGCACCCCGGGGTGGGGACGCCCTGACCAGTGGCTGGCAGTTGCATACTTTTGTTGTGCTTTGGGAATAGGTGGGTGCTTTGGCGTTGCGCTGATGCTGTTGAATGTAAAATTTTCTGGTGTTGAAGGGCTGGGCTCGTTGTCACAGAGCGGAGGCATGTCACAGGTGTACCCAGGTGGCGATGGCACATTTCAAATGTGACATTTGAGCTGAGGCCATGCTGCGGTGTTTGGCCACGACTTGCATGCTGCGTCAGTCAGCGGTTTTACGCGGCTGCCCCATGGCGCCATGCAGGATTGCGATGGATTGTTTTCGTCGTACCATTGCATGCGTCCACGTCATCGCCTCGTCGCGTCGTTGTGCATGAAGTCTCGTGATCCTTGCTAACGACTAGAGTGAGACATTCGAACGTCCCCGTGTCTGGCTGCGAAACATACGGAACGAATAAATGTGACTGAGCCTACGCTCGGCTCTGCGTCATGATCGTGACGTTTTTCCCGCCTCTGTAGCGTCCAGTTCTCCTCAGTGTGTACCGCGATCTCCGAATAGAATTGGTGTTCCGGGACCACAGCGACTCAGAATGGATGATGCATACGGTCTCAACAAGGCAAAAGTCATCGTTGTAGGTGCGTGCAGTCGTGTACGTGCAGGCAGCGCGAACAGATCGATGCCGTTGCCAGTGCGCTTGTACTGCGCTCGCTATTCAGCGCAATGTGCGCGGTCTGCACGCAAACAATTTACAAAGAACCAAAATATTGATTCTGATGAGTCTGTGGGGTGTTTTACAACTGCAAATTGTTAGGTCCGTAGATAAGGAATGCTAGTCATGTGCACAGTTTTGACCAATTGACAGTGCTCTCCATGCACAACCTCAGCTACCGTACAGGAGCTTCCACTGGCCATGGACTCCTACTCTCGAGCCAAATGGCTGCGTGCGGGGCATCTGTGGCGATGGTCGCCCGGGGAAAGGAGCGACTGGAGGAGGCTGCCTCATCCATCACAGACTCAACTGTTCATCCCATCACAGGCGACCTGGCTGACAAGCAATCCATCAAAGCCGCCGCTGAGACCGCTTTACAGCGGCTGGGCGGCCTAGACGTCCTCGTCATCTCAGCTGCAAACAGCACTCCAGAGTACCTTTCCAAAGATGCCACGCATGACCAGCTGCAGGCTGTCCACGTGCAAGGCACAGACACTCTTCTCCAGGTACAGCTCCTTTCCATCCAGCACCGCAAGGACTGCTCTTCTATCAGCTCCCAGTGCTTCGGCTTGCCGGCTTGTGCCCCCCACGTGGCCAGCCAGCAGCACACGCCAGCTCACAACCTCATCACAGAGCATCCACCAGATTGCTGCGTCCGCTGCCTGCAGGCGACTCAGGAAGCGCTGGTGGCGTCTCAAGGCTGCGTGGTCGTCGTCTCATCGGTGGCCAGCGAGGTGCCCTGGCCACGAACGGCGCCGTACAATGTGGCCAAGGCGGCGCAGCACGCACTCCTCCGCAGCCACGCGCTCGCTATGGCCCCCCTCGGCGTCCGTGTCAACGCCGTGCTGCCCGCATGCATCCACACGGAGGCCCTTGACCGCATGGCCGCCGGCGCGGGCATGCCGTCCGAAGCATACGCAGCGCGCCGCGGCCCCGCGCACCCCCTCGGCCGCTGCGGCCGCCCGGAGGAAGTTACGTCCGCCGCCATGTTCCTCGCCTCCTCAAAACTAGCGTCCTTCATCACAGGTCCGCCTCCACCATCCCTGAGACATCCCGCTTTAGTCTCATCAGCGCTGTCTTGCCTTCACCCTAACATCCACACTGTGCCCAGCCGGATGTGCAATCCACGACCGACGGCGCCTGACCAGGCAGTGCTGAATGGCCGGCATGCATGCTGCCCACGCCTCGTGTCAGCGTGCGTGGCAGAAGAGCTGTAGGCCTGGCATGATCATGCCGACGACTGCCGATCTAGTTGTCGCGCAAACAGTTGAGTCAGGCTCAAGCATGTGCTCACGGGCGCTGTCATTGCCGCTGCAGCATGCCTTCGCACGTCCCCAAGCTGTCCGCATGCCTTTTCGAAAAGACCGGCACGGTGGTAGCGGGAGACTCTGCCACGCTGGACACACCCGCTCACAAACACCGCCCGTATGCAGGGCAGTTCCTAGCCGTCGACGGCGGCCTCTCCCTCACCAACTGGTTCAACACGTCGGCCATGCAGCAGCGTGCATGAGCGGCCGTGCGGGTGCTGGCCGCGGTGCCATGATCCTCGTTCGAGCGGCACTGAGGCGCCTCGGAAAGCTAAATGACTGTGTCAAGGCCTGGGCTGGTTCCGCCGGCGCAGTGTGTGCACATTGCGGTGGTGCCCCCTGGCCGCAATACGTCTGTTGACGTAGCTAGCAATAGTGTGCCTTGGTGAATGAGTAGACATGCGGCACGGTACACGGCAGACCGCTGCACAGCAGGCCGCGGTCATGCGTGGTTTCGTTTTCTTTTCATGCGGCCCTGGTGTGCAGCATGTGGTATAGAATGCTGTACACACGTTTAGTGAACCGCTTGAGCATTCAAGTTGTGTGGGGTTCTGTTGTAGCACAGTCCAATTATAATCACTGTACATGTTGCCCCTTATAAGAGGCGTCCGAAGCCTTGCACGGGTGCCCGTGCGTCTGGAGACGCGTTGGCCGGAACAGTGCGTTCAGGGTTGCGCTGACCGGCCGGCAGCACACAGGGTTCGGAGAGGGAGGTGAGACGACGCGCGCGCCCGCGTTGTGACCTGAAGGTGAGGAGGGGCATGTATGAGCAGATTGCGACGATGCGTCAGTAGAGAATTTCGACAGACTTGCGTGTATACATTTAAATCATGTACGAATGGCTGCCAGCAGCTCGCTAGGCTGCAGGGTGGCACGTTCGGCCGATTCTGGTCCGCGACAGCCGGATCCATCCCCCTAGATCTTGAGAGCACAACAATCCTGCCCAGGATGCATGGAGTTTAAGGCAGTAGTTTCGCCATGCATGTGCCACCACCGCTTGCAAGTGCTGCATGAAAACATGTCCACGTGAGCTGCTACGTAAATGGTTAGAGTAATCATGCGTCGTCTTGCATTTGTGCTGTGTCGCGCGCAAACATTCCGTTAGACACACGAGACTGCTGACGGCAGGGTGAGTCCGCATGGCAGGGGTCACGAGCACAGTATGCACGCCGGCGTGCACGCCCACGCATCATGTTCTTCCATGCATTACCGAATCGAGGGCGTCAAACTCTCGTCCCCATGTTGGCGTACGAACACAGAGCTAAGTTGGCGAGATGTCCACGCCATGGCCGCGTACACGCGCGTGCGCGATGGCCTGGGTACACAAGAACGCCTGCAGCTGAAGCAACCGGGCAGGGAATAGCGAAATCGGGTTCCAATTGATGTAATGCTGGCTGCCCATCCTTGCACAGCTGCGCGACTAATATTCTGGTGCCACACGCGTCCTCTGCACGTTTAAACACCACCGTGCCGGCTGGGTGATCGCTCCTGCACCTGTAGATTGTTCATCGCATGTTATTGTAGCAAAGTTGAGTGTTGATCTGGTGGGGCCTGCAGTCGCAGCGCCGGACTTTGCGAGGCGGTCGTGGGTGGGCACGACAGTGCATGCCCACGTTCACCTGAACGGTTCAATCTACGGCCGTGTTCGGAACATCGCAGTTTGAAATCAAGGGAGAGGTGCAGAGGAATAACAGCCCGCCTTTTGATAGCAGACGCGCGCAGAGCCCGTCATCATACTCGAGGAGAGCCAAAGGGACAGCGCTCGCAATCGACTTGTGTCGTCTCGCTGGCGTTCCCGGTACTAAGCAGCAAGTGACCAGGCTCTGCGGCTCCACGATACCTTGAATGAGACCAGGCGGAGTTCAGGGTACGAAAATATGTCGTCCTCTGCAAGTGGGGAATCTGTGCTCTGTGATTTATCATCTGCATGGAAGGCCCGATGAGGCGAAAGCAGCTGGACAACTCATCCACACTGTCAGACGTTGAAGTGCTTGAGCCATGGCCACGGAATCGTTGCAGAAACATACAGGTGGCAGTATGCAGATACTAGCTCGTCCTGTCGCGACCGTGCCCAGGCGTGGACAATGTGTTGCACTCTGCGTAAGTCCATGTTAATGTTCGTCAAGCCGTACTGACGCGGCCGTGGTAGCCTTAAATCCGCAAAGACGTCGAGAGTTCAACTATACCTCTCAGCTTTTACCTCGGCACAGAATTTTGCTGCTCCTGGTGCTCTGTGACCGCGGTGGTCGAGGAAGCGCGCGGCACGCGTGAGTAGGCCCCACCCGTCTCCGCAATTCGCACCGCGGATCCTGAATTTGCCTTGGCAGACAGGTTACTGGAGCAGTTCTGAAGGTTGCCCTGGCTGTCACATCCGCCAAGTGGTCCACCACCGGACGAGTGCAGCTGTTCAAAGTGTCGGGGCACCACCGCGGTCTTGCGCGAGCAGACCAAGCAGCCAGCAGACTCTGCCACCTTGATTCAGCTCTGTTGGCGACTATTTCCCGCCACGCCGACCTCATGTCGAGCCGCGGGCAGGGTCGCCGGTGAAGCAGACCGCGCGGGCCTCGCCCGAGCCGGAAACCACTCGGACGCCCACACCACACACCCGCTTGCTTACGCCTGCCCCTCCCTATCGCCCGGCCATGAGTCCCAGCATGCCTATAGTTATCGGCTTTGCCGTCGGTGGCGTCGGTGCGCCCCTCCCGCTCCCCCCGTGGCACACCACATCGGCGTGCTGCACACCACTGTGGTGTGCCACCCTGGGGCAGCAGCCCCGACAAACACGCCTGCCCCACATGCACGCATCCTCACCCGCTCCTCCCCCATGCAGCGGCGCTGGCCATCCTCGCGCTACTCGCCTGCACCACCATCCGCCGCCGCCGCCGCCGCCGCAAGGCCGTCGACACGCCCCACAAGTTTGACCTTGCCGCGAGCGCGCACAGCTTCTCCACCGGCTACAGCCGCGCTCACAGCGCGCCGCTCGAGAGCGTGACGCGCATCTCCACCAGCAGCGTGCTCTACTCCCCGCGCTGCGGCACGTCGCACGTGCTGAGCCCCCGCCGGCAGGACAGCCTGCGAATGCACCGCCTCGTCACGCTGCAGGGCGGCTCCGTCTCAAACAACGCGCTCTGGAACGAGTGCTCCGACATGCGTGACCGCGCCTCCGACGCCAGCACGGTGTCATTCCCGACCGGCGGCACCGCGAGTGACCTGGACGGCGACGGCGACGGAACGCTGATCGGCGCCGGCCACAGCGAGCCGGTCAGCGCGCTGCTGACGCGTCGGCAGTGCGCGTGCCGGGATGGCGCCGGCGTGCAAGTGCTCAACGCCAGCATGGCCGCGGACGCCGACGCGAGCCGCCGCGGCGTGCCGCCGCCCGCAGCGTCCGCAGCACAGATCCGCTCCTTCCTGCCGGGTGCGCCGCTGCCGCCGCTGCCACGCTGTACTGCACACTCCCGCCCCCGCCCCTCCCTGCCGGCCCGCTGTGCTGTGCTGTGCCGATTACAGCTGAGCAGGGTAGGCACCCTGTGCATGCGAGGTACCCTATGCTGCGTGGCCACACTCAGCGCAGATCTGGGCAGGCACATGGCTGCAGCGCCATGCTGTGTCTGCACGTATACAGCGCAGCACGCACAGCATGCACAGCAGCTGCTGCGCCGCCCCGCGCACTCCTCCTCGGACTCGGACCGTCAGACTGCAGCCCTCTGACTTACCGTGCTGAGCGTGCTGAGAGTACATGCATGCATGCAGGCCCCAAGTCGAGCTCGGCGGCGGTGCGCACGCGGCACGTCTTCCAGTTTGACAGCGAGACCTTCCTCGTGCAGCAGGCGATGGTCGAGGCGGCGGCGGGGCTCATGCCGCACCTCACGCACCCCAACGTGCTGCGCACCTACGGCCACTCGTGCTGCGTGCTGGAGGACCCCGGCGACGGCTGCGTGTGTTCGTTCGAGGTGACGCTGGCGCAGGCGCACTGCAACGGCGGCGGCCTGCAGCAGGCGCTGCGCAAGGGCCTGTTCTGCCGCACGATGGTGCGCGAGCAGTGGGCGGTGGCGGCCGCGCTGCTCCGCAACGTCGCCGAGGGCATGCACTTCCTCCACTCGCAGGGCATCTGCCACGGCAGCCTCCGCCCCGCCTGCATCCTCCTGAACGTGTGCCCCGACAACCCCCCCCCCCCGGCCCCCCCTTTTTTCCACTTCTCTCAACTTCGCCTTGTCTGTTCGTCTCCTCGTCCCCCTTTGCTGACATCCATGTGGTGTGGCACTCTCAATGTGAGCCCCTGTGAACCACACTGCGCGTGCTGCCAGGGGTGAAGATGTTGATCGAGTAGATTGCGGCCACAGAAATATTTATCTGGTGACTCTACATGCTGATCAACTGGGCGCTCCAAAGCTTCTGTGCCTGGGGGCCACCCTCATTTGCATGGCTGAGCATGCAGCAAGTGCAGCAAATGCAGCAGAAAAAAACCATTGGTCGATCATCGCAGCACGCAGCGCCGAGCTCGGGCTGTTCCACTCAAAGGGGTCCACAGCACAGCATGGGCTCAGAGCAGGGCACAGCGTGGGCCCCGCTGCCCGCTGGGCCCCGCTGCCCGCTGTGCCCCTTGCGCTGTGCGCTTGTTGTGGCATCATGTTATGGAGGGCAGCACTGTTTGAGGATGCGCAGCTGGCAGTTCGCTTTGCATTGTCTGTATGCACTTGCACAAGTATGCCTCGGGCGCAAGTGGTTGATTAGTGAGTGACTGTGTGCTGTTTGTTTGTTTGGTTGTGGGCCATGAGCATGCATGTTGGTGGTTCGATCCACTGTGTGACAGAGCAAAGTGGTGCAAGTATGCTGTCGTGAGTGCTTCTCACAGCTCCATCTGCATCCATAGGCTGCTGCTGCTGCTGCTGCGCACCGCAAAAAATGCAAACTCAAGACAGTCAGTGTCAACATTGTACGCATGGCTGCTATGCATGGCTGCGAGCCGCAGGCTCGCTCAAGTGTGTATGAGCTGCACCCAATGCATGTGCTGCTATGCACAGCACCATGTCCTGGCACAGTCGCAACCGGCCATGTCATTTCGATCTCGCCTGCATGCCCATCAACACAGCAGCACCCAGGACGGGCAGGCACACTCCCTGACGATCGTCCCCTCCCCAGCCGTTGTGCTCTCTGTGTTTGTTTTGTGTCAACACACAATTCCTACGGCAGACCAAAGCCCCCACTGTGCCAGGCTCAGCCAACCTGTACCAGGCTGTGCCATGCCGTACCACGCTCTGCCATGCTATACCAGGCTGTGCCACGCTCTGCCATGCTCTGGCATGCTGTGTCATGCTGTGCTGTGCTGTGCAGAGGGACGTGGCGACGCACTGGAGCATCGCGAGCGCGCTGGCCAGCGGGGATGCCACAGCGCTCATCACCGGCTTCCTGACCTGCCCACACCACACAGCGTGGAAGGGCGGCAGCGCGCTGCTGTGCGCGCACTCCGCACCAGAGGTCCTCAGCGGCGGCCGCGTCGATAAGTTTGCCGACGTCTACTCCTTCGGCGTCATCATGTGGCAGCTCATGATGGGCTGCCCTGTCGTGCACAGCAAGTGCGTGCCCACGATGTCATCTACTGGTCACAGCACAGCACAGCACGCCACATGAGCGTGTGTGCATTCGCGCTGCTAACCACAGCCACGTCTGGCCATCACAGAAAAGCGTGCATGGACTGGGGCCCGGCTGATGGCGCGCATGTCTTGAGAGCGCGTTTGATCCCCCCCCCGCTGCGTGCTACGGGTACGCAGCATGCAGAGGTGGCGTGCTGCGTGCCGGGGTCCAAGGGGTACGGGCAGCCGCAGCGTGCAAACCGCCAGGGGTGAGGCAGCGCGGGTGCCACCCAGCATGAAGTTGGAACCTGTGCGGCAGCTCTTCACCGCACCGCCGATCAAGATGATGCATGCGCTGCGTGCACTGGCCACACACGCTGCGCCTGTGAGGGCACAGACTGTCCGCGCCTGTGTTTAAACATGTTTGAGCGACCCGATCCCGCCATGCATGTGCAGGCCGATACAGCAGAGCGGAGCCCTGCAAGAGGCGCCGTGCGCGTTTCCGGACGTGCTCCCCACATGCCCGCTCACGTATACGCTGCTGATGAAGGCATGCATGAGCCGCAACACGGCGGACCGCCCGAGCTTTGCACAGATGCTGCAGATCTTCTCGGACATGAACCGCGAGCTCAGCCAGGACCGCTACGTCGACGCCACGGGCACGGTGCAGGCACGCCCCTTTCCCTCGTGCACAGTAATTCAATTTACATCTACACTTACAGCTCCCCCTAGGGCCCTCGCCTTCTCCTGCACCTCTTGGTTGTTTTGCCCCTGTAACTGGTACCGCTTTTTTGGCTATGCTTTCCCCTTGTTTAGAACAGGTAGTGCTGATGAGGGCAGAGCAGTCCGAGATGGACGGGGTTCCGTACGCGCCGCGTTCTCACCGAGAACTGATCATGGAGCTGACCCGATCCAGTCCTCCAATGGTAGCAGGAGGGGCTCCTCTGGCTGCCCCCCCCCCCTGCTTCTGTGAAGCCCGAATGCCCTCTGCGCTGCACCCACCACAAAAGAGTAGCCGCCTTGCCGCGGGCACAACAGAGGTCGCTGCCGCTGCCGAGCGCCCGATTAAGCTTGCCCGGTCTCACAGAGCGCGTTGCAGTGTAGCTCGCGCGTGCACTTCCAGCAGCACGCCTGGCGTGTCCATCATCCCAGCTGGCCCTGGTAGTGCCCGCTTCTTGTCGTGTCATGCTGCTCGGGCGCCACGCACGCGCGAGCAGTGGCTCAGTGGTGTTGGGGTGCAGTTGGCGTCCCAGATGCTGCGGCCGATCAGCGGCCTGCCGTTGCGGACCGAGGCCCCGGACTCTGAAGACAACTTCTTCTGCTCCGGCGCCATCCTCTACGGCGAGTCCAGCGCAGACGCGTACGACGCGCAGGCCGCGCCGCCGCCGCCGACGCCCCCGGCCGCGCCCGCGCAGGAGTTTTCGTTCCTGCCGCCGTCGAATGCGAGCGCGGCGACCGCCGTGTCGCCGCTGCCCGACGTGTTTGCGCCCAACTGCCTTTACAGCAACAGTGAGCATGAGAGCAGCTGCTCGCTGTCGGCGTCCAAGACGGCGAGCGTTGCGCTGGACGTCACCTTTGCCGAGCTCGAGATGCGCGCCGACTCTGGCGCCAACTCGCGCAGCCAGGGTTCCGCGG
>JALKAD010000192.1:273492-290600 GCA_024500015.1 Ulva compressa | reverse complement strand
GGCGGCGCTCTGCACAGAGTCCGGAGTGCACAGGCTCCTGCATACAGGCCACACCACAGGGCCACCTGCAGTGTGTCTGCATGCATGTAGCTATTTACTATACTATAGCTATTGCCTGATGCGCACTCTTACATCGAGGGGCTCCGATCCAGTGCACCAAGCGATGCCTGATGTGCATGCATGTAGCTATGGCCCTGTTGTGCTGGGTGAGGACACCGGGGATTTCCTGCCAAGACGTTCCTATGCCGTGTGTTTGGGAGTACGGCTCATGACAGTCTGTCGGGCGGCCGTGCTGCAGCTGCTTGTGATGTTTGTTGTGCCGCTTGCCTTGTTGTGCCTCCTTCCCTTGGCGCTGCTGAGGCCCTGATTCATCTCAGTGTAACAAACAGCTCACACCGCATGGCCAGCTGCTGCGTGCTTGCAAAGGTGCTGGAAGCTTGACACGCTCTCGCAGCACTAGCACTTGCTGCATGTATCGATCCCGGCAGCGGCAGGATCCCGGCAGCATGAGCGGACATTGCAACGGAGATGTGCCACACGAATTCGATTTAAATAAATTCATATGATGCACATGATACACAGCGGGGCACAAACTGTGCACACACTAAAAGGGTTGCCGATTTTGTTTCTGTACACTGCATGGGTGAGAGGAAGGCGTGCATACATGTTTTAAATCAATTGCTGTGCACAGCCTCAGGCTGCGCTGCGGTGTGAATTCGGTGGCCGTGTTTCGGGTGTGTGCGCAGGTGCGCGTAGGGAGTAGGTGCGGGGGGTGTCAGCAAGCATGTGTCAGCAAGCACGAGTCGTTCACAGTGCACCATCCTGTACGAAATGATAGTCCCTACGTTGAAACGCGTGATGCACGTGTGGCCACCCTGAACGGTTGCGCGCCAAGCTTGACCAAGCGATTGGCCTTGCGTAATCAAAGAAACAGGATATCGCGGTATAACGACGCCATCAAATAAACGTCAAGCTCGTTATCGGCTGAAACTAGGTAAACGGGCGCTCGCACAGCGATAATTTGTTTGCAGTCGCACGCATCGTCCAACTCTGCAATGCGGCCGCGGCACATCGCGATGTGTCAGCGTTCACAACTGCTCCACTCTCGGAGCTACCCCCAGCGCCCTGGTGACCCAACAGCCAAAACGGAATCCTGGATCTGATATGATCAAACATTTGTCTACCAAGCAGGACCATCGAGTCGGGATCATCTCGGATTGCTCTTGTTCGTAGCGCTGACCCGGGCCTTGTGCAACCTGTATCAGGAACTGTCGGCAGAACAAATTAGCGACGGCCGCAGGCACCCAAATTGTGAATGGAGCTGTGACATGGAATGATGTAATCATGAAGACCGAGTATACACAGCTGTTTGTCTTGGAATGGTGAACTCCTGCCACAGAGCAGTTCACACGAAGCGAAGAAGGACGACCTCAGCATAATGCCGTCTGCAATGCCCTGCAAAGGTTTCTGCCATTGCTGACGGTGTCAGTGGCCGTTGCATACCACACTGCACAGTCATCAATCTATGGATGCGCTGGGGAACAGCCCTGCCCTGCAACGGTATACCACTCGCCTTGGCGAGCTGTTGTGCCTTGTATTTGTTAAATGATGAACAATAAGACCTGCGCTGCATCTTAGAGGTGCCATTGCTGTGCAAGGCGTCCCTCACGGTGTGCAAAGCTAATTGTTCGTGTAGGTTTACCGACACACATTGGTTGCTACTGTGGCTGATCGCCACTGCGGGAGTAACATATGTACTCTTCTCATCTGCGGCCGTCCACCTGGTTCCGTTGCACTTGCCAGTCAATTCCGTAGCTTTGACTTGTGGCACAAGTGCCACATCCCTTGCAAACACAAACCTCTTCGCCGAACAGGTACCATCAGCTGCGTCTGTGTCACCACTGGAGTTCTGCGTCCCGGAATGCCCAAGCACCAATGGCTCGTGGCCTGTCTGTCCCACAACAGCAAATGCGATACCACAACGAAGCAATCATTCCACATCAGCAGGTCACGACACACAATGCAATACACAGGCCCTGGTGACAGTGGACAGCTACCCATCTGCCTCGGTCCTGCATCGATGCTACCGTCTTGATGGTGACACCGCTGACAGCCAGGCGAACATGACAGCAAAGCCATTATCATACCTGGTCAGTCCTCACCCCATACTCCACAGCTCTGCCATACCATTGGTGCAGTTCTGCCATGCTGTGACGACTCAGTCTGTCCCACAAACCAGCTCTCCATCATCTCAGTCCAGCAAAGCCCACCACTTTAACCCACCATGCACCACAGCCGCTCATCAGCCCACCACAACAGGCACGCCTGCACCATTCGCCCGCTCAAGCCCCGTCTTGCCTCTCGTGCGCACTGCAGTTGGTACCACCACGGCAACCTTGGCAGCTGACGATGCTTACAGCTGCTCCAGCAGTCCTCTACAAGCGCTCCACCTGTCTCACCAATTATAAACGCAGCCACACCATCACAGCACGCAGCCACACCCGCACTCACTGCGCACCGCCGTTGACGCCCTCCTTGTGTGAAGGATGCCGAGAGCGCGGTAGCCACTGCCCCCTGGCAGGGCATGTACACAATCACGCTGGCAATGCTGCTCACAGACGCCCTGCTGCTGCTGGCCGTGTTTGCCTCAACGTGTCTCCACACGACCTCAGCTGCCGCAGCCTCCGGCTGTGTTGCAGTCGCGCTGATGGGCATGCTCGCATGCCTTCTGGCCGTGTGGATCGTGCCTGAACAGGTGCGAGCGTTAAACCCCCCTCGCCCCTCTTCCGGCAGGCCGTGCTGGCCTCCACGCAGCACGGAGCTCGGTCACAGCACAGCAGCTGCGCCCGAGCCGGACCCCAGGGCAGTGGCTGGGCCGCACACGCACGTCACGTGCGCTGCAAGCAATGCAGTCATGGCACTGGCTGCTGCAGGGGGTGTGGCAGGACTCGGCCGCTGCGATGGCGCTGCGCGTGCCCTACGTGCGCTGGCTGCCGTGGACCGCGTGCTGTGCCGTCAGCCTCTGCGCGCTCGCCACCGCCGCTAGCCTCGTTCGCGTGTATACACGCCTGCACACGCTGCTGGCGACGTCCAGGTATCGTTCCGTCGCATGCGGTCCATCATCGGTCTTGTGCTTGCAATCAACACCACAAACTTTCTGTGCGCCATCAAGTGCGCACCAATGCCCCTTGTAGCCATTTCTAGTTTTCACAGCAATGAGCCGGGCAACGCCAGGCATAGCATCTGCAGAGCTGCGCAGCACATCACAGCACGTACAGCACAGGGCAAAGTTTCTGGAATTACGGTCTATGTGACTAAGGGGGTCGGCCAGGACGTTGCCACACCATGTGTCCGGGGCAAGGTGCTCACTGTACAGGTACATACTAGAGCAAGTATGGTGATATGCATGGCGCTCACATGCATGCAGGCTCGTGGCGTGTGTGGTCAGCACGCTGCTGCGGCCTTGGACCGCTGTGCTGCTGCCCATGCTGCTCGCGCTGCTGTGCCAGGCGATCGGCTGCACGGCCGTCATCGCCGGCGCGACGGCGCTGTACGTGTACGGCCGCTCCGGCGACTCTGGCATCATTGCTGCCGTGGAGGCCCAGCCCACCGCACGGGGCATCGTGACCGGTGTGGTCCCACCCGACCCCACACACCACCGGTACCTGCGGACTTTGTTCTAGTACGCAATTCTGGCAGAGGCTGGCAAGGCAGCCGTCAGCAGTGCCTCTCAACGGCCGTGCAGGCTGCGGGCTGCTCCTCTTTGTGGCGTACGTGTGCTGGACGTACGCGGCATGCGTGGGCTTGTGCCGCACAGTCAGCGCAGGCGTTGTGGCGGCGCAGTACGCCGGCCGCGGCGTCCCCGGCGCACCGCACGTCGCCGTCGCTGCCATTGCAGCGCGCGTGTGCCTGTTCAACACCGGCACGCTGCTCGCGACTGTGGCCCTCGCGCCGCTGTCCGCCGTGCTCCGTGCTGTGGCTTCACCGATTCTGACTCCGAGGCAGATGCTGGCTTGGTGTGATACTGCCCGTACTGCCCTCTGCGGGTGTTTCGCCAAGTGGGCTTGCGCTGTGCTGAGCCGATTGGGCTCCTGCTGACTCTTGATGGGCACAGCACACAGCGCGGCTCGGACTTTGCACACCGCGATCACGCCGTCCCTGAGGCTGGTCAGCTGTGTGTCCCTCAAGCTGGAGCAGCGATTGGTGTTCCCGCTCAAAGCAGCGCGCCCACTGTTGCCAGCATGCACGTACCACGTGCCGATCGTGTCACGGTGCAGGCCGCTGCTCAACATCGACGCAGTCACAGTGAGCTCCGGCCTTGGGCTGCGCGGGGCCAGCGTTTACGACGCTGCCACACTCGCCGCCTCAGCCACCGTCCGCTGCATGGGCTGCCTTGGCAGCGCGCAGCACGCGCTCGCGCCAGGCATCGCTGTGTTGCGTGCTGCGGCGTTCTGGGGCGGCGCAGCAGCGTACCTCGCCGTGCTGCCGCTGCACAGCGCGCTGCCTCAGCTGCCGGCGGCTGATGTGCACGTGCTGCCCATGCTGCTGGTGTGTGAACCCGCCGTCCCCCCCCCCCCGTCCCCGCCCGCCCCATGCATATGGTGTGCCTGCTGTGCCTCCAAAGCACGGGCGAGCAACAGATACAGCCTGCAGGTCTGTGCAAAGGGGGGCAAAGGCTACCCTGTGTTTGCCGTACATCTGTACTTGTGGTGGAGTGCAGGGCAGCATTGTATCGTTTGCAGTGTTTGCATAGCTATTTACTAATTATTCTGCTAGCTGTTTACGTAGCCTCCTACTAGCTATTTACTAGCTGTTTACGCAGCGCTCGTCCTCGTCCTCGTCCTCCTCCTCCTCACTGGGGCAAAGTGCATGCATCACAACATCATATTCTGTCTGCTGTCATTCTCTCGTCATGCCACTGTATAAACACTGGCAGTGGTAAGGTGCTCCGTGGCGACTGTGAAATTGTGCAAGAGGGACTGCGAAATCGTCATGTTCATTTGGACCAGCTATGGTCACAGTAGGACAGAGTCTGTACTATAGACGCTATTGCCGTGTCTGCCAGCATCCCCACTGCAGCCCCATGGGCCAGACCTCACCACTATGCCGTGGCAGCCCCATGGGCCAGAGCTCACCACGTGGTGCACTACGCCGTGGCGCGCCACTGGCACCATAAAGGCACCATAAAGGCACCATGCATGGGAAGGCTGGGATTGTGCAATGCAATGGCCATTAATGGGCACTTTTGGATCTTTATGTTGGAGCCGTTGGAGCTGGTGTGGTATCATCGAACTGGCATTGGAGACAATGCCATACGTGTGGATTGGAGCCTATGGATTGGAGACTTAGCGCCGTGGTCACCAGCACCTGCTTCCAGTGAGTGGGCTGCACTGTGTTGAGCTGGGTCAGTGTGCTGTGTGTTTGCGCTGCTGGTTGTGTGCCTTGTGCAAGCGGTTCATGCTGGTGTGTGGGAGTGAGCGGGATGCCTGTGCTGCTTGTGTTTGTTGAGTTTGGTTTTGTTCCGTGCTTCCGGAAATTCCCTTGGCGCTGCTGGGGCCTTGATCTGTTACAGGATCTATCACAAGGATCGGAGCCAGTGCCACATGTATCTGAATTCACATGGGGTTTTCACAAGCGCAGCAGACCAGTGGGAAGACCTGCAGGCACATGGCCATGCATGGCTATAAACCTGACACTCCACACGAGGTTGTCCCTGTGCACAAGCTTCAACCGCACTTTTACCACATCTTCAGCAGAAGCAATACTGCCAAGTCCACATCCACTCTGAAGTGGAGCACCCTTGCAGCTGGTGCTGTCATTGGAACAAAGTGCTGCTTGCTGCGTGACACAACATGAGGTAATGTGATGTGGGATTGGCTGCCCTGGCAAATGGTTTCTCACTCACTGCAGAGGCAAGCTGACCTCGAGCACAGAGCAAGCTTGAGAGCAGATTGGGACACTGGCAGAAGCTATGGCCCTTTCCGTACCAGAATTCCTAGCTTCGCGGGCACTGCAGCCAAGGCTCTTGCAAGTGCTGTGTGGTGGCACTTGCCTGGCAGGCAGGGCTGCATTGCTATGCACATCCCCCAGCATGAACGTTGCAGTTGACTCCAGCCAGCTCTATGACTGCCTGCAAGCAGCCCACAGCAGCAAAACGAGCACCTGTTTCCTGTTCTGGAGAACGGACTGTGTTCTGGTAGCGCTCAACGCTCGCAACTCGTTGCCGTTTAGGCGCGCGTCCCAGCTGGGCGCTTGTGCCGCCGCGGTTCGACGTGCCGAAGCTCATGCATGCAGCTGCCAACCCTGCCTAGAGCAGGTACAGCGCGCTGCACCGTCAGGGGTGTGCCCGAGAGGGACGTCTGCCATTCATGCGAGCTCTACGCCCGTTTGGAAACGTTTCCGGGGCGTGTGGCTTCTGGGACAACCGATCAAAAAACTCATTAGCCGGTCGAACATGATCATGTTCGACCATGTTACATGATATATTCTGTGGCCCAGCCTGTGGCCAGGTGGACATGGTGCAGCCGTGAAATTGTTTTTGACAAGAGCTGCATGCATAGCACACAGGGTGCTCCTGGTTGAGCACCCCATGTAACTCTTCAAGGTGCAAGGTGCATGTGGGTGTCAAACTCTGTGCTAATTGGGCCAGCAAGCAGCTGATGGCCAATGGCAGGACTGGCATTGGCCTTGGGTGCAGGCAGGCAGCCCTGGGATGCACTGTGTCCTGGCGTTATTATGTCAAAGAGCATGCTTGACTTGTATGCATGGCAACTCATGGTGGTCTCAGGATCCTGCAGGACTGAGCAGACAGCTGTTGACAGTGCTTGTGGATGTGCATCCATGCATGGCCATGCCAGAAGGGACCCCCTAGGGCCCCTTAGACCCCTGTGAATCCCGAGAGCGAAAAGCACGTAAAGCACATGTATGGTATAGTA
This sequence comes from Ulva compressa, assembly GCA_024500015.1. Lineage (NCBI taxonomy): Eukaryota > Viridiplantae > Chlorophyta > Ulvophyceae > Ulvales > Ulvaceae > Ulva > Ulva compressa. Next base: position 283,665 of record JALKAD010000192.1, on the reverse strand, counting down.
ATAACGTATGAAACAGTCGACCTCGTTCATTCGAACTCAGGTGCGCTAGACTTTCAAACTGGCCAGCACTCAACAGAGTGGAGCTCAAGTACCTCTGTGGTACACAGATTGTCCAGGACGAGGCAGCTGTACAAAAGCACACTGGTGTCCCATTACGGTACACCACACACAAAGGCAAACTACAAAGGCAAAGGGTGCCCAGGTGGATCCTACTGGGCAATGTAAATCATACTTACTGGGCGCCTATAGGAGTGCTATACGAGTGCTATACGAGTGCCCAGAGCCCAGCTCAGCTGCAGGGCCGTGCAGGGACACACATTCGTGGTGACCATGCATGTCAAGCCCCAATCAAAACAAATTGTTTGCAAGTTGGATTCCCACAGCCGCCAGCCAAGCCCCTGTGGACCTGCCACTCATGGACGACATGCACCTACACCACAGGCAAATTTGTGCCACCTCAACCCAAAAATCGTATATGCATTGCTGTAACACAGTAAGTGTGCATACGTAGACAGCCCCCAGCCCCCAAGTACTGTGACACATATAAGCTGTACTTATAACAAACCCTTTGGCCTCCAGCCTTGCCATGCATGCCTGCCCCCTTGCTCTGCCACCTTGTGGAGCACATCTGTTGAGATTGCAGTACTATACCACTAGACTGCAATCAATTGGCACGTCGCGACGTGCCAATTGATTGCAGTCTAGTGGTATAGTACTGCAATCTCAACAAAAGCTGGGCCCAGAGGCGGGGTGATACCTCCTCGCTTTGTTGAGATTGCAGTACTATAACCACTAGACTGCAATCAATTGGCACGTCGCGACGTGCCAATTGATTGCAGTCTAGTGGTATAGTACTGCAATCTCAACAACATCTCTGTAATGTTTTTCTCACACCTTGTGGAGCATATCTCTGTAACAAATCTCACTAATGACAAAGGTGCTTTGGTAATATCATATGCTATGGGCTGTTTTGTTTCGACCTATGTTCCTATCTACACGGTCTATCTACCCATCTACACTTTTTGCATGCTCCACCAAGGTGTGCCATGCTGCGGGCCACCATGATGCACTTCACTTGCTCTACCGCTGCTGCGTGCTGTGCAGGCTGCCGGCATTGCGGTGGCGGCAGTGCAGCCCCTCGTAGCCACCGTGGACCAGGCCATCAGTGCTGCTGTGCTGTGCCTCTGCCAGGACGTGCTGGGCCAGGACGGCAGTGCTGTGCGGCCCCTCAACCTCCCTGCACCCCTCCATGCCAGCCTGGACCAAGTGCTGGGCTTGACGGCACGCTACCAATCGCTGCTGGCACAGCGCGCAGCACAACAGCGGGACGCTGTCGCAGCAGCGGCAGGTGTTTCAGGAAAGCGCCGTGGGCCCAATGCGGGGAAAGCTGTGCTGTCAAGCCGCCGTGTGGTGCCGCAAGAGGCGGCTGTGTGGCAGGGCTTGCCTACAGAGGTGAGGCTGGATGGCGGCGGCGGCGGTTGGCAGGCTGCTGGAGACATGCATGGTCACCAGGATGATCGATTGGACGCGCAAGGGCTGCGCGGTGAAGGTCAATACGCATGATCCGTGCCTTTGGAGCAGATGAGGCGGCGTAGGCCTGACCGCCATACGCAGCCGCGTGTGTTGGCACAGATGGCGGCTTGTTGTCGGACCTCCGCTTCAGAGCGTTGTCCCTCAAGATCTGTGGATGTCCCATCAAACCCATCGGCCCGCTTCAGCGCGCTGGCAGCTTGCCTCAGGCTGTCTCGCACCGGCCTGTCAGAAGCTCGACAACCAGCATCGAGAGGAAATTGCAAGGTTGATGGTAGAGAACGGCCTGTAAGATGTATCCGTCGCACCTTCGCGGCCCTGATTTGCATCCTCGTTGGTATGGAATCAGCTTGGCAGCATGACAAATTTGACGGCATGCAGCCTGGTACTGTTTAACCGCGTCGTGCGATGCCAGCACAGATAGTTTCCCGGCGGCGGGGCTGTGCGTGCAAATATTGCGTGTGCATGCCCAATGTAAACGTTTGCGCCGATGACGGCTTTAGATGTCTGCTTGTGCTGCGCGCTATGCATGCTGCCAGTACTGCACAGTCGGCTTTGGCCAGCGAACATTTGCGGGACACACGTGTCGACTGCCTATTCTCGTTGCCTGCGTCCATACAGGATTCGGATCCTGCAGGAAGTCGCTGACCCTGAGAGCGCGTGAGTTAATAACTAGGCGGCCGGGCTGACCTCTGCAGAGCTCTGTTCTCATGGCGCGCCATGGCGGAGGCCGTATCTGGTCACGCGCGCACGTGCCAATTCTGTCGCTGCGGGCCTGCAGACCGCGAACCGCACGGCTGGGGCTGCGAGCCGTCCCCCAGCCAGGAAAAGCGAGCCAATATTTCTACAGATACTTGTTTGGACGGACGTTTGGGACAGATGGGTATACATGCGTAGCGACTGCTTGGATACTGCTGGCGCGTCCGGGAGTTAGTAACGGTCTTAGACGCGCATGCGTGCGCATGAGATGCCGTCATGCATGTAGGTCCATCAATAAGCCGCAGGGCTTGCTATTAGTGCATGTCAAAGGAGTTGGCGGAAGCGCGGGACGCGCGCTACTTAAAAGAAAGCTGATGCGAATGTCTCCAATCCCACAGCAGGTTTGACCGGTGATAGACACTGGTCGTGCTGTATTACAGGATAGCTGAGAGGACGGAGACGCTTTCAGCAAAATGGCCCGCAAGGTTCAAAACGAGTTGGACTGGGCAACGCCCTCGAGCGCCATGGTTGACAGGAGGTATGTCTGCAGCTATATTATGCTTCTGCCGATTATATTTGGAGCCTCACCGGCCAACCTAGTCGATCGAGTTGGCGCGACGGACGCGTTCGTTGTGTTGACGTCGCTGCCTGCGAGCCGGCGCCTCCGTGCGCCTATTGAGCGTCCACAGGGACAAGTCAGCCATTTGGTCTCTAAATACGACTTGCTGCAACGGCAAATGAACCCGGGCAGCGGCATTTCACGCAGGAAGAATGTTCGAGCGGTCTGCAGGCGCGGGTCTAGCGTAGCTGTCTCCCGCTCAGCGTGCGGTGTGCGGCAGCAGTTGTCGCAACTGCATACTGTGTTAGTTCAGCATTGTGCTGGGCCGCAGGTTCGGGCTTGATTGGCAAGCATGTTCGTCGTGCACGCGACAGCATTTGCTGCGAGCACTGCGCGCAGTACACACGCGGCGATCGGTTCCGTGGCCAGACGGCTTCCAGCCTTGATCAAGCCTTCTTGTTCAGCAAGTCTAACGCGGTTTCGCCGATGCGGACTTGTTTACTCGCACAGCTGTCTTCGCCATGCAGAACGGCAGTACTAAGCGCCCTGCGTTACGAAACGTCCTCTACCGGCGCCAAAGGTGTCCTGGCTTTGTGCTCTGTAGTAACCGTACCTCACCAATTGGGCGAGATTGACGCCGGCCAGTATACCATTCATCTCAAACTTGGATGCGGTCCTAGAGGTCTTGCCACATGCGGCATCATGTGTAGTGTCGAACATCCTCTCGCGTCGTTCGACTAGACCGAGTGAACAGTCGAACCTCCTTGTGCGCACAACGAGGCCTCGCGAGGTGCATGCTGGTGTCTGTGCGCCATCTGGGAACCTCAAGTGCCAACTGGGGTCATGACCGGTCAGACGACTGCCCTTTGTGCATGCATCGCTTTCCTCCTCACGTGTCCCAGCCGCCCAGTACCCCTAGAAATTTTATGCAATTATGCCGGCACCTGAGATGCATTTACACGTGCACTCCGGCGCTGTCATTTTGTTGTGGTGAAGCTGCATGGCCAAATTTGGCCAAAGTAGTCACACAGTTGTGCACGGGTGAGTGCGCACACCGCACAGTTGCGGTGGCGCTTTCATGTTGTGTGCTGTCAGTTGCCCGTCCAGCCTCGGTCACATGATAACATCAACCAATCACGCTCCCTGGTCCACATCGGCACAGGCCCCAGCACGTAAGCGCAGCAACAAGTATACAGCCGCATGCCCCTCGGCAAACGATAGCCAGGCATTAATGCGCCGACGGCGCAGCCCCGACGCCCTGCGAAACCTCGCCGCCGCATCCGCGTCGGCACTCGCACCTAGACCACATTACTTCAGCCCTCGTCGGCGTGTACGTACAAGCCCTCATTGCAAGCGCTCCCCGACGTTGACCAACCGTATGCACCAAGCAACGGGCGTTGAGAATGACTAGCGGGCGACTGCTGCAGGGCGAATGCGAACGGTGGCGCGGCTGCCCTGCTGGGGGCGCTGCTGCGCGTCCTGGCGCTGGCGCTGCTGCTCGCCGTGCCGGCACACGCCTGCGGTGGCAAGACCGTCATCAGCCAGAACTTCAACCAGCACGGCGGAGGCTACAAGAAGCTGAGCCTCAGTGCACTATCATCTGACTTCTCCTCCGGGTTCAGCTATGCAAAGGGTCTTGAGCGGGCAGAGGTTGGCAACGGCCACCTCCGCGTCAAGCACCCCAAAGGTACTCCCCTGCTTTGCTGTACTGTGCTTTGCATGCTGTGATGTCACTGCATGCAAGCCCTGCTGTCCAACAGCCGGTGCACGCGCTGTCTGGCCATGCCCGAGATGCTGTCGCGGTGCCCGAAAGTGTGCCAAAGCGTTGCGAAGCGTTGCGAAGCAAACACACACACAGCTGTGTGCTGTGTGCTGGCTGCTTGCTGCTGTGTGGGTCCACTGCCACGCGCTGTGCTCTGGCCATTGCAGTCATTGAAGACATTGAAGTCAGCGACCCCGCGACCCGCTGCTCTCACGTCCTGTTCGTGCTGCTTGCAGGCTGCGTCGGCACAAACGAGTGCGGCATTCTCTACCAGGCGCGCATCACCCCCACCGAGTCCGCCACCCTTACCTTCAAGTTCAAGTTTGACGGCGGTTACGATTACACCGCCGGCGGAAAGCTCGGCCCCGGCATGTGCAGCGAAGGTGCCCTCCCCACTCCCTTCCACACACCGGCCATTCTGTCGCTGCGCTTGGCCCCGCACAGCCGCAGCACACTCACAGCACAGCCGCAGCACACTCACAGCACAGCCGCAGCTCAACACCAGCGGCTCTGGTCACACGATCTGCTGTTGCTGCCCAGCTCTGCCACCATGCACTGTTCTGCCGGGGTTGGCGGCTGTAGACTCGGACTCAGCCCGGCCGTCTCCCCACCCACCCGCCTGCCCGCGAGGCAATGCTGACCACGTGCTGACCGTGCGCCGCCGCCGCTGTGCAGACTGCCCGTCCGGGTGCCAGGCCAAGCCGAGCAGCATCGGTTTCAGCACGCGCATGATGTTCCGCAGCGGCGGCAACCTCGTGTCGTACATGTACCTCCCCGGCGGCTCGGACTCGTGCGGTGCTGACTGGTCCTACGGCAAGAAGGGATCCAGCAGCTGGCAGACGGCTGAGATCTACACCAAGCTCAACACCCCTGGTGCGGGCCTCATGCTGCGTGCCGCGAGTGCATGCTGTGTAGACTGCTCGGGGGATGTGTACATGAGGGGTGGTGTCAGGCAGGCGGGTTCTGCAGAGTTTTTTCTCAACTGGTGTTGAGTAAAAAAGCCAGAAATGAATGAAATGAATGTGAACAGTCACAGCACACAGCAGCAGGAGGTGTTGCTGAACAGCACTGCATGCTCCATGCTGCTAGGAAGGTGCTGCTGGGAAGATGCAGGGGGTGGTGTGGGAGCTCACACGAGTTCAACACTGCAGACCTCTTGCCCTGGCAAGAGCATGTGCACACACTGCAGTGCACTATTGCACACTGCCTAGGGCCTGCAGTAGCATGCGTGCACCTGGTATCAGCTGTGCAGAGGCTCACATCATGAGCTGTGTTCTGTGGCTGTGTGCATACAGGTAGCCACAGCTGCCTATGCATAGGCACACACACCGTTGTGTGAGTCTCAAATTTGTTAGGCCGAGGCAGTCACACATGCATGAGAGATGCTGGGCAGTCACACATGCATGAGAGATGCTGGGCAGTCACACATGCATGAGAGATGCTGCATGCATGAGCATGGGTCAGCATGTGACTCAGCTTGGGTCACCATATGCATCATGGGAGTGGCAGGTGGTGCAGCTGCCCGCAGCCAGCAGCAGGATGATTGTGCTTGTTGCTGCTGGTGCATGTGGTGGCCTGGGAAGGAGGGCATGCAGCTGCCTGCCTCCTCGGGCAGCCCAAGGAGGCAGGCAGCTGCCTGCCCCCATGGTGCCTACCACACTCCCAGGTCTCAGCTAATACCACACTCCCAGGACTCAGCTGACTGCAGCTCTTGTAGTAGTCAGAAGTATTGTAGGCAATTGGCAGTCATCCCACTACCTGCCACTCAGGTTGAGCAAGAGGCTGCATGGGCTGAAAGCTGCTGTATGGTTGTGGAACAGGCTGCATTGTCTGCTTGGTGTCACAGCGTGGTGTTGCTACTCAAACACCAAGCTGTGTTTGAGTAACAACCTATGGAACTTTGTGGTGCCATGGCGTGGTGCAGTGGGTCAGTAATGCAGTGTGGGCAATCCTGTTGTCAATGGGCTTGACCTGTGCAGGCCAGAAGAACGGCAAGCAGACCATCAAGATCAATGGCCAGACTGTCCTCAGCAAGAGTGACGTGGTGTACCGCAACTCTGGCAACCACAAGATCTCCAAATGTGTGGCCTCACACCTCTGAATTCGGTGCCTGGGCATTTTACAACCAGCTTACAAATGTCTTCGTGGAAGGTCGCCACAGCACTGCGCCATCCTGTGTCATTGCTGCTAGCCATCCTGTGTCATTGCTGCTGGCATTAGCACACGTCTTGTGCTAGCTGTGATATCTGTCTGAAGCTGACAGGTGTGCAGTTTGACCCCAAAAAATGGTAGGTGTTGAGCTGGCCGTGCGTTGTGCAGTCATCTTCCACTCCTTCCATGGAGGCAGCTCGGATCAGTTCAGGCCCAGCAAGACGCAGTACATCTATTTTGATGACATTAAGATGGTCACGGGTGGGTGCTCTTCCAGCCCGCCCCAGCTGTCCTTCAGGCGGTCAAACAGCGGGATCAGGAACGTGGAGCAGCGAGGGTCCAACAACAACAACGGCAATGAAGGAAACGAGGGTAATGAGGGCAACGAGGGCAATGAGGGTAATGAGGGCAATGAGGGACGCAAGAAGGGAGGCAAGAAGCGTGGGGAAAACAACAACGGGAATGAGGGCAATGAAGGGAATGAGGGGAACGAGGGTAATGAGGGCAATGAGGGCAATGAAGGTCGCAAGGGGAAGAAGAAGGGGGGCAAGAAGCGTGGGAAAAACAACAACGGGAATGAGGGCAATGAAGGGAATGAGGGGAACGAGGGCAATGAAGGGAATGAGGGCAATGAAGGTCGCAAGAAGAAAGGGGGCAAGCGGAAGGGTGGCAAGAAGAAAAGGGGAAGGCGCCTGATGTCGATTGGCACGTTCGCGGACCTGGTGCGTTCATCATTCATGTGCCAGCGAGTCTCCAGAGGTGCTCGGTGTTGCCTTTGACTGTCCGAGGGCATGCTTTCAGTCATTGACCTGAGCTGTTCTACCCATGGCATCCTGTTTCACCCCTGTTGAGGCATCACCCGCTTGGAACCCAGTTGCAGAAAAGATCTGCCCGCTGAGCCAGCTTTGTGTGGGCAACCGCTGCTGTGTCTCATCATCAAAATCACATTCCTTCCCACATGATAGCCACTGCTCTCGCTATGGTTGCGCAAGGGACTGCCTAGGATACGCAGATGCAAGCCTCCAATGTGAAATATGTCCCTGCTGTCTCTGTTTTAATTCTGTACTGTGGGTCTTGTCCTGAGTTTCTAGGTGTGGAGGTGCAGGTGACCTCGTTGGTCTGAGGAGATGGAACACCGAGAGATGCCAGAGCTGGTGTCTGCAAGCACACATCCACATTTAATCTATGATTGTTCCATTTTCCTTCGACCCAAGTGAGCCGTTTCCTGACCAGTGTTGTCACAGCGGCCTCGTCGCCTCAACAACTGGTGCACTATGCAACATGAGCGGCCATGTAGCCACATCAGTCCACTCGCCTCGGACAGGGGTTTTAGTATGGCTGCCGCACGCGGCAGGGCTTGCCCTCGTGCGGTGGGCAAAGCATAATATTTTGAAGCGTGGTGCGAGCCTCGTGTGTGGCTGTGGTCGGTACGGGCTTCAAGCCCCTGCTGCAGTAGGCAGAGTCCAAGGACCGTAGTGCGGCATGACCTGGGCTGTCTACACCACAGGTGAGGCACATGGCTTTATCGTACGCAATATATGCAATGTATTTGGCATGTAACTGCAGCACTTGCACTGTTCTGAGTCGACAATACCGGTTTTCTGGCCACTGTCCTATGCTCTACGTGCACACATCTGAGGGGGGAGTCTGGCTGGTTGTTTCCGGCTGATCCCTGGCCACTGTCGTATGCTCTACGTGCACACATCTGAGGGGGGAGTCCGGTTGGTTGTTTCCGGCTGACCCCGGCCCCCGGAGATGTAAATGGCCTACTATGCACTGGCAAGATTCAGTTGACATTTGCATGTACTGCACTGCGGAACCTGTTGACTGTGTTCTCATGCCAGCTGCATGTGCAGGCTGCTCCATACTTGCTCATCAACCATCTTCACAGCAGTGCACACAATTGCCAGCTCCTCCACCAGTCACTGCACCTTTCACCACTAGAACAACCAGTACGAGCTTTTCATGCTGTTAACATTGCATGTGCACAGATTGTCTCCCTTGCTGCTGTACTGCACACACTGCTGTACTGCACACGCTGTTCAGCAATTTGTCAGACTGTACAGCTGCACCTGGACTGTCATCGTGACATGGACATCATGACAGGAGGGATCGAGGGCACTCCCTTATCTGCTGGTTTGTGGTGCACCATGGTGTTGAGTCTGAATCCTTTGACGCTACACAGTGTAGAGCTGCGTCGTGATTCGTCCTCCGCCTGCCAGCTGACGTCATACGGATGCAAGGAATCGCCTTGGCCAAGCTTGGTCATGAGCGTTGTGTGACGTGACAGGCATGCGCAATGGGCAGTGCTCCGGGTCTCGCGGAGCTGCAGCTCGGGCGTGCGCTGTTCGACGTCATCCTCTACAACGGGTTACCGCTTACTCTCAGGTAGCTGCTACTGCGGGATGCGATCGAACATTGCTGTTGCCAACGCCTGTTTGAAACCGCTGACTGTGGAGGTTTACCGGCGCCCGATGCCAGGTATTAAACCGGTCGCACCTCACAAAACTCTATGATCCCGCGCACCATCATCTGATCCGCAAACTTTGCAGAATCCTGCGCACAGCCGTGCATGCAGCCGGTTGCATGCCCACCTTTGACGGGCGTGATGTGCCTGGACGAACTCTGCAATCTTATAGGTCAACTCTGTCATGCAGCCAGGCATAGCGGCCCGCTCTGCTGTGCACTGATGTTACTGCCGCTGGTGATCGATCATGTACATCGCAGCCGCCCGACGGTACGTCACGCTGCTCACCACATATGTCCGTCAGGTGTCTGTTGCCCTCGGGGAGCGGTGTCACACCTGACGGGGAAGTGTACAAGCGGAGCTCGATGAGGCCGTTCCCGGTGCACTTCCAAGCACACAACCCGACAAATCACAGTTATGTGTGCACAGGCCTGTGACACAGGCAGCAATGTTCGGCACATATGACACCGATTGGAGAGGAGGTGATCAAGGCATGCACACACGCTGTTACAAGTGCACCGACGCCGCGCGAAGGTCTGGGTGACCGCGATTCGTGCAAATTCTAACAGCGGCGTTGATCATTCATGAGGGAAAGTTCACGACAAGGCGCATCGCAGTCGCCGAAACATCTCCGTCGCTGACCAGACACCGCTCATGATCACAGGCGCTGATGAGTTCAAAGCACCCTATACATTTGGCACGTGTGCTGAAGCACCTCCATGCGGCCGCATGCGGGGAGGCTGCCAACGCAAACTTGCGAAGCCTGCGCGTGACAGCACTGCTGGCAGAACATGCTGATCAGCACACAACGGCCGGCGCGAGCCTACGGCGCGTCGCGCCGAGACGGGATGCGGGGACAGCGATCGCATGTGTGGCATGTGTCGCACGGGCGGATGAGCGTCAAGTTGACGGCACCCGCCGCGGCCTCGCGATTGTTGACGGTCGCTGCTTGCTGCCAGCCGCTTGCTGGGATGCGGTTGCGTGCTTGCTCTCTTGTTGTTGCCC
>JALKAD010000192.1:247715-265552 GCA_024500015.1 Ulva compressa | reverse complement strand
TCCGCCAAAACTGCAACCTGCGTGTTTGCATGCCCCGGGGAAAGGTAGAATGCAAAGGGGACTTGCTGCATGTTCGCCGTGATTTGTGATCGATCCAGCACACCCGCAATGGCATGTCCCCGACACTGCATACGCCTGACCATGAGTGTGGCGCACAGCAGGCCACATCAATTCTGGATGCGACAGCCTACAAGGATAGCTGAGCGACCAACATGTGTCAGCTAAACATGTGCAAAGCCAAACATGTGCAAAGCCAAACATGTGCAAAGCATGCGTGCAGCGGTCCCGTTCCCATGATAGGTAGCATTTGTTCAAACCCGCCAGGCGCTGTGCCGATGCCCCTCATGCCTCAGGCTCATCACCCCATCTCAATCATTCAGCTTTCTCACGTTTGGACCTATTTAGACCTCGTAGTTGTGACAGCTAAGTGACCTATGCCCTGGAGCGTCTGGTGCAACTCGATCCATGGCGCACTGTAACGCTCAAAAGGGGATCTAGAAATCACACCCCGCCGCGCCCGCATTTTCTCTTGAGCCGTACTGTAAAGCATGAAGCAGCACCCACAACTCTGACGATTCTGGCCGGCCTGCAGTGAAGGTTGTGTTTGTGGATACCCTGCACCTCTTCCCAGAGACCCTCGACTTTCTCAAAGAGGTGGAGGAACGCTACGGCTTCAAGGCGGAGATCTTCACACCGAAGGACTTTCCCACGGTGGAGGAGTACCGAGCGGTGCATGGCGTGGATCTCCCCATCCGGGACACGGAGCTGTGCGCCTCCGCTCCCGCTTGCACTTGTACTCTAGTACACCACCAGGTACTTGTGCGTGTACTTGCTGCTTCCCTCAGACTGTCCACCTGCCACTGTGCGGGCCTCCCGTGAAGGGCTCCTGTGAAGGGCTCCTGTGAAGGGCTCCGCGAGAGCTCTGTGTGAGGAGCTGAACAGTGCTGTGTGCTGTGTGCGCCACGCTCGGCCATCCGCCCCGTGCAGCTGTGGGTCAAAGCTGGGCCAAAGCTGGGCCACAGCCGGCGATGTGTCCAGGTTTTGTGTTGTGGTCTGTTGTGACAGCCGCGTGTGGCTGCCTGTGTCCCTGTGCGCAACAGGGGGATGGAATTGGGGGGGTGTGCTGCTTTGGAAGGGCTGTGATCTCAGCCATGTGCTGCTGTGTGTGTGTGTGTGTGTGTGTGTGGTTACAGAGTCGTTATGCGCTAGTCATGCCAGTGGCACATCCCGACGCATTACCTCACAACTCAGCAACCGGGCGGACTCTGCCCGCCACGGCTGCCTTTCCAGACACACCAGTCATGATCTGCAAGCCCATCCTCAACAACAGCGCGTTGCCTCTACACAAATCTACACTCAGTTCTCTTTTCACATTGGTGATGTACTGCGCCCGATCCTGTATACCACACTCGACAGCAATATCAGCCAGATACTTCAGATGCGACAATGCACCCTTGCTCAACCTGCTGAATGTCTCATGCAACAACGCAACAAAGTCGTACGCATGCGGATTATAGCGACGATAAGCAGCCGCCTTGTGCCTGTCGCGCACTGCTGCCGCAGCGCCATCCCCACGGGCTGCCGCTCTGCGATACGTCTGCGCCACAGGGTCAATCACAGACACATCCGCAATGCGGAGCTCACCGCTGGGCGGAACATACAAGATATCCCCGATTTTGTCCGTCTCCGGCACCACACCTGAGGCCGGCTCGGCATCATCCAGCTCCTCTGCCTGTGCATCTTCCCCACGCTGCGGCTCACCCTGCCCCTCCTGACCCGAATCCCTGTGCCCAGCACCCTCTGGTGTAGCGTTGCCCACCTCTGTGTGTGTGTGTGTGTGTGTGTGTGTGTGTGTGTGTGTGTGTGTGGCGATGCTAGGGTGCTGAGGAGGTCGCGCTGTGGGTGCAGGTATGACAAGATCTGCAAGGTGGAACCGTTCCAGCGGGCGTTAGCGGAGACCGGCTGTGACATCATGATCAACGGCCGCAGGTGCTGCCCGCCCACACCCTGCCTGCTAGGCATTTAATCTGCCTGCTGCACATCCACTCTGCCTGCTACAGCCACTCAGCCTGCTAGGCATTCAGCCTGCCTGCTGCACATCCACTCTGCCTACTACAGCCACTCGGCCTGCTGCACATCCACTCTGCGATCTGCATGCACTCTGCCCGCTACAGCTTGCCTGCAACCCCCCGCTGCTCCCTGCCTGCTGCATCCATCACACTCTCGTCCGCTGGGAGGTTCTGAGGACTGCCGCCCCGTAGTGCGCGTATTCCGTTCGCTGTGAGGAGTGGCCCTGCATGGCATCGTGGCAGGCTGTGGACCGAGGAGCGCACTGCGTCGCACATAGCACTATGCCTGTCACCTACAAGCAGGCTGTTCAACAAGGGCAGTCACGCTGTGTGAAATAGTGAAGCATCATCTGGATGGGGAGATATCTGCCGTGTTGTGTGCACTGCGTAGCTAGATGATTGGGACTGAGCAGGCGGTCGTGCTGCGTGCAGGCGGGACCATGGCGCGGAGCGAGCGCACCTGGGGCTGTTTGACGTGGCGAAGAACGGTGTATGCAATTGCCAGGTGCTCCTCTGACCTACCGATGACTGTAATCACAACTGAGGCGGGCTTGCTTCTCAGGGAGTTGCTGTCCGAACCGTCCTCTCGCTGTGCCATGACTGCTGGCCACTGCAGCAGAGCACCAAGGCGGGTCTGCTTGGCAAGTCACTGCGATGGCTGCAACAGCAGTGCAAGCAGAGGTGTATTTTTGTAAGGGTCAATAATAGAGAGTATGGTAATCACCCATAATTGAAGGTATTAAATACTTGTATTTGAGCGTGATTGTTGTTTCTGTTGAGCTAACATTTGCAGTTTGACAGCTGCAGTGCAGACGTATTGACCAGGCTGGCTGCCTCATTGTGGCACTGCTGACACTGTGCGTCCAGAGGGGCACTGACACGGGGTCTGATGCTGTGCAGCCCCTGGCCTGGTGGGAGTTTGCAGACTGCTTTGCGTATGCGGAGCAGGAGGGGTTCGGGCTGCACCCGCTGCATGAGAAGAGCTTCCCATCGATCGGGGACGTACACTCAACCGTGCCGATCGCCCGGGAGCAGTGGTTTGAGTACGGTAAGGAGCGATCGGGGCGGTTCCAGGGGCTGACAAACAGCGACGGCTCCAGCAAGACTGAGTGCGGTGCGCTCCTGGCGCCCCAGCCGATGTACACATCGCCTGCTTGTGTCATTCTGTCATTCTGTCATCGCTGCGAGCAGATACTGGCTCATGATCTAGTTGCTCGGCGTTGACCATTACCAGGATGCCTGCTAAGCCAGTTCATCTCTTGTGCTCAATCACATGAGAACACGAGTCTTTGGTCAATGAACCCCGGTTCAGACACCTTCAGGAATTGCGATGTGCCCAGAGTGCCTTGAGATGTGCCCAGAGTGCCAACGCTCTCTGCGCATCCATGTCGCTTGTGCTAACAGACCGCCTGAGGACATCAACTCTGTGCACGATGCTTATGGTGTGGTGTGGTGCTTATGGTGTACACCTCCGCAGGGGTGCTGTGGCCGATGGGTTTGGGTTTGGCGTGATGCCCGGTTGGTTGTTTATTATGCTTTTGTATGGTCTCGACGGTGGCGGGATGTCTTGTGGGCTGGCTTGCATACATCGCACGCCCGCCGCAGCGAGCAGCGGCCTGCGGGTGCCAGCATCTTTTTGTTTTTGTCATCCGCAAGCAGGCGCCTGTCTGGCATGCTCCACGATGGTACCACCCAATTCATCTGCGAGGAGTGGTCGCCATGTTTGAGTTGTCTCCACGTCGACATCATACTGCATGGCGGCGTCTGCATGATGGGACAGGCTGAGCAGCATCACGCGTGTGACATCATCAATGTGTGACATCATCATGGCATGTTCATTGCACTTGTGAGTGAGACACTGTCTCAGGCAGAGTGAGACACTTGTGAATGAGACACCCTCTACAGTGTGATAGAGGATGAGGCACTGCCATGCTCGCAGGTATCCACACGGTCGCGGAGGCGCCTTCATCTTCACTGCAGAGCGACATACGGAGCGAGATCCCACGCAAGCAGTGACCATGCTGTCGGCACAGTGCCGTGCCCACCACAGTTTTCTGCGTTTCAAGTGATGGACCAGTGAGTACGAAGGGCGACTTGGGGCCCGGCCGGGGGCCGCATGCGCCGAGGGGTGGCGATCGGTGGCGCTGGTGGTGGTCCATATCATCCCCCCTTTGAGGTTAACCCCCCTTTGAAAACCCCCCCTTTGCAAGGGCAGCCCCCCTGTGAGCTTCAGTTGCACTGTGTAACTCTCATATCGAACATGCGCAGGCAAATGGCCCAGTTGCTCCATGCGTTGCCTGCACTTGGCTGTATAGGACACCGCGTGAAGCCATTATGCTCTCCTGCACAGTCAATCTCCTGAAGTCAAATGCCCTGCATCGCAGAACACGGCTGCGGCCAGTACACCTGTACCACCTCTGGGATCCAAGTCGATCAGACTCTGTGCCACCCCAAGTCTCTGGACGTCGTCACAGTGTAAAGACAACATGTTGCAGAGGCATACCGGTACTGCTTCACCCTTGCTACCCGCACTTCCTCAGCACACACCATTCTTCGAACCTGGTATTTGGACATGCTTAGAGATGGTCAATAAGCACAAATTCGAATCTTCTGCGAAGATGGTCAAGCAGTACCTGATAGAGCCTGGACCATCAACCATTGTTTGGCCGCTGCGCATGCTGCATACCTGTTTTCTCATGCACATCTCTCAGAACACGAATGTATATGCAACTATGCATTACCTTGAGTTGCTGGTGCTGTTGAGATGTCTAAGAGGAAACTAGCTCAGAGGTGGTATAGCTGTACCGCGGGCTCAACAAAGCCTCTGTGCTCCCCAAAGTCTCCGGAATTCATTGCAGTGTCAAGACAATGTACTAATTGAACGTTCAACAGTCGTCCGGTAGTTGCATCACTTGACGATCCAGTTCAGTTATAAACGTCGGTACCAACATGGCAATCGGTAACCTTTGATTGGGAAGGCTGAGAGGGCGCTTCGGTGTACATGCTACACATTCATGACTATGACCGAATGTGGGCTGCAGTCATGCGGCCATATGATTGGGATGTGCTGTTTGCTGTTACAGTACAGTGCCCTTCGGTGCACTTTGCATACCCTTCATATTGGAAACAGACGGATGCTCCTATTGCACCACTGGACTTGACAGGCGACAGCTATGCAGCCAGCCAGCCACAGAGAAGGCTTTCCTGGCACCATCGCCCGCCAGGTTTTGCTCGAGAAGCTCGCCCTTGGTGAGTCCATCTCTACCGATCTATCGCTCGCATACCTAACACTGTACACTCGGCCGCCAGAGAAGGGAGCGTCAAGCTCCACGATGCAGCAGAGCAACAGAACACATGTCAACGTATACATGTGTGTAAAAGCATCGCCAGCGGGGATGCAGCACAGCTGCCGTGCCCCGACTGCACCACAGCCTTGCCCCGCATCACCGGCAGGACCGCTGTGTTGCGTGCTGCCGGTGATGCATGCAGCGCACAGCACAGCGCACTGCAGCGATGCCCCGCGTCAATGACCACACGGCGGCACGTGCTACCTAGCCTCGGTTCAGCTGCATTATCGCTATCGCCACCAGCAGAATGGCCCAGCGGTACACACGCGGCTCGGCAGCGTCACTTGCCGCACAGCGTCACGTGCCGTACAGCGTCACTTGCGGTACAGCTTGAGGAGAAGTGGCGGGGGCAGCTGCTTCATCGCGGCCTCACGGTCCGCCTGCACAGTCAGCAGGCTGCTCTCCGACACCCACCCGGCTCCCAGCAGCACGGAGCGCAGCGCGATGACCCGCACCGCGAGCCCCGGCGCCTCGCCGCTGAAGCCACTGCTCTTGCTCGCGCGCCGCGGCGTCTTGCCGCCGACCCCGGCGCCCCTCACCGGCGCGCCCGTCTTGAGCGCGCTCAGGCTGATGTGGCACATGCGCGTGCGCGAGCACAGGATGATCGAGCCGAGCCGGCCGTCGGCGGGATCCGCGGCTGCGGCGGCGCCCCGGGGTTTCTTCGGGCCGGGGCGGAAGGCGAGAGACACGACGTGGCCAGAGAGGAGGTTGAGTTTGGCCGGGAGGCCAGAGGCGCGGTGGAGCCAGTCGAGGCGCGTGCGGGAGGAGCAGCTGTACAGTTCGAGGCGCTCGTCGACGGTGGAGAGTGCGAGAAGCTGGGAGCACGGGGAGAAGGCGGCGGCGACGACGGGGCGGGCGGCGGGGGGGTGCGGCAGGGAGAGGGGCTGCGCGGCGCGGAAGCGGGGGCGGTGGGTGGAGAGGTCATGGGGGAGCAGGTACGCGGCGTGCGGCGTGATGACGGCGACGAGGGTGCCGCAGGGGCTGGCTGCGAGGTGGGAGACGGGCGGGAGCGCCTGCGAGTCTGCACGCGGGGAGTGTGAGGTTTCATGACAGCGGGGTGTGCGTGAGCCGTGCTACGGAGCCGGGATGGGCCAACAATGCGGGACTGGGAGGGACAGGGGACGGAGGTGTAGGGGCTTGATGCAAGGGGGGGTGGAGGCGGGGCTCAGATTAAGAGTTTGGACTCATGTGGGCGGACCCATCAGTAGTCTAACATGTACTAATCTTGAGTAGCATCACCGCACCGCCTGCACCCAGCCTGCAACAAGGATCCGCACCTGCAACTGCGCGCAACTGCAACTGCAACTGCGTCCATGCACACCGCCGCACACTGACAAACAAACTCGTCGCCTGCGCCTCAAAAGACTCACATCCTTGCCAACGCGGCGTCAGGGTGGCGCCTGCAAGCAGGCCAAGGCACGAGCAGCACAGCGTGCGGCCGCAGGGCGACAAACTGTGCAATGTGTGTGATGCGCACGAGGCGGGCGGGAGGGCGCACATGCTGTGTGCTCGGCAGCCAGCTGCGCGTCTTCCGCAGCATGCGCCTCAGCAGGCAGCGGCACCTCCACAGCACGCGTGAGCGTGTCTGGCTGGTTGACGTTGACGCGCAGCGCAAGCAGCCGGCCGTCCAGCGCAGCGACCAGCAGCGTCGTGCTGGCCGGCCGGCCGGCCGCCTTTGCGGCGCCCCGCGGCGGCGGGCCGGCAAACACGATGGCACACGCCGGGGGCAGCCCGCCCGGCACGCGCAGCCGCACGACGGTCCACTCCGGGGCGGCGACACTGCCGGCTGCCACTGCGTCTCCAGCGGCAACACCACCACCGCCTTGTGACACGGCCTGTGGGACGATCGCAAACACGTCCGTGCGGTGCGGCGACGAGCTCGCCACGAAGCCGCCGCAGGCGGAGATGGCCGAACACAGCAGCGGCTCCGAGTCGTCAAACTCGATGCATGCTACGTGCTGCGGCGGCTTGGCCGGCTGCAGCTCCTCCCCCTCTTCCCGGATCGACTGCCCCTGCGCACGACACATGCATGAGTGCTGCACAGCACGCAGCACGTGTGACGTAGGCAAAGTACGGCTACTTTCGTGACGCTGTGGGAGAGGCAGAGGTGGACGGAGGAGTACCTCGCCGTGGACGACCGCATGAGCTGCTTGCCAGATGCCCAGCGACGCGCGGTCCGCAACGGCGAAGCGGCCGGTTTGTGAGAACGAGATCGCCGGGGCGCACGGCGCCGCAGTGACGCGGACGGGGTGGTGGTACGTGAAGCGATCCACCGAGTGCACCAGCAGCTCGGCATCATTGCCGCCCGTGAGCAGGCACGCGTGCTGCGCATGCGCGCCGGCGCGGCGCCGCCGCGGCACCGGCAGGCGGCCGCCGCCGCGCGGCCCGGGCGAGCGGCCGCAGGCGGCCCACCACTGGCGGCGCACGTCGTGCGTGTGCGGCCTGCGGCGGTCAGAGTACGCGTAGCGGACGGGGCCGCCGGGAGTGGCGCCGGCGGGCGTTTCGCGCTTCATGAGGACGAGCGAGGGGTCAACGCCAGCGGCAAAGACGGCAGAGCCGTCCGGGGCGGCGGCCAGGGCGTTGACGTCCGCCTGGTGCTGCTGCACGCTGCTCAGGGACGTGCCGAACTGCGTCTCCCAGAACTGGACCATGCCGCGGGAGCAGCCCGAGGCGAGGCAGCCGTCTGGCAGGCATGCAAGCGCCCATATGCATGCCGGTTCGCGGCCGCGGCCGGGGTTTGCTCCGGCGGTTATCCGCAGGGTCTCAGTGCCTGCAGGCACCACGGCGCGGTTGGCTGCATTCGGTGTGAGAGGAGGGGATGTAGATTGTCAAGTGGTTTCAAGGGCAATGTAGCCAAACGGATGCACAGTCACAAGTCAGCCACCTGGCGTCAGCAATTCTGTCTGCTAGAGCGGCTGTTCCAGGCATTCCCATAAGGCAGAAACCGATTCAGGCACCCGGTCATGATTTGCAAACACATGGGGGGGGGTACACATGTGGATGCATGGGCAGGTGTCCGATGCGTTTGTCACCAGGGCTGCATGGGAGGGCAGAGCTGGCCGTAGTAAGTACACCGTTGTGCTCTTGCAGGGTTTTATCCTTCAGTCACCAGCCATGCATGGGCTGGGACTGTACACACATCCTGCGTGCTCTCAGTGGAGCGGTGTTACAGTGGAGTGGGTGGTTGCTGGACAGGAGCAGCACCTGATTCAACGTCCATTGCTCGGATGCAGCCATCCGAGAATCCAGCATACACAACCTTCCCGTCTTGGCGCCATGTGACGGATAACGCTCTTGCGTCGGCTCGGCCAGCTGTGCTTCGGTACTGCAAGCCTGGCATGTCTGGTGCAGCGGCCAGGATTCTGACAGCCCCGTCGTCGGTCGCCAAAGCCATCAAGGGATCTTCGGGCTCGTCATTAGCAGTACTCTGGGGAGGGTCGGGTTTTGCTGCCATGTGCCACGCAGCGCCACCCATGCTGGACGACGTTGCAAGCGGCTGCCTGCGGCGGAGGCACCACTCGACCACGTACCCGTCCAGCCCGCATGAGAACAAGCGCCATTGCTTTTTGACATGATCAAACGACCAACACAGGGACGTAAAGGCTGCGTCACCTTTGCCTGGTAATACCTGCGGCTCATGGATCGGTCACGCAAGTTCAGCGCTGGATGACACCAGGGAGCAGGTGAGAAACAGCGTCATACCAGCACACATGTCCAGGAAGCACTGTTCCACAGTTCGATTGAACCGTTATCTCTGGCCACAGCCACCAGCGTCTGATCTGAGCAGATGGCGACCGCCACCACAGGAGACGGCCTCCATGGCACTGCGTTACACCGCTGGAATGAAACGAGAACAGATCTGGAAGGAGTAGCAGCCGCTTTGGCTGCTTTGGCTTGAGGTCTGTGTGGCTTGTCGCGGCGCCGCTGCTTTGACTTGGTTGCGGCCATACCAACTGACTAGCGCGGCTCACGACCACACTAGACCTGTATAGACTCTACATTTGTAAGCGAGGCAGTTTATGTATGTTTCGGTTTCCTGACAAGCACCAAGTGTTCAGTGATCAGCCAGAACGACATGTCGTTGGACCGGCCCGGTCTGGAGACGCGGCTGAATGAACCTTGTAGCCATTCACACTTGCTAGCGTGCTTGTCCTGTCTAGAGAATGAACTGGCAAGAAGACAATCTAGAACAATCAAACAACAAATGCATATATCAGCCATCGAAGAGCGAGGTCATGAAAGACGCGGTACCCAAAAAGAGAGCTGTGTGCTTACTGCCTGACAAAGTTGTGCTTACTGCCTGACAAACTGCACTTTACAAGTACCATTTTCCCGCTGCCTTGGAGAGGAAAAACCTATACTCAGCTGGATGTTGGGGTGATGAGCAGCGCTGTGTGCAAATCGGGACACGATCTCAAACTGCTGTCCCCAGCCCTGTGACTTGCACTGTGCATAGGCATGTCTTGAACAGGCACATGATCAGCCATCCCATGACCCTGTCCTTTGCTCTTGATGGCAGCTCCAAATGAAGACCTCGCGGATTTCCTGAAGCCAGATGAGGATGCTCTGTCTCTTATTACCAGGCTCTTGTCCTATGACTTGAAGTCAGGTGCCTGCCACTCACAACACTCCCCTAAACAGTAACACTGCTGTCTGTGAACTCTGCCAGTCCAGGCTCAGTCATACAGCGCTGGCGCCGTGACTACAGGGATCGCAGTGCTGGACACTGTGGCTGCGTTCCGGAAGGGTGCTGCCATCGAGCTGGTGTCTGCAACGCAGGCAGGCAAAAGCACGCTGTGCATGGAAGCTGCATCCCGCTTTCTCCTTCCAACGTCATGGCAGGGCGCCCACGTTGGTGGACTTGCTGGTGTGCATCGTTCACCTCACGGCCTACATAAGCAACTCAATCTACACGTCCGGCTCCTTCCTTGCTGCCTCTTCCTTTCAGACAGATAGACTTCCTTTTAGACAGACAGACTCCCTTTCAGGCGTTCTGTTGTTGACCCTTTACAAGCACTAAAGGACGCCACTAGCAGCACGTTGCCTCATGCCATGCCAGGCCATGCCACATGCAGTGCCGGCCAACTGAAGCTGCATCATGCATCAATACCCCAGCTGCCGTGACTACACTGTGCTGTGCCATGCTTCTTTGTCCGCAAGTGGTCAAACCAAGCCTCAGTGGAGCATGAAGCGGCAGCATTTGCTCTCAACACATGCTTCCCTGCAGGCCAAGTCATCTTTGTTGACGCAGACCTGAAGTTTGACCTCATCCAGTTCCTCGCCATCTGTCAGAACTACCTGCGGAAGGTGCTCCCAGAAGCCCAGCAAGGTGCGCCCTCTTGGCAAAGCATCGCTGTCTGGCGCATCATCGGTACCTGGCAAAGCATAGTCATGTGGCAAAGCATAGTCATGTGGCAAAGCATAGCTATCTGGCGCAGCATCGCTAGCTGTCACATCACAGCGATCTTGCAAAAAGCATAGCTATCTGTCAAAACCCACCTGTGTGCCATCCCACTGAGTCTCTTACGGGCGTCCCTTGGGCAGGCACGAGCCATGAAATCCACGTGTTTCTTGCAACAATATTGTCTGAACCTATGACCAACATGTGCATGTGTGTGGAGTGAGCGGGACCAAGCACTTCCTTACCACCTTGTTTCACAGCTAGCATGGAGCCATATCCGCACGAGTGCATGCAGGCAATGCCTTGCCCAGACATGCAGGGGACATGCAGACAGTGCCCAGAAGGACGTGGCCGGAATGACTGCCATGCCATGCCTGATCGTGCCTGAATGACTGCCATACGACATGCCTGATCGTGACCACAGGGCTGCGCTGCAGGCTGGGTGCAGCCCACTTCTGCCCTGATGACAGCAGCCCTGAGGCGTCTGTCCTTGGTGTGCTGAACTCCCTTGAAACCTGGACTCTCTTGCCCCCTTGCCCTTGCCACCTGCTGGACTCTCGTGCCACCTGGACTCTCTTGCCCCCTTGCCCTTGCCACCTGGACTCTTTTGAAACAGTTGCAGACGGTCCAAGCCACCAGCATCTGCAGATGTGTTGTTCAGCAGCAGCTGTCAGTCGCGGCAGCTCGCATCACCTCTCCATGTATTGCAACTGTCACCTCGGAACACTGCAAGCGATGCGGCGAGCACACACATGGCTAGAATCTTCACATTCAGATATGTACATTCTATGTGCTCCTTCAACGCCATGGCGCCAGGTGCTTGAAGCGCTAGCTGTACTAGATGAAGCTGTAAAAGATGAAGGGTCCAAGGCCTCAAGCCGTGATGCAGGTGTCGGTGCAGACCAGCGTAGACCTTGTGGAGGCGATGGAGCACTTTGCAGCCTCGACAAAGGCCGAGGTGCGCCTTAGGCATATTCTCTGCAAGGTGGTCCCGGGCAGGCCGTCCCGCTTCAAACCCTTCTGTGGCTACATCAAACCTGTCTGTGCCTGATTCCTCACCTCGGTAGCATCCTTGTCTGCCGTGCTACATGCTGCTTGACACAAAAAGCTGGAAAACTGAGTCGCAGGCTCTTGTTAGTGCTTCGAGACTAGCCCCAGTCTGAGGTAGACCTGCTCCTAGGCCCAGCCAGGGCCCTGTGCATGCGTGGCAGCGCCAGTCGGGCAGCTGCTGCTGCAGTGGTGTGGACCTCCATGGCGCAGCGGCGGGTGACCTCGTGCTCCCCTTGTCTCAGCTCTCGGGCGTCATGTATAAGAATACATGTATGGAGGCTCTTGCTGTGCTTGTGCAGGCTCAGCAGGAGGGAGCAGGCACGCTGCTGATCCTGGACAGCGCGACAGCGTTCCTGGACGTAGATCGGGCGGGGGGGCTCGACCCCCGGCTGTGCCCGCCGCAGGTGCCGCCGGCCCCGCGGCTGACGCTGTTGGAGGCGCACGCGCGCATGGCCGCAGCGGTGGACGCGCTGTGTGCTCAGCACGTGGCCGTGATGCTGACGGCGGCGGCGGCGGTGCAGTTTGAGGATGCGGGGCTCGAGTGCAAGGCCGCTCTGCCGGCCGCGTGGGAGGTGCGAATGGCCATATATCATACGGCCCATATTATATGGCCCACATCCGATGGCTATATTGTATCCATGATATGCCATGGTTTGGCGGCCTGTGACCATGCGCAGTGTTTCCCGAGGCTTCACTGGCGTGTTGCGGTGCCATGCATCGGTCGGTGCCGTTTTGCAGAGTATGTCACTTGCCACCTGCAGAGTGTGCCGTTTGCAGAGCATGCCACAGCCGCATGGCAGCAGGTGCACTTTCGACCAATGGGGCTCCTGGCAGTGGCCAAGCCTGTGACATGTGCCTAAGGCACTGTTTCCCCCGTCACCACTGCCGAGTTCCGGCCACTTTCAACCACAAGGCCGTGTGCGAGCACAGCGCGGGATGGCCCCACCGTCCGCAGGCTGCACTGACTGTTCTGGAGGGGCTGCAGGAGGTGATCACCAGCCGGCTGGTGCTGTACCGGCAGCAGGGCGAGCCAGGCAGTGGCCCGTCGAAGCAGATCGCGCGGTGGCTGCTGCCGCAGCAGCAGGAGCACTACCTCCTGCATGAGGACGGTTCCTGTGAGGCGTTCCGCTAGAGGTCTGCGAGAGGCGTCGTCATGAGCCATACATTATGCGCAAGGGTCCAGTGACACATGTGTGCAACGTCCCACAAACCAGAAGTAGTACAACCCCTTGGGTTGGACGCTTTTTTGGTTCTTGACTCCCTGCCGCAAGAGATCTGCAAGCACTTGATGCAGCTGCAGCGGCCGCAGGCCAGTGATGTGCCAGTGATGTGGTACACTGTGATAGATCCAGGACCCAGCCGCGCCGAGGCAACAGAGCAGTCAAAAGGCAAACAGACACACCATCACAAGCCCCAAGGCCACTCTCCACACGAGCCAATGCTAGAACGGACCAACGCTGGCACGAAAGCAAACACACACACATAAAGAACGCAGAAAGCGAGCGCAGCATCGCGCAGCAGCCAGTGATGTGCCAGTGATGTGGCAGTGATGTGCCTAGACCTCACTCCTCCTCTGCGTTGCTGTTCGTCTGTCTATCTTCAGCTGTAACTTGCTGCAAGTGTCACATTCACATTTTGCAGTGTAACCGGAGTTACCTGCCATATCCGGTCGGGCCATTGGCAGCACCATACAGGCCCGCACTGCCCCAGCTGGCCCTAGGGGGCAACCTATTCCACTGGACTGCCCCACGGGGTGCAGCTGGCGTGCGGGGTGCATTGCTGTGTACAAGCCACACGCCTGATGTACTTACTTACCTGGTGCATTGCTGTGTACACGCCAGGTCCAGTGAGGTCTGTAGTGGGTCAGCAAGTCTGATAAGTACTGTCTGATAGCCGCAATGCAAACGGACCAGTACAAGGCAAATGTGATGAGTCGTCTCAGGCATTCATCGCATGGCTGAGAGGTACCTTTCACCACAAAGTGTTTCATGCAGTATTAACGTGCGACGTGCCCATTGGCGGACGTTTTGTCATGTGTACTACCACAAGATTTCAGGACCATGTGATGTGGGGCAATTGCACACAGAACTTTTGTGCGAACTGCAATGATCAAGGTGACTGCTGTGCAAAATGTCATGAATCGCATGGTGTATTGGTGCTTTGTAGCCGGCTTCTGACACTTCAGTGAATCATGCATACCGATGCTGCAGCTGCCATCGCACTGGTAGACACTGGCGTTGTTGCCATTCTGCATCAGCCCTGGGTGCACCCACACCCTTCACTAACGTGCTTGTCCTACTGTCAGTTTTGTGGCGTATTCCAGCAGTCTTCTTGGCAGGGCTAGCTGCATCGTATCACGCTTCATTGCCGGTTCAAGTTCCATCGGGGCGATCGTGTTCGCCACTCGTGCACTGAACCGACGCTACCGCGGTAAAACTACCCATATTGCATTGAAAAGAGGGTGGATCATCGCAGCTACGTACTATCTAAATAAAACACATCTCCAGTAGGCTTGCATTCCTGTAATTGATACGAAAGGGCCTGCTTCACGATGGGCTTGTCTGATCCGCTCGCTGACGCCATTTCCGCGCACGGGCGCTTCGATGCGGGCGCTTTGATTGGCAAGGGATCATACGGATCTGTCTACGAAGGGTGAGCAGCTCATCCCTCCAGTGGACGTCGTTCCATTGCCCCATGCTCTCCCATCCGACATTGACCAACACCCGAGGCCTTGTGCAGAGTGGACACAAAGAATGGCAACAAGATCGCCCTCAAGGTCATCGATCTAGATGAGCTGTACGCTGCTTTCACCTGCAAACTCTCATGGTCTTAGTTCGGCAACCTGAGCTGACAAACACATTGCTACTGCAGCGAGGATGACATCAGTGAAGTCATGCAAGAGATCACAGCACTCGCCAACTGCGACTGCCCGCAGATCACCAAGTACTACGACTCCATGCTGCTCCCAGACTCCTCCAAACTGGTAATCGCAATGGAGCTCATGTCCTGCTCAGGCGCTGACCTGGTGCTTCTCCCTCCCACCCACCTGTGACACACATCGATCTACCACACAGCACCGCGACCTGCACATCCGCTCGCACGAGCGCTGGTGAGCCACAACAGCCATGCACGCCTGTACACCAGGCAGACCCCGAACTCCCGGCACGCCTGCAGCTCGAGCTGGCCCCGTGGCCAGAGGCAGGCATCGCCTACGCCATGAAGCAGGTCCTTCAAGCACTGGCCTACCTGCACTCGCAGCACCGCATGCACCGCGACATCAAGGCCGCCAACGTGCTGCTCTCGGCGGAGGGCGTCGTCAAGGTCGCGGACTTTGGCGTCAGCGGCCAGCTGACCGCGACGCTCGGCTACAAGCGCCGCACGTTTGTCGGCACGCCGTACTGGATGGCTCCGGAGGCCATCGAGTCCTCCGAGGAGGGCTACACCTGCTCCGCAGACATCTGGTCCCTCGGTGCGCTCTCCCCACCGCCTCCAGTGCACACCTGTCTGCGACCGGCGTCTGTGCCACCCAGCCACACCCGTCGGTGACACACCTGTCGGTGACACACCTGTCTGTGGCACACCTGTCTGTGGCACACCTGTCGGTGACACCAAGGACGGCGGTAAGCCCGCCCGTAACGTCATGGATCGGCCGCTGAGACACCGATTCCGCGCTGTGCTCCGGCCAGCCCCTCTGCAAGCATCGCCGCCTCCCCCCAGCTCGCTGCCCTGAACATGGCCGCTGTGGCTCACCACTTTCCTGCACTCTGCCCACAGGTGCGCTGCCCTCTGCACGCTCGCTGCGCTCTGGAGCGCTCGTGCTGTGCTGCGCACGCACGCGGGGGCAGCACGCTGCCGCCTGTGCTCTGAAGCACTCGCGCGTGTGGGCAGCTTGCTGCCGCGCGTGCTGCCGTGCGTGCACGCTGCCGTGAGTGTGTCTCGGCAGCGCACAGCATGTCCCAGGATGAGTCACGGCACACATCGAGCCCCTGCAGCGGTCCCTCGTACCCGCTCCTCATTTACAAGCATCCGTGTCGCAATCACCGTCTCGCGTTGGAGTGGCGGCGTGCTGCCGTGCTGCGTGCTATGCAGCATCTGGCACCAGCATTGCGCATGGTGGAGGGGCCGCTGGCGTGTCAAGACAACACGCTGTGTATTTTGTGGTCGATACGGGCCAGAACACCATGCGCCTGCTGCTTCGCTTTGCCGCATCCTGAACCGCTGCGCAGTGCTGTGCATGCATCGTAACCCATGCACCGTTACCCAATATTGTGCGGGGGCAACACGGCAGCATCATCACACAGCAGCGGCCGTGCAGGGATCACGGCGATCGAGATGGCGCAGCAGCGGCCGCCGCACTCGGAGCTGCACCCGATGCGCGTGCTGTTCGTCATCCCCAAGGCCGAGCAGCCCGTGCTCGCCGGGGGGCAGCACAGCGCGCACTTCAAGGACTTTGTCGCGCTGTGCACCGCAAAGGACCCGCAGCAGCGGCCCTCCGCCTCCGCACTGCTCGCGCACCCCTTTCTCAAGGTGCTCTACTGCTGTTGCTCTCTTGTTCCATGAAGCTGCTCCCACTACTCCCATTGCTCTGCTCACGTAGCTGGACTATCATTGCTCGACTCACATTGCTCAGCTCCTGCCTCAGCATGCCGGCCCTCCCGGTGCCACCAGCGCTGGTGCAACAGAATGCCGCTGCGGCCGCCAGCACCCCCTCCATGGCAGCACACGCAACTCTTCTGCCATTCTTCTATAAGCACCTGGCGCAGCGTGCACGCCATGCTGTAGCGACTGGTCATGGTTTTGGCGCCGCTGCTCGCCCGGCCGGCGCAGATGACGGCAGGGAAAGTGCAACTGCGGTGGCTTGGGTACACGGCGCTCTGCTTGCGCAAGCACAGCGTCTTCAGTGGCTTGGCTGCGCGACAGGCGCATGCATGCAGCTGGGCGGCAAGTCGAGGCTCGTGTCGGCCGCGTCTGCTTCACATGCACATGATCACCGTTGAGTGACTTAGGATTACAGTGCCATACCACTAGATCGCGACGTGCTATTCGGTTGCAGTCTAGTGGTATAGTGCTGCAATCCTACACGACATAAGGCACGGTATCTTGCGTGCAGGCTCAGGAACAGCCGCCTGCGGAACTGCTCGGGCTCCTGAAAAAGGCAGAGGCGAAGCGGGCGACGGCGGCGGCGCCGACCCGCTCCGCCGCGACCCTCAGCCGCCGCACCACCGCGCAGCGCACCGAGTCCTCCGGCCCCTTCTGGGACTTTCCCGACGACGACCGCGGCAGCGGCATGCATGGCAGTCCGGCCGCGGGCGAGCCCGAGGCGCCCCCTGGCAGCGAGCAGGGCACCGTGCGGCTGCAGCGGCTGCCGCCCAGCTCCTGGCAGGTGTGCTGTGCTGCGTGCTGCGTGCTGTGTGCTGTGTGCTGCATGCAGCGGGCCCCTTGAACATCATGGTGTGGGGTGCTATGTGGACGGACCAGATGTGTACGGTCGACGTGTTGTGTATGCTGAGCGTGCTGTGCCGCACTCCCAACGTCCGTGGCCGCACGGTGCATTTCAAGGCACCATGTGATTGAGTCATCACAAGGCGGGGGGGTTCAGGTGTGCGCTCGAGTGCACGGGTGTCAAGAGGCCGTGGGGGAGCGGAGCTCGTTCAGAGTTTGTTCAGGATCCAATCATGCACACGTGTTCGTGCACGGTGCCCAGGATCTGCTCCTGCGGCATCACGTGATTGCATGTGGGGTTCTCAACCAGTGATTTAATCAGACTTACATGCATACTTTGGTCATCAGCTCACAACAGCAGTTGCAGCAAGCAGTGCACATGCTGTGTACGCAACCAGTGCAGCGTCCAGTGCACGTGCTGTCATCGGCATCTACTAAACTGTACCACACTGTTGGTCCATACACCTTTGATGTCGCGATATATCGTGCTGCTTGCTGGGTGCAGGACACGGGTGACGGCACGGTGCG
>JALKAD010000192.1:178987-232171 GCA_024500015.1 Ulva compressa | reverse complement strand
TATTGATACTGGAACCGCTCATCGATGCTGACACGGCCAACCTTTCCACCCCATTCGTCACCATTGATCTCCAAGCGCAGCTGCTTCGGCTGGGAGAGTCCTGTCCCACTCCTGCATTCACATCGCATCAGCACCGGGATGTCATTTCATGCACAAGATGATGGCCAGCAACGAGGCAACTATACAGGCAGTGTGCCAGCTTCGGCAAGCGGAATGCAGATGGATGCCAGGTGCAGGCAAAGCCAGAGTCATTGAAGGCAGGGATCAGCCTAGTCACCATTTGCAGCATGATCTCTGCATGAAACCAAAGACACTCAGCGATCGTTTCGGCTTGACAACACAGTGCCTTCCTGAAGGCAAAAAGACAACATCGACAGACATCGTGAGCGGCATCCGTGACTTGGGATTCTAATCAGGCAAACATGGCAGTTGCTCATAGGACAAGGCAAATGATCAGCACGACTGACCACATGTATACCAACGCAAGATGTTTGAAAAAGTGTCTAGGCCTAGAGCCCTAGGGGACGAGCTGGCCACGCGTGGGTCGTCAACAAACTATCGGCAAACTTATGGACCACGTTAGTGACGGATTTGGTTCCGTGTGTGCCCTTACACTCTTTTGAAACCACCAGGAGACCACACTGCACCGTAACGTCGGCCGGCTCTGACATTGGACAGGACCAACCTCGCGCAGCTTCAGCGCAATCAAAGCACGCGTGTAGCTAGAAGGGGGGCTGGCATGTGTACGCACGGAGTTGTGTCTGCGGCACAAGAAAAACACCTGCTGGCGTTTTGCCGATGCAACCCGGCTGCTTGTTTCCCACCGTACCCCATTTGTAACTCCTCGCAAACGCACGATCTGCTCGTTTTGAGGCATTAAGGCATCACCTTGTCACGACCAAACACAGTAGGTATGTACCAAGCAGTGGCCACGCGCTGTCGGTGGATGCGATCGGTTGCGATCGACCAGCTTTGGATCTGATGCGCACGACATCCAACGGCGAATACGACGCTGCAGCGCGCTGCCATCATGCCATCACATCATTCACAACTTCCTACAATCACATTCATGCAGTCCACACTCGGCATGCCGGCCTGCGCAGGACTGGGCTGTTCGACAGCAGACGCGGCGCCCGCGCAGGATACGTGCTCAACGAGGCAATGCAGCGTCCAAGAACACGGATGGCAGAACCAGGTTGAGAGCGATATTGCCACTGTTTCATGATTTTCAAGATAGTCATCGGCCCCTACCAGTCCCGTCCGTGTCGGCTGCAAGGACGCTCAACGTAGTTCTTACTACGTGGCCGACGGCTACATTTCGTGGAGATATGGCAACATAATGCAACGCTTCGCAATGATAACAACCGGCCCTGCAATATGACTACTTTCGCTGCGTTCCGTTGCAAGCCCTACCGTAGCTGCAGCCGGGAGCAGATGACTTCCGGCAAACCGCAATCCATGACATTGATGCGCACAGGATTGTAGGCAAACTAAAAGCGCACAGACTTCCAGTTGGCTGCAGCGATAGTGACTCCTGCGCAGACACGCGGCGGGTGCCGGTTTGGGCCTTCGAAGCGGAGTGCGAGCCATATTCCGTGACATCCTGAACGCAGTCCAACTTGGACCATGAACCCTCGGCAGCAACGGTAGAGGCTATCATTTTGCTTGACTTTGAATGCGCGCACGATGATGGAAGCGTGAGGGCAGTTCACGTAGGTTTGTAGCAGTCACAACTTGTACAGCACTTCGCACAACCCTCGAGAATACAAATTGAATTGCGTTGCGCCGGTGATCCGTACTTATATGGACCTGACAGCTCTGTCGCCAACCAAGCGCAGAAAACTCAGTCTAGGCGCGCTGCTTTGTGAAGAGCCCGTGCCGTAATGACAATGCATGAGGCTTCGTCACATATTCCCGCCGCGCGCCATGGCGCCGTCTCGTGTTGGATATGCATGTCAAGTCTCGCAGACGAATGCACGTGGCCTGTGCTTACGAGGCCTTCCAGCTCACAAGCATATGTGACGAGGGACAGCCTGGAGTTTCAACACTTCCTCAAAGGGCTGTGGCACAAATCGCACGACACGCGTACGTAATCACAAATAAAAGGCGACATTTGCGATCCCTGCCACAGTCAGCGCTTGGCCTGGCGCAAGCAGACTCAGGTAGTGAGCTGGCTTGTTACGTGTGCGCAGGCATTCGCCGCGCAGTGTTCGTTGCACAAGCTCATAATCGGCAGTGAAAGGCGAAACCGACGTAAACGTCGCATCGAAGCAGCTCCAGACAGGCAGCGCAACACCTCAACTCGATACTTTTTACAGGACACCATTCACATGTGCCAGAAATTACTGACTCTGGTGGACATCTGGATCGCCAGCGCTTGCATCAGCATCACCTTCCAGCCCACCAGGCCCCTCTAAGCCACCTGCTGCAAGCATGCCCAGCAGCGGCGAGCTCAGAGCCATCGCTACTAGCTCTGACGCAAACGTGGCTTCAGCGGCATCCCCATCCGTCTGAAACCGCCTATGCTCCCGTGCATGACCATGCCTCAGGAGGTCCCCAGCAGGCGCATCCGCTGCACCACGCCCATGCGGCCCCGCCCGGTCGCCTCCTGCCGCCACACCCGACCCCGCCCCCTGCTCATGACTTGCAGGCACAGGCCGCTCCATCGCTGCTGCCGCATGCAAGCCATTTTCGCCCGCAGCGGGATGGCCATGCCGCGGCACTGGAGGCGCATGTGCCGCCGCACGAGCGCCTCCACGCCGCTGTCGAGGAGCCCGCGCCCCGGCAGGCATGACCGGCGTGCCGTCAGGGCTCTCTGCGTGTCCAATCACGGTGTACAGCCCCTCCCGCCGCTCCAGAGACTCCCGCACGGTCAGGTACCCCTCGAGCATGCGCCGGGCCAGGTCGGGATCGGCTCCGCTGTTCATCGTGACCGCACGTAGCCGGGACCGCAGCTCCGGCGGTTGCGCAGCATCAGCCACGGTGGCCGCTGCTGATGCAGCGTCGGACTGCGACCCCTCCATGTACTCCGCGAGCCCGCCCGGTGGAGGCGGAAACAGCCGGTTCCCAAAAAAGCTTGCTATCCGTACCAACTGCACAAATCCAAACAAGATGCCAATTCTTGCCAGCTTCAATGCATCGCACGCCGCTTGCAAAACATCGCAAGTCTGCCGGACCGTGGGAGTTGCTGGGAACAGGTGATGGTCTGCTCAAGGCGCATGATCACGCGAGGGAAGGAGGCAGGAAGGTGTTGAATACGCATTGGATCAGAATCTTACCAGGACGGCATGTTGGCGTGGCCAGTCTAGCCACCATCGTATGCCAGCAGCAGCTCTCGCTTGCCAGCAGTCCGTATTCCGTGCTTCAAGAGCGTTTGGCAGGTGCAGTCGGCACATCGGACACGTGGCCTCTTTGCCGAGGCTGTGTATCATCCAGCGCCGAACACAGCCCAGGTGGAACACATGTCCACATGGGAGCCTCTTGGGCATCGTCAACCGCCGCTTGTGCCCTTGTCGCAGTGCACCATGGCAGATGGCACAATTCTGGACCTCCTCAACCTCGTCTACATGGCTCAGAGTGTGGCTCAGAGTGCTCGGCAGCTGAATTTCTGTGGCTGCAACATTGTGCACAGACGCACACGGAACCGCAGCAATTGGAAATCATGTCAACACAGATGACGCTTGATCTGCCATGGCAACATGGCGGGACATGAATACATAGACATTGGATCGATGCGGATGGGGAATGATAACGCTAGCACTGATGTCTCCCTAGCTGCTGCGCTGGAAGCACACCTGGGCTGGCAGTAGCATAGTGGTGATCTATCTGGACGTGCGAGAGCGAGTTCTGCAGATGCACCTCGATGCTCTTGAACACGCGTTGCGAGTTCAGGCGGGCATCGGCCAGCAACACAAAGTCGCCGAGCCGCCACTGAATGCCAAACACTCGCAGCATCTGTATTCGGTGGAGGAACACAATGGCACCCCGGCCGACACCGTGCACGAGCGTGATGTAATCTGCTAGCTCGGCTCGTCGGTCGGGCGTTATGAATGGCACGTGCCCCTGCATGACTCTTCGCATGGACACCTCTTCAGCCAGGTGCAGGCCCTCCAGGAGCGCCAGGTGACCAAATGTAAGAATCCCCAGAGGTACTGACCAGAGCTCAAACGTGACGATCGGGGACAGGTGTGTCACATGTCTCCAGAAGAGGTAGGATGCACAAGCATGCGCGGTGGTGCACGCAATGTAGGCCAGCAGCATTCCGGAGAGCCGTGGGACGTTGATTGTGTGGGCACGTTTGATCGAAGTGGAGCGAAGCGGCAACAGGGTCGAGAGTTGCCTTGATGAGAATTTGAATGACCTGCATACGAAATGAACATATGCCATAGTTGTTGCAGACTGTTTCTTTGAGGCGAGCTTTCTTGGATGCGGTGTTGAGTGAGGACATACCAAAAAAGGAGGATGCTTGTCACATCTGCATAGCCCTCCTGCGCCACTGCCACAACGTACGACAGCATGAAGGCTGCTTGCAGAACGAATACGGCTGAAGTATTGCGAAAAGATCTGAGTTCTTCCCTTTGGGGCTTAGGGAGAACCCACGAGAGCAACATCAGCAGTGCCAACAACACTATCGCCCAAGTGCAGAAGATTAGGGAGATGCTAGCCGCTTGAGATTGCAAAATGCATTTATACATTTCACCCCCCCCTTGCTGACCCCATTGCCCTTGGAGCAGGCTTTTCCATGCGCGGAATTGCGCTCCTGGCTCCAGGTGAGATCGAAACTCCCGCGGATGTTCCCCGCCCGACACGTCATGACCGAAAGGACAGTCCACTCGAGAGCATTGCTCGAGTATGTAGAAGCCCACTGAAGCTCCTGCGACGACGGCTGTACTTGCCGGCACCACGCTAGATCCCCCCAGCCAAGCCTGAGAATGCATATGACTCCAATGTCGTCACCAGGCACACACACTATACCACTAGCTGCAATATCAGGCAGCCTCTGACAAGCGTATCACGTCTACCGGAGAGCACAGTTGCGGAACACAATTCTTGAAGGCACAACAGCCCTCTGCGGATGGTCTGCCCGATGTGCAGTGGAATGACAGATAATTCTCCAAAAGGCTGTCTGGTTTGTTGACCACATGATGCCGCAGGACGCTGACTCTCCGCTCTTGAAGCTGTTGGCCATGCATGCCTGATCAACAGCGTGCATGAGCAAGGCAAGCAGGTCTAGCAGCGCTTGCTCGCCCGGAAACATGCAAAATTATTCTTTGAATACAGTCAAGGACTTGGAGTGTTTGACCTGCCGTGTCTGCACGTGGCGTCGACATCTCGCACCCCTTGTCGAGCTCGGTGTACATGCAGTCCCGCACGTTGCAGCAGTTCAATCTGCGAGATTTTACAAGGTGGTCGGTAGACTCCTTGTGTAAATGCTGTACTGTGTTGCTCGACGTGCGCATACGCTGATTCTGTCCCCAGCGGTGTACATGTTACACAGCTGCTTCGTTGCGAGCTAAGATGATATACGCTTGGGCAACCACACGGGACAGAAGGCGCATACACTGCTGCATTGCAGTCAAATTAGGTCGATGAAGTGTTTCGCCCGAAAGCAGGACGTCCTCGACGAGAATGACGTCGTGAGGCATCCCACCAACGGAGACCTCACGCGGGTGTGCACCAAGCCTGTTCACACGGTGCCGACGCAATGTAATCGGGACCCGTGGTGACAAGCGCCAAGTACAGACTTTGCGTTGATTTCATGCACGGTTGCAGTGCATTGTGTTACACGGTATCGCCCATTGACATGGGTCCCGACACGATCTCTTGGTAGGCATGTCTGCGTTGCCATCCACTAATTGACAGAGTCGCACCGAAACAATAGCACAGCACAAGCATGTACCTCTGCAAGATTGTTGATTCTGCGTCATGCAGGATCGATGGTTTAGACGGGCCAGGCACATTCGGCTCGACGACAAGCATGCATCAGCTCCTGCAGCTTCGTCGGTACCTGAGCCGGGGGAACCGGGATGTCCCTCCACACCCATAACGCCTCAGTTACGCGCGAATGCCTCACGTGAAGCTCCCCTCCACAGAACCAGCAGCAGCATTTCGCTGGTGGGCTTCACCTCCGTCAGTTCAAGCTTCCACACAGCACCTTCCCTGGGATCAGACTTCGTGCTGCACGGCGACTACTCTGCGACCACGCTGTCCCCTGCAAGCTCATTAGATCCAGGGTTGTCCCAGCCAGCACAGACGGCTGGAGCATTGGAGTTCCATGGGCATGGGCACAGTGCGGGACATCATCGCAAGAGGCGCACCAGCAGCTTCGATGCCTGGTCTCACGATGATACACCACTGCAGCAGCGCCACACCACAGCCATCCGACCCAAGCAGTCGCTGCAGCAACCGCTGCTCGCCCAAGCGTGTAACACGGGTGAGGGGCTCGATGCACAGCTCAACCTGGCGTGGCCTACGGTCCACGCCATGATCCAAGACTCTCGCTGGATCGCAGCAGATTCACAGATACAGCAGCTAGAACAGGCAACAGGTATCCCGCGGACCAAGTTGCCGCAAGCCTTGGAGTCTTGCGGCCAAGGCATCGCCATCGAAATCGAGACGACACTGCAGTACCTGCAGGCCATGTTGCAAGGCATGCACACGTTCGAGACTGCATTGGCAGAAACCGACCGGTACCACCAGTCAAGTCAGAAGCCACTGCAGGTGCCGTTTGACCCATCCCTGTCCACCGGAACCCTTCATGTCAGTTGACCGCTCCCTGTGCGCCCTTCCGGATCCCCACCGGCTCCGTTGTGATACCATAAAATTTTCTGAAGCCACCCGCCCCACCCGCCCCAACTTGGCACCACTGCATGACCAGCGCTGCCCGTGCAAGGCGACCGTAGGACAATTATGTTGCTGCTGCACCGCGTGCAAGGCGACTGTCAATGCTGCTACCGCTACCGTAGGACATTTATGTTGCTACTGCACCGCGTGCCCCGATGCGGACCGCAGCTGCTGTCGCCAGCCTGCTGCCATTCCCCTGCCCAAAGCCCCCTTGGCTCACTGGGCCATGAGTGTGCCAGCCACAAACCATATGAAACCAGACATTATCACACCGCCGTATGTGCACCTAGCACCACATGCACCCAGGTGGTTGCGTGCCAGTATGACCACGCTGATTGGCAGCACAATTGGGCCGTGTGTCAGTCCAGTTTTCTGCACATCACTGAGTTGTCAGCCTTGCATTCCGGCGCCACGAGCGACAGCTGATCGAAACACCTGCCACCGGGTCACCACCACACCACCTCAGATCCCACGGCACCGCTCCTGCCGCATCTCTCCCCCTCTGCTGCCAGCCGCCTCATCCGCAAACATATCACAGACTCCCCCTTTCCCCTGCCGGCCGCCCCACCCGCAGACGTTGCAAATCCTTCACACACGATTCTCGCAAAGCTGAAGTGAATCATAGGGTACAGGGTTTTCTGCTGTGCCAGCTTCGGCAGATCGATCACCTGCATGCGCCGAGTCTCAAGTCGCACATGCTGGTCCGCGCCCACTGGTCGGAGCAGGCTTCGCGTGATGACTGCCGCTGCCTGCAGATCTTCTACCGCCGGGACCCCCAGGCCACGGTGCACCAGTTCCGCTTCGTCGCGGACTTTGCGGCCAGCCTGGTGGAGGTGCTGGCCCTCGCTCGCGAGTTTGACCTCATCAGCTCCTGGAACTGGACCGTGCCAGACTCGCGCATCCTCTCGGAGCGCAACGACATGGACCTCTCTGCCTTTGCCGTCGTGCGCATGCCGTGGCCGTTCAACAACCGCTACGCCACCGTTCGCGCGCAGGGCGGCGACTGCCTCCAGGAGGACTCGTGTGCGCGCGTCGTTTTCGCATCGTGCACATGCGTGCGTCCTCCTTGCCCCCCCCCCCCCGGGTGTATTATATACAACGCTATACGTTATACTGTACAACGTAACTTATACAGCAACTTTCACCACTCTTTGTTCTGCCCAACTCCCGCTCACCCTGCCTGCCCAGACTTAGCATACTGAACCATTCCGGCGCCCCCGGCTCTCCGCCGCCCTCGGCTGCTCTGCCGCTGCCAGGCTGCCGTGTGCTGTGCTCATGCTAAGCCATGTGCGCAGTGATCTTGTCGTCGCTTGCTTAGCCGCCGGAGAGGCGAGGCATGCATGTGGTGTATCTGGCAACGCATGACACATCTTCCGTACTGCTCGGTTCTCCGTTCTGCACCAAAGCCAGGCCGGCAGGCTGGGTCTTGGCGGGAAGCCGTTCGGTGCAAGCACCGGTGCGCCTCAGCAGTGGCCGTGGGGTGAGGGTGCGTGCTGTGCAGGATGAGGTACCGGAGTCGGCTAGGCATGCAGACCACGTCGAGGTTCTGGAAGGTTCCGGCGTGAGGCTGGAGCCGTGCTGGATGCATCAGCATGGCCACATCGTCGAGGGGTGCGCTGCCTGCTGTAGTGTGCCCCGGCGCGGCGCGCACTCGGTGGAGTCATGCGACCATACATGCGCTACAGGGCTTCGTGAACCTCCCATGGTCGGGTTCCATGCATGTGTGCCATGCTGCGTGCGGACCCCACATGCACCCTGACGCGTTCAGATGTGGCTTTCTGGCAGGCAGCGTTGCACATGTGTGCTGCCGCATTTCCTGCACGCTGTTTGGCCGTGCTGTGTGCTGGCTGCATCTGCACGCGGGACGCGGCGTGCACTCCGCAGCACGCCGCCTCCAAGGGTCCACGCATGTTTCATTGCAATGCATGGAGCACCTCGCAGCAGGGCAGATCAGAGCTCTGCGCAGGGCTCTGATCTGCAGAGTCGCGGCTGGCGGCCCGTGCCGCGGCCGATCTCCGGTCTCCGCTCACTCCTATGGTGGGCCTCCACACAATCAAGGACTCCTGGGCACACATGTTTTCTTCAGTTCATAGTTTGCTACGTTCAAAATCTGTTCGTACATGACTTGCTGATCCTTTCAACATATTGTGAACCTGCGCTAGGCCGCAAGCCCCCTCCTGGTTGCTCGTGGGTCTTATGGTGGGGCATGAAGGAAAGCCTGGAGCTTTGCGGAGTGACACGTGTGCCTCACCCACACGGCCACATCTGACCCGAGCACTGCCCGTGTGCAGGTGCCGCGTCTCAGTGCAGCTGTCCGCAGACCCAAAGGTGGACGTCCCTGCAGCCATCATCAAGTTCATCCTCACTGTTCTCTCCCCCGTGGTGTACCGGCTCGCGAAGCACGTGATCCATGCGTTCGTGCGCAAGCCCGGCAGCGCACTGCACACACGCATGCAGCAGCGGCGCAGCTTCTACGACGACGTCGACTCCAAGGTCCAGAAGTTTCTTGCAAGCTGCCCGGCACCGTAGCCACACAGATAACTGGCGACGCAGGACCGGCAACACAGAAACGGCGACAAAGAAACGGTCACGTGCTGCGTGGGTGCATCGATGCTGCATGTGCATCGTGTTGTTTTTTGCTGAGCCGCATGTACAGCACCGTGGCCGGCCGTGACCTGGAATGAGTGTGAACCGGCAGGTCAGAGTCAGTCTGGACCGTCCGTGTGAATGTACTTGAGAACAAAATGCGCTGCGTTTCAGTGCCCGACTGCTACTTCTGTTGCCTCCATGGAGGTTCGAGATGCAGTGGTTCTGGCGAGTGGTCGCCATGATGCTGTCATAGCTCTGTGTATTAGTCTGGCCGGCATTGGGGGTGGTTTCGGGACGGGGTGAGGGCCTGGCAAGGGCAAGAGCCGCAAGTATGCAACGCAAGGCAGCCAGGCTGGGTGGATGTCGCCACATGCGCCTCTACCGTGCGTTCATGCCGCTCGCGCTGTCACTAGTGTGACTGTAATAATGC
The DNA here is from genome assembly GCA_024500015.1 of Ulva compressa. Classification (NCBI taxonomy): domain Eukaryota; kingdom Viridiplantae; phylum Chlorophyta; class Ulvophyceae; order Ulvales; family Ulvaceae; genus Ulva; species Ulva compressa. The sequence continues at coordinate 222,309 of JALKAD010000192.1, read as the reverse complement.
AAAGGGGCCTGGGCGTGATCACATGCGAAGCCAAACATCAGATGCAGGTCAAGTGTTTCTGTTTGGCTCTGTGTAATACCAGGATCTGCACTGGTCATGCCTGCTTGCTGACGTGGTACTACTGGTGCTGATATTTGCAGTTTTTCAAGCTGCTGATGGCACTGGCCTTAAGAGCCAGGCCCCTGCTCGAATACCAGAACCACCATTTGCCAAGTCATTGCCATGATCGTCCAACGTTGCATTTGGCCAGACTGGACTTGACACGGGTCATTCGAGCTGAGGAGCCCTTAAAGGCACATCTGGACCGGTGCTCCTCGCAAGTGAAGGCATGGGAACGGCGCTGGCCCCGAGGGAGCTGCAGCTACATGTAGCCTTTGGGGTGGCCAGCGGTGCGTGTGGAGACAATGCATGGAGTGATGAATACGACTACCAGAGCTCTGGACCGAGGCTGAGCTTAATGCCTTAACGGCATGCCTCGTCCTGATACTCCTTCGTCCTTGGCCGCGGCTGGTGAATGCTCTGCCAAGGCAACACGCGTCAGCATGTGGTCGGCACCCACATGCTTGGCATGGGCTGTGTTCAGCTACCAGCCTGAACACGTCAACCATTCGGGTACAGAACATCTGAACTAGAGAGACGCTCACTGCGAGCGTGATTGCAATGGCGACTGATGTGTACACGCCAGCTTCCGTGATGCACCCGTCGGTAGATTCCATGGCAATGGAGGATCCCATGTTCGAAACCATGCCCTCGTTTCAGAGTGGCATCCAAGCTGCATCTATGCCGCTGGAAGAAGGTGGATCGCCGTGTTCGGCTTTGAGCGTGGACAATCCATTCAGGCACGCTCGCAGCTAAAGCACAAATACCTAGGTTTTGTCGCGACAGGGCCAATGGCACATAGTATCCAACGCGAAAGTATCACGCAGAGCATTGATGTCACATGTTCGACGTTGTCGCAGGTCCAGATCTACTTCCTGCATTTCTCCCGGAGAGTCTGGCATCAAGGACTCTACAGACGGTATGCTCAACGCACCAGGCAAGCTCGCCTTGACTGTTCAGCTGACAATCCGTATACCTGTGGTTGTATACTGTATTACAGAACTGGTGCTGCAGACAACAGCATGCCTACCGGCGTTACACATGAGTCAACCGGGTCACCCGTACGCACTCCTCCTGTGATGATCTGAGCAATCCAGTGCAGCACTCCAGCAGTCCACGCTACTGCTGCTAGAACAGCACTATATTCGGATGTCGGCTCGTGGCATACAGGGGAATACCAAGAAGGCCAGGAAATCGATCACCCTCCCCTCTCAGCGCAACTTGCAAAGCCAATCTCTGCCACGGAAAGTCAAGGTGAGCAACATGTCTTGTCCGCTGCATGCCAGGTCAAAAGCATGCATCTCGGAATGCTGAGAATGTGGGAGCCACAGTCACCAAAGTTCGCTGTGCTTCACTCAATAGCTGTGCCACACGGACCTGATGCAGGTGCAAACCGATGACTCTGACTCCGACTCCGACCGGGCTCCTTCCCGTGCCTCCGTGTCAGGCGCTTACTCCGCCCTAGCCAGGCGGGGCTTCAAAAAATTGCAGCAAGCGATGGCTCGGCGCAGCGCCGGGCGCGCAAAGTCGTTCACGAATCTGGTCTCCATGATGCGGAAGGAACGGGACTCGGGGCCAGAGCTCCTGAGACTCGAAGACGCCCCACATGTCGAGCAGTGCCCTGAGCCCGACTACAACGAAGGGCTTCTCGTGGCGCCTGCATCCCCCGCCAATAGGACCTTCTCCACAGGTGCTGTCCCATTTTTGTGCATGCACCATGCCATCTGACCCTCACCACTGCTGAGACTGCTGCATAAGCCAGCTTGCTCAGGCACACATGCAACCATCTAGCCTCTTGTTCTGGTGTGCACCCCCGTGCTTGTTGAGAGGGCCAGCTGGGTACCATGTGGAGTCGTGTCGCACACAGGTGCCTCGGGGGCCTGCATGCCACACAGCTGCAATGGAAATAGTTCATCAAAACTGCAATGGAAGTCGTTCACCTCCGGTATGCAATGCTGTTGATCTGGCTTCAGCGCCTGCTGACCAAGCTGAACAGCTGGGCAAAGTCTGCCTGCTGTCCACCGCTCCACTCCATGTGCATCATATCAACACATCTGTCACGCTAGAAGACGGCAGTGCTGCCAATCGTCGACAGTCCTGAGCTGCGTGTAGGTAGCGTCTGAATGGTTTGACTTTGCACGGTGCAGCAATCACGAAACATTCACAGTGCTAGACGTCTATAATGCGCGTTGTGTTCGCATCCTGCTGGGCCGCATTGCCGCCACGTCTAACGTCTGTGGCGCCTGCGACAGTCTGTCTGCGTTGCTGGTCGGAGGACAGGCGCTGCAATCAGTTGGAGTTCCCGGTGTCCCCAAAGCCACAACGCTGCTCCACATGTATCTGCTGTCTCCTGTCGCCAACGCTGCTCCACACGTGGAGCCATTTCACTGTCATCCACATCTGTGGGGCGCTTGTCCAGGCAGCCGCGTGGCTCTGACCGGGCCACAGTGCAGTCTCAACACAGCACAGCCTGTGCCTCTTGCAGCTGCTCTGCACAGCATCAGTCAGCCCTGCATGTGGTTGGTCTTCAGTCGAATGCATTGCCACCTCTGGAGAGCCAGTGCCTGTTAGCCCACTGTCTCTCAATACCTGTTTTCCCGCTGCCTAATCTTTGCCCACTGCCCATTGTTTGCCCACTGCCCCAGCCGCATGACACGATACAACACCATGCCGGGGTTTCTGCAGGCACGTCTTCGGCCTCGGAGCAGTCTGGGGACGACCTCTCACACGCCATCTTCAGGCGCACCCACTCTGCCGCCGCCGTGTCTTCCCACTCCGACGTCGCTGCATCTTCCACATCGCTGGCCTCCGGGGACGGCGGCGAGGCGGAGGGCGGCGGCGAGGCCGGCCACCTCGCCTGGGACCCTCTGCCATGCGACCCTCTGCCATGCGACCCTCTGCCATGCGACCCTCTGCCGGTGGAGGAGACACAGTGCGCCCCGGTCTACACGTGACGGCACCAGAATCATCACACTCCGCCGGACCGCTTCTCAGGCGGCCTGGCGCACCTGTGCCATGCCCCACCCTGTGCTGCCTGCCAGATAATTACCGCATCCCCGTCAAATATTCAACCACTCATCTCTGATTTTTTGGCTGAGCATTCCCTGATCCAGCGGCTCTGATGGACACTTTGAGAGCAACTGGCCGAGAAGGTGATCGATTAATTTGCAAGTATGCGGTAGACACTTGATGATTAGATTTGACCCCCTGATGAATAGATCTGACCCGTTACCCTTGAAAGTTAGATACACTTGATGCTGTGCACTTTGTGACACTTGATCATTAGATTTGACTGGGCCCCAGCCGATCCACGGCTTCTGCTGTTGCTGGCACTGCCAGACTCTGCACGCCGTGTACTGTAGCCGCACTTCTGTGTGCTGTGTTGTTTGCCCCCAGTCCGCTGCGTGCCATGCCGCGCCGCGTTGAGCAGGGACCCCGAGGGCACGGCCCGCCCGCCTGCCCACGAGCCCGCCCGGCCTCACACGTGGCTGCACTGGTTGCAGTCGCGCTGCGTGCTGTGCAGGCAGCAGCACGGCGACGGCTCGCGGGACGGAGGCATGTATGGCCGTCACGCGGCAAGCGTGAGGTTTCAGGGCGCCGTTGAGATGGGGCCGCTGGGTGAGGGGCAGGTACACAGCACGCAGCATGGCTCTCCGCAGCATGGCTCTACAGAGCTGCATGTGGTGCGAGGCCGCGCCCCTGTCATTGGGAGCTCCATGGAGGCTGCAGCATACCAGGTGGTATGCTGCATGCATTGGAGCCATGCGGCACTGCCTGCTGGAGTCAGCGTGAGACCATTTTCAACAAGTGTGAGACCACAGGCGGCTGAACTTGTATGTGCATGCATGTGTGTGCATGCAATGCAAACTCATGCGTGTGTCTGGGCTTGCACACGCTATCGCTGCCACGATTCTCGTGCGGAGCTGCACGCCTGTGACGACCGTGCATGGCGCCACTGCGTTGCAGGCTGCTGATGGCGGCTCAGCGTGCGCAGCACGGGGGCAGCATGGCGGCCGGGCTGCGCTGTCAGAGGAGCAGCTGCGGCAGGTGGCGAAGATCATGGAGCAGGCCGGAGTGCGCTGCCACCTCCGCGCTGGCGCGCTGCGCAACGCCGCGCTGCGCGACCTGCTCGCGCTGGCCAGCGCCCGCATCCTCCTGCTGCCGGCCCTGGACGGCGGCCACCTGCGAGCCATGGTGCGCCGATGCACACCATACACCAATACACCACATGCCAACACACCGTGCTCCCGCCAAACGTTGAACCCCTTATCCCTGAATGCTGTGCTGTGCTGTGCATTCCCACGTACAGCTGCTTCGATGGAAGGTTTTTTGAAAGCAATCTCCCGATCAGGCGGTCCATTAATGTGCAAGTATAGATCATACCAATACACCATATGCCGATATATCCGATGCCACAAGGGTTTCTGTACGCCGGCCACCTGGCAGACTCGATCCGGCCGTTACCCAGCTAGGCAGGCTGCTGACTCCCCGCCTCCGCAGCCTCACCTCACCGCTTCCTGCCGCTGCCACAGTCTGACGCCGTTTCGCATGTCACGGCTCGCCGCTGCTGCTGCCTGCTATGCGTGCTGTGCCTCCTGTGTACCGCCGGAGCCTGGAGCATGTAGTCGCTGTTCTGCACGGGCGCCCCATGCCCCATGGGAGAGGGACGAGGTCGCCCCTGTAGCCGTCCCTGCCGGGTGCAGGTTCTGGAGGCGCTGGGGCAAGATGGGTTTGAGCCGGTGGTTGACGCTGACGCGTCCTTGGCCGCGGTGGGTGATGTGGCGCCCCCCTCTTCTCACGCGTTTCAGGATTCCTCGCGGTCGCAATCGAGGTCTGATCCAGGGTGGGCGGGTGGCTTCGCTGCCACAGCGCCGGTGTCGGCGCCTTCTGGCGACTCTGACGGTGCGCTGCGCGCTGGCAGCGGCGGGGCAGCACGCGGGCGCAGGCGCGGCGGGCATGTACGGCCCTGGGAGACTGCGCCAGAGCGCGTGCCGCAGGCGCCGGCGGGGCCTTGGCCGCAGGCGCCAGCGGCACCGGCGCACCGGCAGCGGCGCTGCAGGAGGCGGGGCCGCTACCGCGGCCGCCGTTCCGGCTGCTAACCGACACAGCTGTCGCAGCCACCCTGCGGCGGGGGCGTGCCTGGTCCGCGCGCGCCCGCACCCTGCAGTCGCATGCATGCCTGCTATCGGCAGCGGTGCCTCCGGATGCTGCTGCTGCGGCTGGGCCACAGCAGCGGTCACGCAGCAGCACGGACAGCGTCGAGCAGATGGCACCTGCCGCAGCGATGCTGGTGCGCCGGTCTGGATCCTTCCCCAGAACCTCTCCCCCGCGAGGAGCAGCAGGATTGTCGGAGGGCGCGGGCCCAGTCTTGGTGGAGCCAGCGCGGCCGGTCGAAGACGCGGGTGTGCGCATGCATGGTGGATTGTGCGCTCAACCGGCGGCCGGCGCCGCCGCGGCTTCCCGGACGACGATGGAGGAGATTGCGCATCTCGTTCAGCAGTCGCGGTTGTGGGGGCCTGCTGCGCTGCGCGAACACAAGGCGTCCAGCATGCCGCACTCGGCTGCCCCTGATTGGCATGGATCGCCCATGCAATCGGAGGCGAAGGAGCGTGACGGCCAGACAGGGTCCATAGCCGCCAGTGCAGCTGCATCCGACTCGAGGAACTCAAGGCAAGAACACTGTGCTGGGGCGACGAGGGAGGGGGCCCAGACTGATGTGGTGATGGATGGTGCGATGTCACCCGGGGCGGAAACAGTGTCCTCTCACGTATACAGCGGTGTGTTGGACATGGAGAGGGACGAGTTCATACTGGATTCGTCCGAGAGTGAGCGGCCGAGTGATGGGAGGCTGGATTGGGTGGGCGGGCAAGCGTGCGAGGACGGATACATTAGATGACTGGTCTGTTGTGATCGCTGAAGGGTGCCCCCTGGACGTATGTCAGGCCTGGTTGGTCATGTGTAAGGCAGCACAGAGAAACAATTACTCAAGTGCCTGCTGGATGATGCAGAACAAGGTTTGGATCCGCAGCTGGAATCTGGTGCGGTCACATGGCCATGCGGCACACACTGGTATGATATGGACGACAGCAACGGACGACAGCAAGCTGCATTGGCTCACACATGTACAGTGACCAAGGACACGATCGCAATGCATGACGCATCTTACACGACCCACTCGAGCGCAGTCGTCTGCCTCGACCAGTGGACGGCTTGCCAGCCTAGACCAGTGGGAAGTCATGCAGCCTGTACGTGAGCACATGCCCCTTTGCGTTGCCGATCGCCAGCATGCCCCCCCCGGGACTGAAGCACGCGCAGTGCACGTGCCCCAGCGGCGTGCGGGACGTCGGCCAGTTCGCGTAAACCCTGAGCGACGGCACGTGCACGACCCGCATCGCGTCCCGCTTCATGCGCGACGCCATGCACAGCATCGTCCCGTCCGGGCTGAACCGCAGCGTGTCGACCGTGGTCACGAGGTTGTCCAGCGCGCGCAGCGGCACCGGCGCCTGCGACGTCGCGCCGCCCGCCCTCCACCGCTCAAACACGTTGACGACCCCCGACGCCGACCCCGCCGCGACAGCAGCGCCGCTGACTGCCAGCGCGGAGCCCTTGATGCAGCCCTCATCTACAAAGCTGTGCAGGCAGCGCTGCGTCCGCACATCCCAGACAAACACGCGGCCGTCGGTCCCGCCGGTGTAGAGCTCCGTTCCCGTCGGGTCAAACGCCGCGCTCCGGACCTGCCCGTTCATTTTGACCGTGCCGACAAGCTGCCGGGACTGCATCGAGACGAGGCCGACCTCGCCGTCCGTGCCGAGGAACGCGGCGCAGGCCTTGCTGTCCTGGACGGCTGGCGGCGGCACGGCGAAGGTCTCGAGGGAGGCGGTGTCGAATCCGAGCAGGCCTTTGATGCGGTCGAGGCGCTGAGCTTCGAGGTCCCAGACGTAGAAGAACTTGCGGCGGCCGCTGACGATGACGGTGCTGCCGCCGGCGGCAAACGCGGCCTGGTGCACCGGCATGTCCTTGATGAAGACGCTCTGGACGAGGGGGTTGTGCACGCCGTCGACGGTGAAGAGGCGCAGGCGCTTGTCGTAGCCTGCCGTCATGACGAGCTGCGCGTTTGGGTGCCAGTCAACGCTCTGCACGACTGCCTGGTTCCGCTCGCGAACGTTCACGTCTCGCATTCGCGTGAGCTCCAGAGGACCTGCCTGTGCGCCGGTGGTGCTGCATGTAGGACGAGGTGTGGTAGCAGGCCAGCGGGGTCGTAGGTGGAGGCATGAGAGCAGGTGGAGGCATGCGAGCAGGTGGATGCAGGGGGGGGGATGTGCACCTGCGGGCTTGCAGTGGTGCCACCTGCGTGGTGAAGGCAGCCGTGGCCAGTTCTTCCTCTTCGGTCTGTGGCTTCTTGCTGCGACGCTGCGCCCAGGAGGTCCGCTTGTGGAGCTTGCCATGGAAAGACCGCAGGCGCTCCTCGTACTCTGGGCCTGCAGCAGTCCACCACATAAACACGTAGCAATACGGGCAGCCCACATGTGAGCGATATAAGTAGCAAGAACGCACCTTTCAGTTTGGAGTCGGTCTCGTCTTTACGCAGCTTGCGCAGCCGCGGAGCTGCGCTGATGTCTACTTCGATGGCCTGGGTATCCGCATCCACCCATACGGGCGCGCGCGATCGTTTCTGTGGTTTTGCTGCTTTCTCAGACGTAGCCTGTTCAATTGGTTGCTCGTTTCCTGTCTCGTCCAGCCGAAACAGAGCGTCGTCTGTTTCAGTACCGTCGGTCGCTGTGTCGGTGGCGTTGCCGGCGACTCTCTGCAACAATGCATCTGCTCCACCAAAAAGATCATTCTCGAGAGCTTTTGCTTGTGCAGCCTCTTCGGCTGTGATAGCAGGCTCCGTTGGTTTCCGAACCAGCGCCATGCTGTTCAGCGGCGAAAGCACAGCGACAGGTCCTTTGAAACGCTTGAAGATCTAGCTCAGAAACTAGATCAACTGCTGTGCTTGGAGAAGCATGAGAGCTGCTTCGCAGCCCTTCTGAACCGGACGGCCAAGCTGTTCAAAACACGGCGATCAGCTCCGCCATTACCCGCGTCGCAACAATGCACACAGTCCTTTCCGCGACACCAGTAAGGCCAGCATCAGTGCAGCACACAGATTCATCCTTTGTGGGCCGTGTCTTCGCACACTACGCATGCCTGACCTACTGTGGGCACCGTGCACGGCTGTGATCTACCGACGGCTGTTGCGTGGCTTCAGGTGTCATCCCGCATGCGTTACATTCCAGGTGCACCTCCACATGCAGCGTTCAGAAGCACAAGTACACCTATGACCACACCTACGACCAGGAGACACTATACTCGACGGCCTGTCCCTCAGTCAGACTCGCATGCAAGGCCCCCATGTCCCGGCCTAGGCTCTGACGGAGCTCCAATTGCATGCAGTTGCGGGTGCCTACGAAGGCATCACGAACCCCCTTTTTTGTCCCCGGTACCCTTGCCCGCCAGCTTCTGCTTCTTTGCCTGCAAGCATTCTCATGATTATCGGGGCCAGAACCTCACACATGCTCTACAAAGCTATGCTGAAAAGGCCACATGCAGCCTTGCAATGGTGACGCTCTATGCGCACAGCACGCAGACCAGCGCTGCGCGTTCTGTGCCGCCGCACAAGACACGCCAAGGCATGCCAGGCAACACAGGCAACCAGCAGCTGCGACCCACATGCGTGGACCCACATGCGTGCGTGCATGACCCACATGCGTGCGTGCACGGGTGGCGCTTCGTGCATCCAAGATATCACCCACAGAACCCACAGCACTCCAGTCCAACCTCCAGAGAGGCCAGTAACGCATTGCAGGAGAGGCCAGCATCTCGTGATGACGTAATCTGGCAAGGGGGCAGGAGGAGGAGAGGCCAGCATCTCGAGAGAGAGCAAAATCTGGCCTCTCCTGCAATCCGGCCTCTCCAGAGAGGCCAGCATCTCGAGATATACTAATGGACGAGATATACTAACGGACCTTGCTCTGCTGCACGAGCTGTTTGCGGTGCTCCCGCCGCCGCCGGTCAAACTCGCTCTCGGTCGCGATGCCCTCGTCCGCGCCATGCTGCGCGGTGCTGCGCCTGCTGCGGCCGCGCTGCAGCAGCAGCATCCACTCGGGGACCGGGCAGCCGGCGCGCCGCATGCAGTCTGCGATCGCCTGAAGCCGGGGGGCGTCCTCCTCCACAAAGAACGTGACCGCTCGGCCGCGCCGCCCCGCGCGCCCCGTTCGGCCCACCCTGCACATCATCCACCCCCATATCATCGACCAGGCCTCGCCATCAGCTGTGTATCACCATCCTGATCATCACCTGGGCCCTCTCAACACATGAACTAGCCCGAGGCGGCGGGCAGCGACGCGTTGCCCAAGCAACGCTCAGCCGCAGCACGGCGCAGCATGGCGCAGCGCAGCATGTGCCGCCGACAAGACCGAGTGCACATCAACCACGGCCACCAGATCATGCGGCTGTTGGGCACGGGGGCGAGGGAGCCCCTGTCCCGCGCCTCCACGCTCCCCTTCTCGACACTGTGCCGCGTTTATGACTACCTGCGATGAGTGCGGCAGCATACGCCCCCACTGGGTGCGCCTTATGCCTGTGGGGGGGGGGGGGGGGGGGGGGGGGACAAGTCGCAGGCCACCTTGCTACCCTTCAAACAGATCAAACGCGCAGCAGGGGACCAACAGGCCGCAACAGGACGGCAACGTCTGTTGCATCCGTCGAGGATGTAGACGGACGCACCTGTGGATGTAGTCTGTCTTGGTGCGTGGGAAGTCGTAGTTGATGACGGCACGCACGCCGAGGAAGTCCATGCCGCGCGCCAGCAGGTCCGTCGTGATGAGCACCCACGTCTTGCCCTTCCGGAAGTTCGCGATGGCCGCAGCGCGCGCAGCGTGGCTCTGGTCCGCGTGGATCGCGTCGACCCTCGCGCCCTCGTACATCAGCTCGCGGCACAGCGCCTTGGCACGCTCCTTGCTTGACACAAAGACCAGCACTGGCGGCGCGAGGCCCCCGGCCAGCATCTGCCGCAGCTCCAGCAGCTTCCCTTTCTCCTGCACGACCGCCCATGCATGCGCGCGTTGTTTTGCCGCTCATTTGCTCCACACGTGTTTGTTTGCCACATGCATGCGCATATCCGACTGAACGCCGCAAGCCTTGTCCGCCCGGCTGCCAACTCCTCACAACAGGACATGGAAGGTGTGACACACACGCTGGCAAAACTGGTGCACTCGGCCATCTGGAACACAGCGTGCACAGCACACGGCGCCGCGCTGCCGGCCGCAGTGGCAGAGGCTGGCGCATGCGTGCGCCTGTCGTGCACTCCCCTACTGCAGTCGAGACACAACCCCCCCTGTCCCCCAGACCGCACTCTCCGCGGAGTCGCACATACCGGCTGCGTGCTGCGTGCTACGTGCAGCCTAGCATGCGCACTCTACCGCCTCCGTGAGCCGCACCCTAAGGGTCCCCATACGTACACGCCAGCGTGCGTGCATGACCGCACGCGACTGGGCCCAGCTGGGAAGAAAAACACACCAAATCAAATCCCCCCCCCCGGCAGAAAAACACGTCACATGTGTTAGGTGCATGTTCGCAGGATATCTCTCAAGAGGACTCCTCCCCCTAGCGCACCCCTGCTACTGGCATGACCACCAGTAGCGCACAGCAATAGTCTGCAACACACCTGCCCCACAAAGAGCAGCGACTGCTCCACGTTGAGGGAGGAAACGTTCTTCGCGCCGACCACGATGCTCGTCGGCGCGTGCATGACCGAGCTCGCGACCTCGTCCACCCACGGCGGCAGCGTCGCGGAGAAGAGGCCGGTGCTCAGGCCGGTGCTCGCGGCGCACGCGGCGTAGATCGCGTCCACCTGCTCGATGAAGCCCTTGCCCGCCTCCAGCACCTTGTCGGCCTCGTCCAGCACGAGCAGCTGCACGTGCGACAGGTCCACCTGCACCCCTCTGACGGCTGTGGTGTGGCTGCCGCGGTCGTGGTGTGCGCTGTTGCCGCGGCTGTGGTGTGGTTGTCGCGGTCGTGGTGTGCGCTGTTGCCGCGGCTGTGGTGTGGCTGCCGCGGTCGTGGTGTGCGCTGTTGCCGCGGCTGTGGTGTGGTTGTCGCGGTCGTGGTGTGCGCTGGTGTGCGGTGGTGGCGGTGCAGTGTGGCCCGGGAACGTGTGCATACTCTTGCGGGAACATGTTGCTGCTTGCTGCTAGCTGCTTGCTGGGGTGCAGGTGCTTGCTGACTCGCCGTTGCGCTCTGTGTGACACACCTCTCAGACACACCTCTGAGACACATTAGAAGGGGTATAGCATACTCGAGTGTGCTCCACGAGCAGGCAGAGCAGGCACACGTGGCAATGCATCACTGACCTGCGCTGCTCGCACAGCATGCGACATGCTGGCCAGCGCGTGGGGGGTGCAGCTGCTGCGTGCTGTGGGCACAGGTGTGCGCACACGGATGCATGCGGGGGCTCATGTGACGGTGCACGCGCAGCACGGCGGCGCAGCATAACGGCACAGCATGCGCAGCATAGATGGCAATTGGCGAGACAGCAGGGAGCAGGCAGCGTGGGAGGCTGTGGCGTAGGTGCACCTTGTCGCTCTGGATGCTCTGCACGAGTAGCAGCGGCGTGGCGATGAGGAGGTCGACTCTGCTGAAGTCCGTGCCTGCGACGGTCGCCTTGCACAGCAGGCTGCCTCGGAGGGTCGTTCCAGGCAGCAGCAGCTTCAGAGCCCGGTGGCTCTGTGCTGCGAGCTCCCTGGTGGGGCTCAGCACGACCACGGTCGGCCCTTGCTGCTTGGCAGCTGCCTCTGCTTTCAAGCTCAGGAGCATGCCTGCACGGTGGTGGTTGGTGCAGGGCTGAGTGGCTGATGGATTGCTGGTGTGCGAGCTGACGAGGGGGAAATGGGCAGAGGCGCACCAGGCAGCAGGAATGCTAAGGTCTTGCCACTGCCGGTGGGTGCGATGGCGTACATGTCTTTGCCGTCGAGGGCACATGGCATGGCATACTGCTGTATTGTCGTGGGTGTCGTGAAGCCACTCTCACGGATGTTGGCCAGCAGCTTGTCTGCATGCTTGCAGGACCCCAAAAAGTCGGCAAACGATGACACAGGCTCGACGTGCGCATCTCCTGAGACCTGGATGGTTTCCTCAGGCGCATCGGCCTCTACAAGCACAACCAGAGTGAGTGTGGCGACAAACGCACGCCCCCGCGCGCTACTGCACTCAATTGCCACATAGTAATGTGTACCTTCATCACTGTTGCTCTTGCGCTTGGCTCTGGCCTTGGCGTCGGCGGGGGTTGGTGCTGCAGCCGCGCTGCCTTGCTGCGACTTCGGAGGCCGCTTGCCTTTCGCGAACGCTGTATTGCCAGCAAGGATGCGGAAAATATCGTCTGACATCTTATCGTATAGACATATGTCGGCAATATATCATGCCCACGGGATGGCGACAACCGGCAATCAACGTGCTGTGGCTGGAAACCGAAAATATGGCTGTTCCGCTAATCAGTACGCGCGTCCATGTGGCCAACGATTACAGCTTGGAAAGGTCATTGCGGCAGTGAGTGGCGTGTGATCACAACGTCAACTTTGAAGCAGCAATGAATATCGTCTCCGAAGCAAACATCTCTTTGGTGATGGACGTGGCTACTTCGCGTCAAATGGAATGGCCCAATCTCAGGCAGTTTTCATGAACAAGATATCTCGTGCACGCGTGCCTGCTTGCACTTCGTACATGCCGCCCAGCTCGCCCAGTGCATGTGAACAGATCAGTAGTACTGGTGCACCAGGTGGATCGCACTCAAGACACCCATTCCCAGAAGCTGCGTCCACCTGGGGCTTCGTCGCTTTTGGCTCCGCACCCCACAATTGTGTGCATATGTCACTACCTTGAACGGATGCACTGAGAATGACTGGCATGACTGCAATCGCCACCTCCCGGCCTTAGCATTTAGGCGCACCTGGCAACATCACAACAAACTGCTCCACCCTCACAGAATAAGGTATCACCCATGTATAACATTCAATTTTGGGTGCCAACATCTAGCAAGCCACTCAGTTGCACCTGGATGCATCTCTCAGCTCGACAGATCGGTACGCTCGGGCCGATACCATGCAAATCGACTTTTAAATGTAATACATGCATTGTGAATGGACAATCGGCGACCGCTCGCAGATCATCATGAATTGCACATGTGATGATACCATACAGCTTCCGGCCGAAGTTCACTGGATCCCGAGTCTTGCTCGAGCACTGCAATGGATGAATAGATACCTGCTGATCTCTACCAGCAGCTGGCATGGTAACAACATAGCTGCCACAGCCCAAAAAACAAACAGCAACATCTCCTACGACAGCCCATCAAAGAATACATGGCCCATGGTGTACAAAAAGGCATCCACCACACCACCTCTCTCGCCCAGCCGTGTCATGCCCATCACATCCTGTTCGTCGCATCTGCTAGGCTGCCCACCGGCAACCGGCTCACCGCATCTCCGCCACTTGCATCACCACGCATGCACTTTGAGTGCCGGGGCGCACGCGCATCGCCGCTAGCAGTCCCACGCTTCAGACCTTCACCTGGCCGAGAGCGCTGAGGTGGCGCTCCAGCAGTGCCACCCAGGCTCCCTGAGGAATCCCCCTGCTCCGACATGGACGCCTCGCCCTCATTAGACTCTCCTCGCGGTTCAGAGCTTTCGCGCCCATCATCATCATCCTCCTCCTCCTCCTCCCCCCGTGCCTCCAGCTCTGCCATGACATCAGCAACGTCCCGTGCGAGGTCCACCAGGAAGTCGGGTGCAGGGCCCTTCCTGCTGTACTTCTGCACCAGGCCTTCCATGTGGTCGTTGGCGTCGGCAGCAAGCTGCTGGAGTGCATCCAGGTGCTTGCCGGACGGTGGAGCCGCGCGGGCACCACCTGTGGTCACCTTGCCCTGCTTTCGCTTGGGCTTGGCCTTGCCTGCCGCTTCACCACCCTCGACGGCGTTCTTCTGCGCCTCACTACCGCCCCCCGCGGTCCCACGCTCCTGCTCCTGTCTGCCGATGTGTGCCAGAATGGCCGCAGCGCGATCGATGTAGATCTCAAGGGCTCTGAACGCCATGTCGTCGTGGTCGTGCATCGCCTGGCAGATGGTGCCCGAGACCACGTACCCCCACCGCATGTGAAAATCTTTCTCCCAGGAAAGGGGTGGCCCATCGGACTCCCATCGCCTTGTGGCCGGGTCACCAGGGTGATTGTCCCGCGCAAGCCTCAATGCTTCATCGCTGATGTCAATTTGATCTGCGCCTTGGCCCGTCAGCAGGAGCCCGATCCCATGTTGAACAACGGAGAGCTCTTCAGCGGCTGTGAGCAGCCTCAGAGGTCTGTGCTGGGGCAGGAGGGAATACAGCGCGCGAGCCAGGATGTTCATCTCGGGCCCCTCCAGGTCGTGGGGAAGCTCAAGCGCTGCGATCTTGCCAATAGCCGCGGCAGACTTCTCGTTGCTGCATATGCGGTACAACGCACCCCGCGACGTTCCAGGAAAGCGCTGAGCTGCTGCGGCATATGACAGTCGCTTGCCATCCTCAATGCCGGGAATGCCGCTCTTCACCGCACGAACAGCTAAGACGACATCAATGGCTTTATTCCCGTACTCTTTAGTCGTAGGGGAGCCTTCGTCGAGTATAATCCCATACATTGTTCTGAAGCGTTCGTCAACAACAAACAGATATCGATCCAGATCAGAGCGACGTTTGGTTAACGCAATCTCATCTGACAAAGATTCAAGCACCTGCTAATATCAATATAGCATCACTTGCAAGCGGCACTGGCCTAAGATCGGTCGCATGATGAACGCACTGAGAACAGCTGGAGCACTCAAAGGTAGCGACCAGGGTGTTGTTAACCCATTAGGCCATGGCATCCCATGACATGTCATCGCCGCTCACGATCCGGACATGTTGCGACGATGTTCAGTTTTTCCACACACAAAAGCCACGCGTTGCACATACCAATGGATGATTGCATATCATGTCTCCCTCGGCTATGTGATCGCTCCATACGTACCTCGCACGCGCACCTTCCCAGCGCTTTGCTGCTTTGCTGCACGGGTCACCATAGGATGTGAGGCGTGCCGTGCAATCGATCTACGTATTTACTCTCCTGGCCAGATATATATTATTGATGATGTTTATGTGTTTGCCATTCTCGCATTGCATCAAAATCGTCGGACGCTCTACATCAAGTGCACTCGTCTAGTGTGAACAAAAGGTGCCCTGGCCTGTGCAGCAGGTTGCAACGATGTCAGATGAATTGCGCATTCGCCTGTTCCTGGAACAAGTTGAAGAAGTAGAGCGGCTGATGCAAGCCAAGCAGCAGGTCGGCCGCATACTGCAACTCTGAATCGCTCTTAGAGCACCTGCTGGCCCAGATATACACTCCTCTCGCACCAAACATCTACGAATACATGACAAACTGCATTGTAGGAGCTTCATGATGTGACGGTTTCGCTCGACGCATCGTACGGGGAGATTGCCGATCTGAAACGGCAGAAGGCCAGGCAAGCAGCACAAGCTGCGGTAGCGGTGGCCAAAGTAGCCCAGAAGGATGCGGAGATCAAGCTTGCAGAGGAGGAGCTTGCTCTTCTCCAAGAAAAGGCAGAAGAGCGCAAGAAGGAGGTGTTGGAAATGCGGCGTCAGGTGGGACCGTCTCAGTTGTGTGAATGCTGTACATTGAGATCAACCGCGATGCCGGCCCGTGTGCATGTGTGTCCTGGATGCATTCACCGTGCCACGATCTACTGCAGCCACACGCAGAGCATGTACACCAGCCTTTGATACAAATGTGGCAAGCTGTTGCAAGCTGTGGTCACAGCTACCCATTACGTTGGCCCCTGGCACGCTGTAGGCAGCACAGCAGCCTGTGACGTTATGCAGGAGGAGATCAAAGCCAAGGAGCAGCTGGAAGAGAAAACCAAAGAATTGGCTGAGTTGACTACGAAGCTGGCAGAAGACAAGGAAAAGGTGACAAAGGCTCGAGAGCTTTTGTGTGCAATGAACTTTGAGGAGCAACACTCAAAACTGCAGGTATTCGTTGTCACAGCATCCTTTGCAAAATTTGATCACTGTTTGGAGCATGATGAGGCATGTGCAATCCTGGGATGGATTGCTGTCTCGGCGGATTCCGTCCGTTTGGACGAAATGGGCATCGCCCAAGCCTTATTTTGGATGCTCCAAGTGAACCTGAATGTGCCCGTGCCTTACCAGGAAAAGCTCCAGAGCCTTCGAGAACAGGAAGCCAAATCAGAGGCAGAACACAGCCGTGCCTCGCAAGAGCTTCAAGCACTCATTGGCGACGTGGACCGCCATTCGTTGGAAACGCAAACCGAGGCGTCTGGTTCTTGTCCGTGGCCTGACTTGAAGATTCTGCGCGAGCCAGGTGCACGTTGCCACTCACGCCACCATTGCCGCCTGTATGATCGCATGTCGCCACGTTGCAGCGCTCGGCATTGTGAGGCCAGACTTCTGCAACCTGCCAGCTCTGGCATGGCCATCCGGTGGACTGGCTGGGACGCGTGTTGGATCCTCAGTGGTTGGTTGTCACTGGGGCAACATGGTGTACAGTGCGGACACTGGGAGACTGCATCTACATACTCAAAGGCCTAGGCTCGGAACGCAAGCTGCAAGCTGCTCGGCAGGTCATTCAGCAATGCCAGAAGTGCCTCTCGCAGCCAGCCAGCATGCCTGATGAGGACACAGAGTCCGTGACGGAGCCCCAGCAGGAGGTCAAGGAGTGCGAAGAAGATGCGGAGAAGGTTGCATCATCGTTGTCTGATGCAGCAGGGCTGCCTGAGGAGCCGAAAGAGCCTCTGATCAAGTCCCATGTAGTGGACATCAACCACGACGCGCTGGATAAAGAGAGACTGGCGGCTATATTTGCTGAACAGGAGCTGTTCCAGCACAGTACTGAGGAGCTGAAGCAGGTTTTTCTCGGCCATAACGCAAATGCTGATCGACAGCTTGGGCTTTTTCCGATGGTAGCATTGCATGTGGCTTCTGCAGCTAACGCAGTGGGTCACCATGTAGGTAGCGGACGAGATGAATGGCTTAAAACAGAAGAAGGTGGAACTGGAGAAGAAGATCCAGGCTGCAGAGATGGAAAGGCTGAGACGTACAGCCGCTGTTGAGGCTCTGGATTGTGAGATCCAGAAACAGCGGGCAGCGCTGAGCGAGTGTATTGATCTGTAACGTTCTGTGTAAGGCAACTATGTAATACATTCGATATCTTGCAGCAGCGTGGTACCAAGGTGCCGTGGGCTGTCGTATGCCGGCTCAGTAAGGCCAAAGGGCCCGTGCAGATAACCACACTTTACAGCCGGGTTTTCGCACGCCACTACCACAGACGAGTGATGAAATCCCCGCAGCATGCCATCAAGTCCACTGTGTGTCGTGCGACGTGTATGTCTTCGCGGTAGCGTTCACAGGTGGCTCTGAGGCATGTACCGCGTCTGTCAATGACAGCCTCAACTCCACCCATAGACACTTTAAGGTGCATGCACACAGTATTCAGCTTGCTGGCCAGTCGCCTGGCTGAAAGGAGGTGCAGCTATGATAAACCAGGCGCTGTTTGGCACTAGTCTCACTGCGCGTCATCACCACGTTGTTCCGTTCATCGTTATTTCTGACTGTCCACCTTGGTTGTCAAGATGGCAGCGGCGAAAGTTCAAATGCCTTGTGTGTCCACAACGGACGCCCTACAACACATGGCAGAACTAATTCGTGATGGTAACATCTCCGGTGCCGTGGACTTCGGGAATCAGCACTCAACGCCCCTCGCCGTCGCTGCATCGGACTTGATCACGCAAGAGGAGCTCGGAAAAGGCAGCGAAAGCACCATCCGAGCAGGAGTTTACCTGAGTGAACCTGTTGCTATCAAAAAAGCTATCATCAGGAACACGAAGGACCTGGAGCGGTTCCGCAGAGAAGTTGGCATGCTGTCGTCGCTCCAGCACAGCAATGTGGTGCCATTGAGAGCTGCAAGAGCTATCCCACCTGCCTACATGATGCTCCTCCCGCAGTACAGTGGCAGCCTGGAGGTGTGGTCCTCATCGTTGTCTTACAAAGACGTCAGCTGACGTTGGCGAACCGCAGAGCCAGCGTGCTGGATCACGACGCTGCACGCAACGTCGAAACGGTCGGTTGTGTACCTGCGCAGACACGCGTTAACTGTCACTGCATGGATCGACCGTGGTTTACGCGGCGCAGATCAATGTGTACGAACGATCTCGCCAGAATATTTCATGCCACATCAAAATTCGACGTGCGTCACCTGCACGCTGTACAGGCCGCGTGACCACAGGGCTGACGAGCTCACAAAAGCCCGGTCTAACAAGTTCTTAACATGCACTTGTAGGCGATGCTACACGAACGCGGCTGGCGGCCGGCATGGGCAGAGGTCCTGCACCTGTCGCTGAGCATGGCAGCCGGAGTCCAGGCCGTGCACGAAGCGGGCCTCGTGCACCGCGACATCAAGCCTGGGAACGTTCTTGTCGATGCCTCTGGCGCGTGTGTCCTCTCTGACTTTGGCCTCGCCGAACACCTCAACAAGCTCCACATCAGCAGCACGTCTGCCCCGTCAGGCGGGTTCCACAAGCAGCGCATCGTGGGGACACTGCAGTATCTCGCGCCCGAGGTGCTTCTGAACCAGTTTCACCAGCAGGTGCTCCCCCTCTCGTGGCGACCTCTCCACCATGCCTGCGCATGCACCTCCACATGCCTGCCCCTGCCTGGTTGAGAACAAACACCGGGCCTGCTGGGATACCACCATGGTAGCCAGGCCCGCCCCTGTCCATGCATGCACTCTGTGAGCTCATCACCGCAGAGACAGCAGCCTCATGGCATGTGTCATCACCCACACATCCCTTTCATTGCAGCAGGAGGCCGTCTGACGTCATGGCCATGACCATGATCGGGGGGGACAGGCCATGCATGCCACGCCTCGCGCCACATCCCTCCTGAGAGGCCTCACCTTGCCACGCCTACCCAGCATCGTCATACTCGAGAGAGTATCCTCATGCGCAGCACAGCAGGTCAACTGACGGCCATGCACAGTGCACGAGGTTTCATGCTGCGTGTGCTGAGCATGCTGCGCACATGCAGGCGGCCGACGTGTACGCGCTGGCGGTGTCGATGAACGAGGCCGCAACAGCCACTGTGCCGTTCTCTGACTGCACAAAGGACAACCCCGCGTGCCACACCATCCTGGACGCGAACTACAGCCACATGCAGCTGGCTGCTGCCGTGGCCGCCGAGCAGCTGCGGCCGACGCTGCCGCCGGGCTGCCCGCCAGGGTGGGCGCAGCTCATGCGTGCGTGTTGGCATGAGGACCCTGGCGAGCGCCCGACAGCAGCTCACGTCGTGAATGCGCTGCGCAGCCTCGCAGCCGCAGAGCGTATCACGCCAGCCGCCCCGGCAGCGCTGCCGGAAGGTGGTGCCGTGGCGGAGGTCAGCGGCGCGGCCGCCGCCGGCCGATGTGCACGCTGGGCCGGGGCAGAGGAAGTGTCCGAGGCGCCGTGGGAGCGGGAGCTGCTGGCGCGTGCTGCGGAGCGCAGCGTGCAGCCGGCGATGGTGTGCGGGGAGTATGCCGACGCCGGCAGACGCGGCGCGCAATGCATGGAGGACCGACATGTGCTCGCCGTGCCGCTGCGGGGGCTGTCGCGAGCGGGGCTGCTGGCCGTGTTTGATGGCCATAGGGGCGCCAGCGCGGCGGAGGTGGCGGCGGCGATGCTGCCCGATGCGCTGCGGCAGGTGTGGGCATTTTCGGCATCACCAGAGGCTGCGCTGGCGGCTGCGATGGCGCAGTGCGAGCACCGCATTCTGGCGGACGGGGACGCGGCGTGGATGGACCGGGTCGCACGCATGGGCCCCGCGGCGGCCGGCGCGCGGGCCGTGGCCCGGCTGCACCCGCGGCCGCGCTTCGCAGATCGGCGACCGCATTGTCCTCGCGACGTCGGCGACTGCCGCACCGTGCTGTGCCGCGGCGGCGCACGCCCGCCCGTGCAGATCACGCGCGACCACGTCGCGGACGACGCGGCGGAGCTCGCGCGGTTGCGCGCCGCCGGCGCGGCGCTCCAGCGCGGGCCGGACGGCAGCTGGCGCGTCGGCGCGGTGCAGCTGCAGGTGTCTCGATCGCTCGGCGACGGCGACGCGAAGCGCGAGGGCGGCGTCATCGCCGACGCGGAGATCGCGAGCGTGGAGCTGCGCGCTGACGACGAGTTTGTGGTGCTCGCGAGCGACGGGCTGTGGGACGTGGTTTGCAACGAGGACGCCGTGGCGCTCGTGCATGACACGGTGAAGAACCCGTCGATGGCGGCAAAGCGGCTGGCGGTCGAGGCGCTCGCGCGGGGGGCCGCGGACAACCTGACGGTGCTCGTGTGCTTCCTGCGGGACTCCGGCACGCTGGAGAGCATCTACAGCGGCGGCGTGCAGAAGTACTCGCCGGCGCGTTCGTTCTACGGCAGCCGCGCGGCGGCGCTGGCCGCGCTCGCGCAGGAAACGGCCGCGGACGAGATGTTTGAGCAGCTGTAGGCCGTGTTTTGTGGTGTTGACGGCAGGTTGCAGGTGATGCACGCACGGTGCTGGTGACGTTCGATCGTATGTGATTGCTGTAGTTCGTGGGGGAGGTTTAGGCGGTGCCACGGCACTGCCAGTGGGGCACAATGATGTAGGCAGCGTAGATGTCTGGAAAGGGTGTAGGTAGCGTAAGCAGCGGCCAGCGGCGGCATGCCCTGTCTGCACCGGCGCTGATTGGTGCACACTTCCAGTGCTTCCTGCGTGGCCTTGCAGAGGGAGCTGCAGGTGCGGCCGGTGCTGGTGGTGCGTGGAAAAGGCACCTCCATGCTGCTCGTGGGTAAGGCCACCAGTGCGACCCCGCCTCGACCTGGCGGGGTTTGGCCTGCGATGGTAATGCATTATGGTCATGTGATTAAGTGATAAAGACTCATTTGGTATGTGTCCCGTACAGTCGGCACAGAGTTGGGCGCCTTGCTCAGGTTTTGAAACTTTTTTTAGGGTAGACTCTACAGCCATTATGCCACTGCTATGAGAGAGTATGCACAGCAGTATACGGTGGTGTGTAAGATGTGACAGTGTGACACGACACAGTGGCAGGTGTGTGTTACACCTGCCGGGAAGCCGTGGCCTGTTCGCATGCCTGTGCCACGACGGCTTTCGTCTCTCGGCACCCACCCACATCACCGAGTGCTTCATGCATGCAGCCCAGCAGCCACGCCATGCACGCCACGCCACGCCGCGCTCGGTCATGCTTTGACAAGGTTGCTGTTGAGGATGAGCAGCAGGTCCACAAGGTCGGCCTCGGACACCTTCATCACACCTGCACAGCACGCAGCACACCTTGTCCTGGCTGCATGACAGTAGCATGCAGTGTGGGGACGAGCACCGGCAAACCTGTGTCTGCCGAACCGGCCACACCGGCAGCGAGTCGCCATGACAGCGACCTATGTGACAGGCACCCCCGGTGCTCCTACGCTGGCGGTCCAACGATCATAACGTCGGCAGGGCCACCCAGTTGCGGCGTGTTGGGAGTTTTCCGCCTCGCAGGGCACGTGCAGCTTGTGGCAGACGACCTCAATCCCCCGCGGAGGGAAAGGGGGTCAATTTAAACCCTAGGGCGGGTACCTTGAGCTCACTGGCAAGGTGGGCAAGGCGGGCAAATGGTGGGAGCGCACTGGTGGCCTTGCACTCGAGGAGCATGATGATGGTCGCACGCACGACCAGCGCCGAGTGCGCAGGCTGCACCTGCAGCTCCCCCGCGAGGGCGCGTAGAAAGAGCTGGAACTTGGGGGTTTCGTACACGCGTTTGCGCGTGGCGCCCGCCGACTGCACCAGCAGCCGCCGCCAGCGCACGCTGTCGCCGCTGTACAGCTGCAGCGCCGCCTGCGCAAAGGCGATGACCGGCGGCGGCAGCACAGCCGCGCCGTCCCGCATGAACGGCAGCACCTGCACAGGTGCCGCTGCTGTGCTGCGCGCTGTGCACGTAGCCGTGTGTTACGATGAGATGAATCACGGCCTCAGCAGCGCCCTCAGCACGCAAGCAAGACACATGAGGTACCACAAGCAGCACGGCCGCGCGACCTGCTGTCACATGCAGCGCTGCAGTGGGGCAGAACTGCAAGTGGGGCAGCACTGCAGTCCCAACAGTTGTGTGTGTGTGTATGCTTGCGGCGCACACCGCACGTGCTGTGGACAACGTGTCCAGCAGGTCGCCCAGCGTGACGGCGCCGCGGCCGTGCAGGTCCACCAGCGCCGCTGCGGCAGCCAGCTCGCCCTCAGTGGCCTCAGGTACCAAGTGCTTCAGCATCGCGGAGACTGCGTCGTGCGGCAGCTCGCTCGCGCCACCCGCGCCTGCGCCCGCCCCCGGCAGGCCCTGCTGCAGGAACAGCTCGAAGAGGTCCTCGACGGAGGTGCCGTACTCGACCTGCTGCGTGCTGAGGGCACGCAGCAGCCGCGCCAGCAGGCTCGGCACACACGGCGCCACCTGCACGGCATCGACATCGCCTGCAGCTCAATTAGGCGGGGCCATGCATGACTCACGCGCTTGCAACCGCAGTGATCACGGCCTGGATACCAGGGCCGATGGCCGGCACAGACCGTGGTTGAATCATGGCATGTAGTACGCATGGAGAGCGAGATCGGATCAGCGTGTGGCAGCTGCGCCGTCCTGCAGACTTTTCACACAGTCTCACGCCCGACTGGCTGGAGACCTGTGCGTGCCCCCACCACTTGCACAGCACAGCATGAGCAGCGGGTGCATGGCCGCTCGGCTGCCCGTCCTAGACCAAATCAGGCAGTGAGCAGCACAGCACGGCGCGCACGCTGGGCATGGTGGCTACAGGCAGGCAGCGCACTTTGACCCGGTTGTCCGTCGTGACGAGGTGCCCGTACAAGTGCGGCTGCGCAGCGCCGCCGCTCCAGAGGAACACGAAGCCCGTCTCCCCGTCGTACACCCACTCGTCGCCGCGCAGCGCCGACACGCCCGGCACGCCGGCCAGCCGCCGCTCGGGCCGCTGCCGCAGTACCTGCAATGCCACCGCGCACGCGTCGGCAGCGTCCCGCGGGTCCTCTGGGCGCCAGCATCGGGGCCCCTCCTCGCCCCACCGCTCCCGCCACCGCCCAGACAGCCCCTGCTGCTGGCAGGCACCCCCCGCGTCCTCCTCGTCACCAGCAGCCAACCCCCCTGCCAACCCGCCTTGATTAAGCATCCCACCATGCCGGCTGTCCTGCTCCGCGGGTCTTCCTGTCGCCACGCCTGCCGGCAGCGGCTGCACGAAACCCTGAGACCCAGACGCCGAAAGCTCCTGCAGGTCGAGCGCAGCGCCCAGCATGCTCGCCCGGCCAGACGATGCAGGCGCGGCCGCACCCAGCACGCCAGACGCAGCCGCATGCGCGCGCAGATCCTGCCACATCGCCTCCAGCGGCCCCGCCGCAGCGCCCCCCCTCGGCACGTCCCCGCTGCTCGGGCGGCTCCGGCCCCCTGCCTCCCTGGTCCTCGGCACTGCTGCAGCCTCTGCCCCACCGTTGGCCGTACCCTGCATCTCCCCGCCCACAGCCATCGACCGCCCTCCCGTCTCATTGCTGACACCTGTCTCCACACCAGCAGAGCCTGCCTCCCGAAACTCAGACGCAGTCATCATCTGTGGCTCTGCCCATTGCAGCGCTGCCACCCCACCCAACGGCGTCATCACTGCCTCTCTTTCCACCACACTGCCAGTCTGGGCACTGCCTCCTGCCGTCACGCTCGCTGAGCCAACAGCTGTCCGGACTGGTTTCAAGCTGTCTCCATTGAACTGCAGAGCTATGTCCACCAGGTCGGGGAGCCCCACATCCTCAAGCTTGCCACCCGGTTCCTCTCCACACAGCTCTGCAGCGACCTCTGCCCCGTGACCAGGGGGGCTAGCTGGTATACCCAAGATCCCTACTACAATCCCTGCAGTGCCTTCCAAGCTGCCTGCTGTTGCTGTGGGTGCTCCACTGCCACTCTCTGCTTGCGATGCTGAAGCTGCAGCTGACTGCTGCTGGCCTCCACCAGCCCCGCCTGTCATCCATGTGTCATCCTGTGGTGCCTGTGTTGGTAAAATGTCATGGTGGGGAGCATCTGCTGGTGAGTTGGGTAAAATGGATGAGGTCTGAGAGGGTGCTGTGGGCTGCTGATCATGTGCACTGCAGCTAGCAGCCTGGGGTGTGACCAGAGCATGACACAGGGCTGCCTCTTGAGAGCTTGCAAGCTCATTGAGTGGCTGCTCATTGGGTGGCTGCTCATCTGGTGGTGGGAAGGCAGCCTCAGGTGCCTGAGGTGTGCAAGGGGGCTCCGGTGTTGGTCTGGGCTCCTCTGGCAGCATAGCAGGTTGTGAGAGTTCAGGCAGCCACAACGTGCGCAATGTCTCAGCGCTGCCGGACAGCCTGGTGTTTGGCAGTGCCACATCGTGGATTGTTCCATCTGGTGTTTGGTTGCCAGGTGCTTCCGAATGGCAAGCAGCCTGACTGCTAGCAGTGCCTGAGCTGTCACCTGGGCTGAGTGGCTCCACTGTCTGGGACACATCCAAGCCAGGCTCGTATGAGGAAGATCTGTGTCCAGATGGCCTTGCCGCTTTGGACACAGTGCCTTGGCCAGCTTCATCTGGGAAGGGAGGGGCACTTGGGCCAGCTGAGCCTGCAACAGCTGCTGCATGTGTATGTACAATTACATGAGCAATTACAGGAGCAATGGCTTGCCTCCCAGCCCAGTGCAAAACAGTTGAAAAACATCTGTGCTGTATAATATATGAGTCACCAGTGATTCTGGTCAGGTGTCTGATCATTGTCAGGGTTCTCAATAGCATAGCTGGCATTGGTTATGCCTGTGACCTTCAGCCCTGCCAGGCCTGGCAATGGCAGCTGACATCAGCTGTGGCTGTGACTTTCTGCTGATGACTGATGGGTGAGGCCACATGTCAAGCTTGTAGAAAGCACTCCCTTATGCATGCCATAATGACAACATGCCTAAAGCATGTGCATGCGTTCTGCAAGTTCACACGTGCAAAAAAAAAAGCACCGCCGCAAGATTGCACCAACAGAGATAGGCGATTGAGAAATTGCTCTGCAGGCACACGTTCCAGAAAGCCAAAGTGTGCAGCTTGAGCAACTACCACACCTGGGCTGGCAGTATGACTGACAAATGATGCAATGGTTCAGCACGCAACCACACATACATGGGCATCACACATACATGGTCATCTTCCATACACGCCTCCCTGCAGCCAGGGTCAGCAGGAAAAAGCACTCATTGGTCCTCTGCATGGCATGGAAGGCATACCTTTGAGCTGCCTGTAAGGAGGCCATACAGGCGGATGAATGAACAGATTTCCACACGGAGCTGTGGCAGTACCAAACTGTCCAGACAGCGCAGCTTGCTGCTGGCTCGCCATGGCCAGAGCCACTCTTGTGCGGGCGTCTGAGCTCTGGGCTTGCATCTGCACTACCTCGAGCCCATGCCTGAGCAGTTTCATTTCGTCCATCAGCTCCGCAACGCCATCCACTGGCATTTCCATGGCGCGGGAGGACAGTTCGGTCAGTGCTGTCCGTGTTTTGGCCAGCTCCTGCTGCAAGGCAGTGACTGCAGTTGACACAGCCGACAGCCGCTCTCTGTGTGTCGCTGCGGTCGCTTTGTGTGCATCGAGGAGCTTGGCATGCACTTGGACGATGCTCTGAACCTCTGCTGGAGCGGATGCGCTCTGCATGTTTTGAAATAAGTCCTCGAGGTGCTTCACAGCATTTTCACAAGACAGTTGTCCTGCAGTAAGCTCTTGCAACTTCGCAGGGCTCCACGACGCCAGCTGAGCTTCCAAGGAGGCCACATGGGCCGGAAGCTTGCAAAGCTTCGCTTGTGGCAGGTTGAGGAGTTGTTTCTCAATGGCATCCACTCTGGCTGTCAGCACTTGCAGGGCTGCTTGCGTTTCATGCTGTTGTGCAAACCCATCCTGCTGATCCTTCTCAAGGGCAGCAATACGGTCAATATCATGTGACAAAGACTGTTCTGTGCCGAGAACGGCGCTTGGGAATGGGGCTTGTGGGCAAGCACGCTGTGCCGAGTGCTGATGGCGAGAGCTCCGGTGCCGCTGAGAACATCTGCAATTTCACCTTCTTAGATCGACCATAGACCAAAATGATTGCTAAAAATCTAGCATGTGCGAGTAGAATTAACGGCGCGATCAGAGCGCGGCTACTCTGGAGCAAGCGGGCTGCCATACCCATCACTGCTCAGTGGTCTCTCAGGCACCGGGTCGTTCACACCCATGTATCGGTGCACGCTTTCTGAGTACAACGACATATTTGGTTCTTGACTCTTGAATTCGATTAGTCTCAGCTAGAACTCCTGTTGACAGCGACGTGACTCGGCCCTGCCCTGCCCTGTGTTGTACGCGAGACGCAACCCGGGCATCAGCGCATGCCCCCAGATCACACAAAATGGGTGCTGAAGACGCCCAACGGAACGAAGTCGAGATCAGACACTCTTCTTCATTGATGCGCCTCAGCAACACAGGTACTGACGCAGGTGACAGTATGTGCTGTCAGCACACAGCTCACGGCAGAGCTACAAGTTTATTTGCGGTATTCCGAAGGTCAGACGTACCATTGTGTCTGTTTTGCCGTAGAGTGCACGAGTCCTAGGCCATGGTACGCACTCTGGGCCTGATGTGTCGGGGTGTCCTTGTCGCTCATGATGGCCGTCAAATTGCATGCAGCTGCACTAGGGCCCGAGTGACAAAGGAGTCAGAGCCATGTGACGATGGAACAGCCGTGGGGCTTCACCATGTGTGTTACACGTCATGTACGGCGTTGCCCAGCTCGATCGATTCATACAGCATGTTCACACCTGCGCGGGCCTCACTGTGTATGAGCAGTGCTTATGCAGCTCGGAAGCACTGCAGCGCGCTGTGCAAGCTACTTCCCGAAATGTCCCAGTGACACTGCATTCAAATTATTACAACCGCGAGGTTCCGCTGTGATTGGGGCTTGTCTGTTCCTACTTTACAAGGGCCTTCAGGGCAGGACCCACGTCCTCATATTTGAACTGGAACCCCGCATTCTGTGTCCGTGTTGGCAACACTTTCTGCCCTTGGAGCACAATCTGCGCCCCGTCTGCAAGGAGACCTTGCAGTGCAAACTCTGGCACCGGCAGCCAGCTGGGCCGGTTCAGTGTCTCACCCAGACGAGCACAGAGGTCACTCATGCGCACAGGATTGGGCGCTGTGCCGTTGTACACCCCTTCATAGCTCGAATCCTGTGCTGCTGCGATGAACAAGTCCACGATGTCGTCAATGTGCACCCAGCTCATCCACTGGTAGCCTGTTCCCACGGGGCCACCTGCATGTAGAACACAACTGTGATCACATGTTAATGAATCGTGAACAACTAATTAGGCGATGACAGTATTTGCTGCTCAGCTCAAGCTGGACATCGTCATCTGCGATTCGGTTGTGTACATGCAGTGTCGAAACAGGCAACTCCCGACAATAGCAGGACCCGCACGGGACCTCGTGCAATCGCCAGTCCATGCAGGTGGCACAGCCCTATCTCTGGGCGACGTTGAGCCATGGTCACTCAAGTGAACAATGTGTCCATCAACAATGGGTCAGCAGGGCACGTAGCGATGTACGACTCCGGAGCTGGGCCTATCGTGGCACACAAGACAACAGGGCAAACAGCCAGCAGCCACTAGAACCAAAAAGCCTTTATGAATGAAGGCAGTACATGCAATCCTGGTCAGCCAGTTGCAGTCACTGGTATGCCAGCCTGCCAGTAGGCCTGATCAGACCACAGGAGACTGTGCATGCACGACCAAGTAGCACCGCACCCAGGAACAGCGAAAAAACAGGCAGCAGCTTGGCGAGGGCGCCGCCCTGCTTGGACATGACGATTCCGGTCCGGATTATCACCACTCGGGTGTCAGCTGCCATGGCTGCTGCCTCCCAGTCACGGCAGACCTGTGCCAGGAAGTCCGCGCCAGAGGCGGACTCCTCGTTGTAGGTTGCCTGTTCAGACGTCCCATAGAAGCCTACAGCGCTGCTGGAGATCAACGCGGGCCGAGAGTCAGCTGGGAGAGCATTGATGGCCTCTGCAAGTCTGCGGGTTGTCTCCGCCCGGGAGCGCTGAATCTCTCTCTTGATCCCGTCATTCCACCTGCTAGCATTCTCATGTTGCAGAATGTGGCTGTGTTGGGAGACTGTGTGGGGTGTGGTTTCGCTGCTTTGAGCAGGGATGGCTGAGGATGGCTGTGACTGAGTGGCTGATGGACGAGGCAGCTAGGGCGCCTGTGCAGCGCCCGATGACGGTCCATGACATCCGAGCTTGACCTATGAGCCGCAGATATGGAAGGCAAGGCCTATCACTGTCAGTTTCAGATCGTGAGCGCTCAAATGTACATGCTGTTCTGTGCACGCAATGTGGCCAACTCATACAGCGAACCAGCATTCCAAGGT
The DNA here is from genome assembly GCA_024500015.1 of Ulva compressa. Taxonomy (NCBI): domain Eukaryota; kingdom Viridiplantae; phylum Chlorophyta; class Ulvophyceae; order Ulvales; family Ulvaceae; genus Ulva; species Ulva compressa. The sequence continues at coordinate 193,676 of JALKAD010000192.1, read as the reverse complement.
CACTGACGCTGTCCAGGTGACAGACATTTCCGGAAAGGGCTGGTGATATGGTGTGGAGCGTACCGAGTGGAGATGGGCTCGCCAGCAAGGTTGATGACAACATCCGAGGTCGAGATGCCCTGCTCCCATTCACGGGGGCCGAAGAACTTGACGTTCGGGTATGGCAGCTTGCCACGCGCCTTACCAACATCACGCGCCAGAACGTGGACTGTGTTTCCTGCCCTGGTGAGCTTGGATGATAGTGCACTGCCAACGAGGCCTGTGGCTCCTGCACCAACTGGCCTGCTTTGTTGACCAAGCACCAGTGTTGCAAGTGACTTGTACTCTGACAGCAACAGATACAAAAGTGTTATCTCATGCAGCATGCATCAAATGGCCGTGATTTGCGGCTCTGGTGCTGTCGCTGTTGCCATCGAACAGCCCCTATGGCAACCTGTGGTCCAGATGTTGCGTGAGAGAGCAAGACTGACATCGCGCATGGGCACGCAAAGATTGCCTGTAGAAATCGAGAACATAATATAGGCAACAACGATTCGGTTGCCGTGGCGTTCTGGCTTGGCAAGCCTCGTAGCAGCGTGGTTCCTCCTGACCAGATCCACAGATTGGGATAGCCGATCACCTGTCGACGGCGAGATGGTCCACCATGCAGCAGTCAGGCGTGCCCAGGAGGACCATACCAGTTATGGCAATCGTCTGCGCGTTACCGTTACCCGATGAGGCTGCAGCGCACGGTGCTGGGCCACGCTGGCCGGCCGAAAATCTAGGGCCGTGGGACACTGGTGCCACCCATGCTCGACTCTCCCGCCGCACTTGCAAAGCGCACTCAGAGTGGCACCGTGTAGACTGTGCCGCTGCTGCACGCCCCCGCGGGACTGTGCCGCTGCACCGCTGGTGCACTCGCGCTGTCGATGCCCTCATTCTGCCACCTCTAGATCTAGATCTGCAGCAAGTCGATGCCTGATCCACCTATGTGCAGTTTGGCACTCAGAAACAGGACCTGACATGTCGGCTGAAACGCAGGACGTGGGCGGAAGTGCTCGTCAGATGCAGGCCTTTGAAGTTGTTTGAATTACTTGCGGCCATGGCCACGTGCAGCATGGGGCTGTGTGCATGGGGCTGTGAGCACAGCGCGCCGCGGCCGGCGCTGCGGCATGCCGCAGGTGGTGCACGTGCTTCGCGATAGGTAGAGACAATCGTATCGGGGCGTGCTCCGCGGCACTGCGACAGCTCAATTCGTAGCCATGCATACCCAGGCACAACAATTGTTCAAGGCGTAATTTGGGGCCGGCAGCGGAGTCGCGATGGCTGTACCGGGGTCGAATCTGGCCACGTCTTTGTTGATACGATACGCAAGCCAGCTTACCAAATGGGCATCAGCAGCGGCCATGGCCATGGCCACGCAAAGGGGACGGCAGCGGAACGCACGTGTGCACATCCAAGCCTAGGTGGACAGCCGCGCTCGCGAGCAAGGCCTTGCAGGGGCACCATGAAATTCATACATTTATTTCATGGATTGGAAATTGGCAGAATATGTCAACGTCGGTCATGCGGTGCCCATCTCACGCGGTATGCTAGTGATTCGCGCGCGGAGTCGCTGCCGCCCACTCAGCGCTGTGCACGGCTCCCGTGCCCGGGCCCGTGCCGGCCACATTGCAGATGCCATGGCATGCCACGCAATGCGATGGCGCAACAACCCGCGGTGCCGTAGGTAGCACCCGCCCTCGCTTGATCCCGTTTGGCGCCAACTGTGTACTTGCAAATCGTGCTGCAAGTCACATCATCTGAACACTCGCACTTTGAACACTCGAGTGCGTCTCATCCATACCCGCACGAGTGACGTACGCAGTCATCCCAACAGTTTTGCTGGGCCGTTCGTATCAGCCGCCTGTCTCAGTCGGCCTCAATCACCTGTTGACGGTACGCATCCAGTGCATTGCCTCTTTCTAGCTCCAAGCCGCATGCCCATTTCCGTGCCGAGCACACTCAATTGCATGCAGTCAGGGCCCCAGCGGAGGGCAACGTTTACAATTGCTTGGCTTTCTGATGTAATTTATTGATAATGTGGTAATCGTAGCTGGCCGTTATCTGGAACTTGTTAGGCATGGCTATCGCAAACTGTGTACTGCGGCTTCCGCGTCGTGCCAACAGCGATCGCAGCATGCCGGGCGAAGGCGGAAATAAAATCCACCTACGTACGAAGTGTGATTGTGATCGTTGCATGCGTTGTTCCACCATCCTGGGGTTTGTACAGGCTACGCATCGGTCAAAGCGGCGCTCTTCAAACTGCGCTATACTAAGGAATTCGACGCCATGAGTGCGCTCCCATGTCCTCCCGAACGACTTACTTGAGGATATACGCCATACGCTGAGGAACAGCTCGCCTGCGTTGGTCGCGTGAGGCATGGGGCGTGTGATTGACAATCAGGCAAGCCTGAGCGTTGCTGGAGCACGCACGCGCCACCAGCCCATACATGCTTTCCACACACTCAGGCAACTATGTAGACGTGAAGAGCTTTCTTGTCCCACTGTTGAGCCAGTACCTGTCGTGATCGGAACAAGCCAACAGCTACTTCCAACTGTGCAGATCAAAACATGAGCTTCTCTCATATGCATCACCGGCAGTTTGGCTCGATTCAGGAGCAGGAGCGTCTCGCCTCGATTGATCCGATGCGGCAGCCCTGCTACCAAGCCACCCGCGTCGTCGTCAAGGTACTGCACGGCACCCGTCAAAGAACGCAACCGATGAAGCAACCCAACAGGCTCACATGTGTGCTCCCTGCAGGTCGGGACATCTGTGGTGACGCGCTCGAAGGACCAGCGTCTCGCGCTGGGGCGCCTCGGTGCACTGGTCGAGTCGTTGGAATACCTCGTCCGCGATGGGAAGCAAGTCATCCTTGTCACTTCCGGCGCCACCGCCGTTGGCCGCCAGAAGCTACGGTTTCAGCAAGTCCTCAACTCTTCGCCTCTTGAGATGCAGATCTCGGGCCTCTCGTCTCTGCAGGCGCGCGCAGCTGCTGCCGCTGGGCAGTCCGGCCTCATGGCGCTGTACGACTCCATGTTCCAGATGATGGACATGCAATGCTCGCAGTTCCTCGTCACCAGCCGTGACTTCAAAAACGAGGACTTTATCAAGAACCTCAACCTCACCGTCGACCAGCTGCTGGAGATGAACGTCGTGCCTGTCATCAACGAGAACGACAGCATCTCGTCAGTGCGCCTCTCTCGCCCAACGCCTTTCCTCTGTGCTCCACCAGAACTGCTCTGAACATCCCGTTGTCACCTGAGGCGCGTTCATGGCCTCCTCATCGCGCCCTGCAGCCCGGCAGGCTCACACCCAGGTAGCCCTTGGGCAACCAAACCAGCAAGGCTGATGCCCCACGGCGTGCCCTGCCAACCATTGACATGCAACTGCTGCCTCCTCATTCATGCTCACATAACAATGTACACACCAGTCCACCTCAGGCAGCAGCAGGCAACCGGCCTGCAGGTGTCAGTGCACCTCGGGACTCCGCACCGCACATGAACCGTTCCTGCGATGGGATCCCACAACAGCCTCTGCCCCGCACGCCACACAGCTCAGCTGTCTGACCGCAACATCATGTTCACCCGCCATGGCGCGCCAGTGCATGCATCGCCACAGCTGTGACCTGCCTCGCATCGTCCCGCAGCCCTGTGAGCCTGGCTGTGAACACACACAGCAGCACATGCGAGCACACCCAGTTGCAAGGCGGCCGGGTCAGGCGGAGCTCTGCACCAGCCCGCCGGACTGCTGAGCCGCTGCGTTTGTTTTGCGCAGCGCCGAATAAGCCGTTGTGAAACCCTGTGACACCCACACACACACGCATGCACACCCGCACACTCGCGCACCGGACCTGCGGGCAGAGTCTGCCCGGCTGCTGAGTTTTGTGAGGTAATGCGTCGGATGTGCCCATAGCACAACGGGCACGACCAGCGCAGCGCATAGCACCGCCCCGTAACACACACGCGCACCCGACCGCTTGACCTGTGCACAACCCCCCCCCCCCCCTCTGACCCCCTGACCCCCCCGCCCTGCCCTGCAGCCCGACGCGTCCGAGTCGGTGTTCACGGACAACGATGGCCTCGCGGCCAAGCTCGCGCTGCAGCTCAAGGCCGACCTTGTCGTGCTCATGACGGACGTCGACGGCGTGTACACCGGGCCCCCGGACCACCCGGACTCCAAGCTCATCGACGTCTGGTGCCCCTCGATCCACGACGACATGATCAAGATCGGCGAAAAGTCGACGCACGGCCGCGGCGGCATGGCCTCCAAGATCAGCGCCGCCTGGTACGGCGCGCAGGACGGCGCGACCGTCGTGATCATGAACGGCAAGCACCCGGAGAACCTCGTCCGCATCATCGACGGCGAAAAGGCGCGTGACATGCATGCAGGCCTGAGTGGCCCGTCGCCGTGCGAGCGCCGAGTGTGAGTAGTGGGCTGAGCGTGCCTGCTGGATTGCACGCTGTCTGGTAGGATGCACCGGACGCGCTGCGTGCTGCGTGCGCTGCGTGCTGTGCTGTCCAGAATGGCAGTGTGGTGTGAGGGGGCGCTGATGGGCGAGCGCGTGTGCAGGTCGGCACGCTGTTCAACCACCGCTTCGCGGAGGCGCTGCAGATCACGCACGATCAGGCAAACAGCGTCGAAGCCGCCACAAACGGCGTGCCACTGACCAGCACGACGAGCGGCCCGGAGGAGATGGCCCGGGCGGCACGAGAGCAGTCGCGCACGCTCGCTGCGCTGCCCTCTGACGAGCGCAGCGCGATCCTGCTGCGCATCGCGGACGCGCTCGAGGCGCGCGTCGACGAGGTGATGGCAGCCAACGCCCGTGACATGGCCGCCGCAACCGGCAAGATCGACAACCACCTCCTGCAGCGCCTCGCGCTCAAGCCGCAGAAGATCACGCAGCTCGCGGAGGGCATCCGCCAGCTCGCGCAGCTCGACGAGCCCATCGGCAGCCTCATCTCCAAGATGGAGATCGCACAGGTACGTGCTGTGCGTGCTGTGTTGATTCATCTTCTGCCCCGCCTTGATGTGCATGCACAGCAGCCCACGGACCAGCGCGGATAGTCCTAGCACGTGTACATGCATGCGCGATGCGGGCAGCTCACGCACGCTCTCCTCTGGCCCCCGCACAGCGGCTGAGCACAGCGCGCCCAGCATGCAGGACCTCGTGCTGTCCAAGGTCACCTCCCCGATCGGCGTCGTGCTGATCATCTTTGAGGCGCGGCCCGACGCTCTGCCGCAGATCGCGGCGCTCGCGATCCGCTCCGGCAACGGCCTGCTGCTCAAGGGCGGTAAGGAGGCGACACACAGCAACACGTGCCTGCACGCGATCATCACGTCGTGCCTGCAGCCCGCGTGCACTCCGGAGCTGATCGGCCTCGTCACCAGCCGCTCCGAGATCGATGAGCTGCTGAATCTGAAGGAGTACATCGACCTCGTCGTGCCCCGCGGCTCCAACCAGCTCGTGTCGTACATCCAGAACCACACGAGCATCCCCGTGCTCGGCCACGCCGACGGCATCTGCCACATCTACATCGACGAAAACGTCGACCTCGAGCAGGTGCCGCCCCGACCCACCCTCTTGGCTGCTTGCGGAAGCGGTTGCAGTGTGACGGCGGCACGAGCTGTGGTGCTGGACGGCGTGTCGCCACATGCATGCATGCATGCGTTCCGCAGACGTGGCCGGCGTGGCGCGTGCTGTGATTTGATGTATGAACCCTGCAGACGTGGGGTCGGCTGGGGTGGTTCAGGCGGCAGTGCCTGTGAGCCCGGTGCTGCAGCATGCTCTCAGCACAGGCTGACACCGCTGTGACGATGACTTGCCTTTCGGTTGCATGGGCATGGCGGCATGGCGTGGGAGAGCGCGGGGGCATGCGTGCAGGCGTGCAAGATCTGCGTCGACGCCAAGACGGACTACCCCGCGGCGTGCAACGCGGTGGAGAAGGTTCTGGTGCACCGCGCGCACGAGACCTCCGGCGGCATCTTCAAGCTGCAGAGCGCGCTGCGCGACGCGGGCGTCACGGTGTATGGCACTGACGCGACGACGCTCCTCCTCGGCTGCCCCGAGGCGCCGAGCCTGCGGCACGAGTACGGCACCCCTGAGGTCACCGTCGACCTCGTGGACTCGATGGACGAGGCCATCGACAAGATCCACACGCTCGGATCCGGGCACACCGAGGTGCGCTGCGCGTGCTGTGCATGCTGTGCGTGCTGTGCGTGCTGTGCGTCTAGAGCCGAGCAGCGGCGAGGGGATGAGGTATGTGGCCGAATTGGGAGGCTTTGTGAGACCGTGGGAGGAGCGTGGGCGGCACATCGGGGTGCGTGGTCGGTGGTGCCGCGGGGGCGCGGGAGTGGTCGGTGTGTGTTTCAGGCACTGTGGGTGGTTGGGGTGTACAGTTCTAACAAGGGGGTTGGAGCCAGTGCACCACTTGTGTGATTTACGCAATTAGAGTGCCTGGTTCGCGTGTATGGATGATGACATTCGTCGGTGGGTGTGCAGGCGATTTGCACGACAGATGATGCAGTAGCGGAGGACTTCATTCGGCGCGTGGACTCGGCGTGCGTGCTCAAGAACTGCAGCACGCGGTTCTCGGATGGCTTCAGGTGCGCCCGGGCTGCTCGTCACCCTGGCCACAGCATGTCTGCCGACACAGCGCGCAGCACAGCGCGTTTGTGTGTCCGCAGGCCTGTTGTTCTCAGAGACAAAGTCTCGAGAAACCATGCGCTGCGCTGTGCAAGAACTGTCACATCCCCTACTGCACTCTGCACGACGACTTCTCAAGCATAGCGAGTTGTCAAGCATTCTCTTAATGCAGTCTGGCGTGCGTGCCTGCTCTGCTTCGCTTGGATGCAACATCAAGCCGCGTTTCAGCACCTTGCCACCGACTCAATCGTGAACAGGATCTACAAACCGCGAACATGACTGCCGCCGGCCACCGCGCTGTGCTGCGCGACCCGTGCTGCGCAACATGCTGCAGCATGCTCACAGCTGTGGCCAGCAGCTGTTGCGTGCGAGGCTACGGGTGTTCACTTATCAACCAAAACTGAGGTGGCTTGCAGGTTTGGTCTGGGCGCCGAGGTCGGCATCTCGACAAGCCGGATCCACGCCCGCGGCCCGGTCGGGGTCGAAGGCTTGCTGACGACGCGGTACCTGCTGAGGGGCACCGGGCAAATCGTGGCAAAGGACAAGGGCGTCGAGTACACGCACAAACAGCTGCCGCTCGAGTGAGACTGAGCGGCGGCCTAGAAGCTGCCCCGACGCAGCTGCCGAGAACCTGGCCGCACGAACGCAGCACACCCAGTCGCTGGGCCTAACGCCGCTGGTGGCCACGAGGCTTGCGTCCCTTCCAAGCCTCCAGCACCTGCCGTTGCGGGGACCGACTCCGTGTCAGCGGATGCCTGGGCCAGTGTATCATAGCCATGCGTTTCACTGATGAATGCATGAGGCGGCTCGGCCGATTAACAGTGAGTCAGTACACCTGTCATGAGCGCAATTGTGGAGTCGATGATTGCGGAGTTGATCATTGTGGAGTCGTTTGCCTTACAAAAGTTGCAACATACATTCCCCCCTCGCCCCCGTTTCTACCCCCATTTCTTCCCCCTCATCTCATCCTGTCCACTGGAGCAGGTCAACAGTGCCATCAGCCATCGACACGGCCAGCACATTTCCACAACTGCTCCACGACGCCACCGTCACGGCGGCCTTGACGTCCGCATGCAACGCGACCTCCCCCGACCGCGCGTCCCACACGCAAACGTGCGGCTTGAACGTCGCACACGTGATGTACCGCCCGTCCGGTGACCACTGGACCTTGTACATGTACACCGGCTTTGTCGCCTCTGGCCACGTCAGCCTCAGCTTGACCGCACCGTTCTTCTCACGGCAATCCCACACCTTGATACACGCCTCGGCTGCGGCCGGTTTCGCCCGGTGCGCCGCGTGAGTGCGCTCTGCGCTGGACGAAGTGGCCAGCAGGATGTGGTCGGGGTCGCCCGGCTTGTGGATGGTCGGGCTGAAACGGCAGCTATGTACCGGTTGCTCATGGCTTGCAGGGCCCGCAGCGATGGATGTGTCTATCAGCAGCTCGCCCTCCTCCTCCACGCCCTCCATGCCATCTGCTCTGCCCTCCTGCCTCTGCACAAACATGACATTTACATTTACACACGCCCTGTCGCTGCCGCAGCTTCCCTGCAGTTGCATGCTGCCGAGCGCACTGCCGAGCGCGAGGGGACCGGGCACGGAGGACCCGGCACGGAGGACCCGGCACGGAGGAGCTGTGCCTTGTCCTCTGTGCCCGGTCCAAAAGGGGATCCTCTGTGCCCGGGTCGGTTGGTCCCAACCGACCCGGGCACAGATGACCGGGCACCGCATTGCTGAACGTCCGCAGCACCACAAACTGGTGCCTCTGAACTGCAGTGGCCATGCAGGCAACACTGCGCTGTGTCGATTGCAGATGTGGGCACCCTAGCTGTCATGCATCAGCGCTCATGCATCAATGGTTGTAGGTTCCGCGAGAGCCTCCACATGGGCATCAGCGCAGCTGGGCTGTTCTGCCCTGGGAGGCTCGACAGGCGCTGCAGCGCGGTGCGGCAGCATGCCGCTGATGCGTGCAGGTGCGGTGCAACAGCGCTGCAGGCCGGTGCCTGGCCCTGGCACAGAGCATCCACCCGGGCACAGTGTTTTTTTTAAAAAGTGCATGACCACACAGGATGAGCTGGCATGAGCGTCGCGCTGCGCACGCTGCTGTGCCTCATTCTTCCACAATTTGAACTCCCCAAGCATATCGACTAGACCATCACATTGTGTCAGCTAGCAGTCTGCGTCATGACGCCTGTGGCGGGCAGAATTTTGCAGAGAGGGGCGGAACGACGCTTCAAACTACCCTACACTTGCAAATTGATGGACCGCCAATTGCTCTCAAACGTGTCCATCAAAGCTGGTGTGTATGGGAGTGCGTTGTGACTCATGTCTTATGAGTCACTAGCTTATGACAGTAGAGCCACCACCGTAGAGGAACAGGCTCAGGGACACACCGACTTGACGACCATGACGGTGCCACTGTCCGAGCAGGCCGCCCACCAGCCAGTCTCGCTACAGCAGTCCACATCGTTGACATGCCCCGCACGCATGTTGATGTTGCGCTCCCACTGCACCGTCGTGTCCTGGCCGCCCGAACCCGCGGAACCCCCTGTAGCCACGGTCCGCACACGGCTGATCTGGAGCAGGCTGTCCTGCCCACACGTCGCAAACTGCTCGTCCGGGCCCCAGCAGAGCCCAAACACTGCACCGTTGTGGCGGTGGAGCGACACGACCTGCTTCCCGGTTGCAGCGTCCCACACGAACACAGCGCCGCCGGTGCCGCCATGGGCCGCAATGTACTTGCCAGACTTGCTGAACTGCACGCCTTGCAGGGGCGGCAGGCCCTGTTCGCACAACAGCATGCTACCTGCAGTGAGCGTGCCCTGGTGTGTATGATTACATTGCTATATCCATGCGGACATTGACACCTCCGACAAGCGGGACCCATCGTGACGACCTCTGGAACTGCATGTGGGTGGTGCGAGCACTTGTGAGTGTTGACACGGCGACTGAGAGCCTGTCGGGCAGTCGAAAGAGAGCAGGGATAGTTTGGGGATGCGCACCGTTTCTGCTCCACAGCCGCATGTGGCCGTCAAACGTGGCAGTGGCTATTTTGTCACCATCGGGCGCCCAGGCGACTGCAGCGACCTCTGACGAGGCGATGTTGCCTGGGACTGCATGCTGCAGGATGTCACAGCTCTGTTGATCGAAGATGTTGCTCGACATGTGGTAGATGCGTGAGCTGGCGTCTGCTGACCCGGTGGCGAGAATTGCTTCCGAGGGATGCCAGGCTTGTGTCCCGATGTGGCCAGTGTGGTCTGTCAACCGTCGCCGCGGCGCCTGGATGGGGCTGACCACAGCTGATTTTAGCGGATCTAACGGATGTTTTGCGCGAATGAGCTCTGACGATGTGATGTCCCGCACGGGGTTGCCATTCGCTGCAATCCGTGTCTGCAGCTCCTTGTACAGGATGCCCTTTTGAATCAGATCTACCAGAGCACTGGGACAAAACTCCCCTGGGGACGTAGGAGCATCTTTGGCCTTTGTTTCGTTGCCAAAGATGAACGCGGAATGCGCGTAGCCTGCAAGAGGCCCCTCCCGTGTGAAGCTGCAAGCCTGCACCATGCCCGGCACATCAACGGGAGAGTACGCACCGGATTCCAACAGATAAAGGTAGATCATGTAATTTACGTCCGTGGATGTGAGGGCCATGGTCACGATCTCGGTGCCCGAGCACCGGGTCTGCACCTGGTCCAGTAGAGCGTGCGCGCTGTTGACCTACCCGGCTACCCCCGTCGAAACGACATAGCAATACATGTGCAGATCTAGGGCAGATTGAGGCGCTTCGTGCGCCCGATCATGTCAAAAGCCAGCGTTTGAACCATGCCGCTGCTGGCCATTCAGTCCTAGCTTCAAAACTTCTCACGCGGGCCAAGCACAGCGATTAAGAACCAATGTCTTACTCACAGTCTATTTCTGTGCTGAACAGGCAATCGCTAATCACACAGGACAGCGAATCGACACGTTGTCCTGCCGATGTCGTTGTTGGCGACGCGTTGGGCGCATTCGAGGAATTTAAGCAGATGATGAGATCATGTGCAGAAACTTTACAGCCTCGAGATGATTTGCTGTCTACAGAATGGTGTGACTGTCCGTGGCCCGTCGACCAGGCTGTGTGCGTCTCCACGAGCTTGCCTGTCGCCACTCTGCAAACAAGGCGCTTGCGCCTGCAAGTGTTGGTGCTGCAGCGCGCAAGCTTAGCACCACGTTACACAATTCAATACGAGCATCAGAAAACTGCGTTCCTGTAGCAGATTCACGTTGCCTCTACGTGTGGGCCGGCGGTAACAGCCTTACTGAACATTGCGCATCGTCATCAATGCGCGCGTGTACACGGGCACCAGCTGCGCCTGTGCACACGGCTAGTCAACAATCATGACATGGACTGCCCCCAGTCAGCGGCACGGCTTCTGATTTTCGATGAAGGCAAGAGCCGATGGCAGATGTATGATCTTAACGGAGGATCTCTCGAGTTTGAATACAAATGCATTGTTGGGGGTGAAAATCGTGACACAGGCGTTCTTGCGATCGAATACATCAGCATCACACCTATGCATAGCTGTGTCGCCACAGCTGCACAGGTCGTGTCGTACCCATCGTGTGTACAGTGTATGCGTGCTTTGCGGCCGCAGCAAGGCGACCTGATAAAATTGCGACGCCCCAGTGTGCATCGGGATTTCTTTCCGCTGCCTTGGCAGCGTGGTCAACGTTGTGGACTCAAGTCGGGGCCCGATCACAGCGTCCAGCTCTCTGCGGTCTCCCTCCTTGCTGTTCACACCGGCTCACTGCAGAACGTGGATGCATCGAGTACAGCCCCTCCTGCTCTGGGGTATGATTAGATTAAATGACCCCACTCAGGCCGTGTAGACGCCGCTGAGAGTGTGTGCACACACGGCGGTAAGAGCATGGAACTGCGCGCGACTTTCGAGTGCAATAGATCTAACCTATGACGCTTCGAAAGGCAGCATGGGGCCAAAACAAGCGCTCCTGCTACCTTGTTGATTTGGGGCTTATGTCGAGGCGTGATGAGAACTCAGTGCGGGCGTTGGGATCGCTTGCACGATGTCGCGTTGAGCGCCCGAGGTGTTGACTCCTGCGTCGGCGCCTTTGCGCTGCGATCGTTTTTCACGCAGATCCAAACTTCCAATCTTTCGCGTCATGCCTCTTGCAAGGTTGCCGCTCGTCTCAGGCGCGATTATATATGGCTTCATCCATACGCACCTTTGCGCTGCTCCCGCATGTGCAGCATCAACATCGACAAAGTGGCCACAATCGGAAGATTCTCGCAAACACAGCGCTCACATGTTGCACTCTAGCAGTCACTCGTTGCCTGCCGAAGGTATGCGGCGCTGACTGGTCCTCTGACGGTCCTGTCGCGACCGACATGTCGGCCAGGACACAGTTGGCATGCAAACCGGAGAAAGCATCACAAATGCATGCAGAAGCAGTCTTGAATCCCGGCCAATATCGGGCCCCTGTCAAGATTCCTGCTCTGGAGGATATCCGGAATCAGCAGAGATACCGAAAGCCAGGCAGCATGTTGCCCAGGCCGTATGCAGCAAGACAGAGCAGAGGGACATGCACAGAGGGACATGCACAGCCTCAGTCAGCACACACCACTGGCACTATTGCCCTCAACAACCCTCAAAATTCATCCTCCCATCGGCAGTGCACTGCAGTGTCCGCACAGCCAGCATACTCCAACTGTCACAGGTGCCTCAGACTGCTTGTCTGCAGCTGGGTAGCTGACACTGTTGTGCACAGACCTTATGTACCTCGTTTTTGCAGTTGGCCCAGCTAGTTGGTTACCAGTAGGCAGCAACCACAGTGCAGCCCACAGTGTAGCCCACAGTGAGAATCTGCCAGGGCGCAGCAGAGGTGTAACTCACAGTGGCAGCCTCTCAGTTGCAGCCCCCAGACAACCTGCACTGAGTTCATCCGGGACCCTGCAGGGTGAGGGCATGCATGAGCACCGTACATCACGGTCTACACTAGCACTGTTTCAGTTAATTTTGTCGAGCATCACGCCAAATCGGCATCGGCCACAGTCTACCCTGCTGGCCATTTAATACGGCCACTCGTAGTATTGGGGCTCCAGTGTATTCCTGTGTGCTTGTCCGGTCGCTATTAGTACTACCCGGCCGCGCATCCGATCGTTGTTTGGACCCGGACGCGCATCTCTGCTCCGTGTCTGTTCGGCCCCAGTCCTCTCATCGATTTTCTGCTCATGTGCTTTCCAGGGTGTTGCTATGCGCTAGTCATGCCAGTAGCACATCCAACGCCGCGCCACCTCATGTGTGTGCAGATGCATGCGTACAGCGCTGGTGGTGCCGCACACGCGTCTGAGGGGGGTTTCCGGTTGGTTTACCCCTTCGGCTCCTGGGTCCCGGTTCGCCGGAGATGTCAATGGCCTGATCGGCTCACGGGTGCGCAGTTCGTGCCAGGTGATCGCCTGGCCGGCTCGCATCTGCTGGCTAGCATGTGAGTCTAGAATCTAGTTTTACATTCGCTTGGTGCACTGGATCGGAGCCCCTCGATGTAAGAGTACATACAGGGAGGGGCAGTTCCGGGGGCTGGAGGGCAGCCCAACGGACACAGCATGGTACTCCCGCATCAATGTGAGGAGGAGGGCATCTATGTGAGTCAAATCCCCATCCCCCCACCTTATCCCCCCCCTTAACCCCCACCCAAACCCGCACCCAAACCCCCATCCGCCCACCCAGGCAGCACATCTGCCGCGCCACAAGCTTGCCCATCCCGCTCTGCTGTCCCCACCGAACGCCTCCAGGCTCCCCACAACCCCAATCTACACTCCACATCCTCTCGCTTGCGCTCGATCACATGGCAGCATCCAGCTTGACATCCTCCAGCGTTGAAGATCCTGCCTTGAAGACCAGGATCTGGCTGGTCCACGCCGTGGCTCCGCCGCGCTTGGCACGCTGCGCTGCTCCGCGTCCGCCAGCCACACGCGGGCCTACGCCACCCGGGATGCGCCGTGCTCAGCCGGGCTTGCTGTGCATGCGCTGGGCTCCTCCAATGCTGAGCATGCTGTGAGCTCCTCACAAGGCCCTGCCGACCGCAGCCCGCTGGCTAAACAACGTACCTCCGAGTCGTACTTTGACGCAGGGTGCACATGTGGGCAACTCGGAGCGCCACGCCAGGACCGGTTGCTGCAGCGCGCAGCCCAGTCGTCCAGCTTCCGGGCAGCACTGCTGACTCAGCGGGCCGCGTGCCACGGAGCAGCGCGTAACAGCCTGAACGATTGGGGGGGCACAGCCTCATGCATGCAGTGGCCACGTCCATTGGGGCCCGCTATCCAGCCCACGCCTATCGGGTGGAGGATTGGGTTAGTGCTGCCGGTGCGGGATGGGGGCATGGGGGCAGAACGCGATGCAGCGGCCAGCACCGTAGATGCTGGCAACGCTACTTCTCCGAGTCGGCAGACATTAATAGCAGCAGGCCCTCGCAGCAGGCCCAGCAGGCCCAGCAGGCCCAGCAGCTCGGCGGGCCCACGCCGGATTCGCACACGCACCTCCCGCGCATCTGAAGCATCTGTTAGGCAGTGCTGTCGCGCGTGGTCTGCAGGATAGGGCGCAGTACATGATCATTGTGGACAGGGAGGTGGAAACCAAAAAAAAGAAAAAATTAACCCCCCAATCGGGCATCACGCCAAACCCAAACGGGCATCGGCCACAGCACAGTGCGTGCGGTCGCTGACTTGTGAGGTAACTAGTGCGATTGATGTGGTAATGAAACAACCGACTCGTAGCGTTTGAGCGGGGTGACCACTCTTCCGCCCCTGTCTGATGCCCGTTTGGGTTTGGCGTGATGCCCGATTGGTTTTTTGTTTTTGATTTTTATTTTTGCAGCATCCTGTAACAGACATCCCACACACGGCCGTGGCGGGCAGAGGCCGTCCGGTGTTGCTGAGTCGTTGGGTGACTCCTTTTGAATAGATTGTATTGAATAGATTGTATGGCACCACAGCCACACTGATGGCGAGCATGCTGTGATAGACCAAGGCTCGC
>JALKAD010000192.1:161772-176945 GCA_024500015.1 Ulva compressa | reverse complement strand
AGGACGCAGAGGTCTAGGAAAGAAGGGGGCAAGGTTGGAATACGCTGGGCGACCTCCCTATGCCCATATCCCTATAGGCGACCGTTGCTATGATGACGTTCCATATGCTCGCAGGAGTGCATGACTCAACCAGAATGTGTGTGCTATTCGTACTGACACATGGTAGACCAGCGTATCGCATATTTCGACGTGCGTCGGTTTGCAGTGCCCGATGGATTGGCTGGATACTCTTCACGGGGGCACGGCACCTCCTCAGCTCAACCATTCAGAATAATATATTCTTCGGAATATATTTGGCTGTCCCGGTTTGGTATGCGCATGCCTTGGTGACACGAACTAACTGCAGCGAGTGCAGCGACACGCTCACATTTGGAGAGTCACCCGAATGAAACAAACATATCGAGATTACGGGAGTACAGCACTCATCTCGCTGCGTATGCATGTGAACATCGAGTCTCATGGCACTCCTGCGCATCCACGCTGCTCAGCTCAGAGCTACATATACTCAACACTTCCGCGGGAGAAACCGTGTGTCAATGTCCAACACAGGCTGCAACCGACAGCTCGCCTCCCAGGTCAGTACTACAGAATTTGTAGAGACCAGAGACACCACGGTATGCCCCACCTTCGCAGGGACTACGTTCAGATGTTCTGGATCTGTCAACCCGATAAATTCAGTCTACTGTATCTGTCTGTGAGAGAGCGTTTTCGACCATCTTCTGTCAACTGATCTCGACACAACGCAGTCGGTCACCCGCGATTCGCAGGACGCCTCCACTAAGTGCCCAGGGCGTTAATACTAATTCTGAATGTGTTTACCTCTGCATCGTGGGACAGTTCTTCACCGAGCGCTTCCGCACTTAGTCAAGCCCGCGTTGTGCTCCGGTTGTCGCACGCCCGCTGGCCTGACGCTGGACACAGCTTTCGGTCGTACTGTGGCTGAAAACATAACTATAGTCAGCTCGACAAGGCCATGGGAACCTTGCATGCCAGTGTCGTGGTGATGCCGCCACAGTTCGTCAGAGTCGCACTGTCGTCGTGAGTTTGAGTTGGCCGGCTCGCGATGACCCGAATTTGCCGCGTTTGCGAGCCATGAACTGTTGGCAGAGGTGTCGACAGCACATTGTATACAGAATTGCCCGTTGTCAGTGACGGCAAGCCTCGCCGTGGTCTCTATGGGCTCCCGCAGGTTGTCATGCGCGCCACGCTCCGAGTGAGCCGCTTTGCATGCCCTGCGAAAAAGTGCACGATTGCACTTCGTGTCTCTGAGATCCCTACCAGAGACTCGGCGTGTTTCGCCTCGCTTTATGTTTATACCTTGACTTCCGCTGCGTTATGATCCATCAGTAAGCAGGTTGCTGGTTCGCCCCGTGCAAGCACGTACGCGTGCCAGCAGTGCACTGCAGTATTGCACACCGCTGCCCGCGTCCTTCATGCCAGCATTCACGCGTCATTTGCTGCTGCTCACAATTCCACATCCGCAGTCGAACAAGATCATTCCTGGCCTATGCGTACTGCTGCTTATCGCGTGTGTCTTGACTCACGACCAGTAATGCATCACCGCGGGCCTTGCGACCCTGGTGCGTCAACCCACAGCACCTCAATGCATGCTGTGTGTACAGGTTGGAACTGGACTTGTCTAGATCTTTGATCATCACACAGAATACACACCCCAGAACACATCAGAATGGCAAGCCTGCTCGGAGTCGTCTCGTTGGCCCTGGCCTTGGTCACTGTGCCAGACCTCACAGTGGAAGCCAAGAGGTACTCTCTAGTGGCTGTGGAGGAGTCACTGGAGGCTAACCGCCGCGAGCTGCTGGTCAGGCGCAGAAGTACGCCCCACCAACTCTGCCACAAACTCTGCCACCATTGCTGCGGCTGGCGGCGTTGTGGGAGCAGCAGTACGGGCCAGAGGAGGCGTGCCCCTAGAGCACATGTCCTGGTTGTTTGCCTGGCCGCTCCCTGGCATACCCAAGGGGGATACAGTTCACAAGATCATGCTGAGCTGCCCTGCTGAATTGCAGTGCTGAGTAGACAGAACCCAGCTTTACCATACCTGGGTTTCCCTGTGGAGAGGCCTGCTTGTTGTGTCCAGGCTGTACTGACCCCCCACTGCTGTCAAGAAGCACTGCAGTGATTGAGTAATGGGGTCCTTTGGGGCCCCATGGGGTTTGTCCATCCACAGCTTCATGCATGATGAGGTCTTTATTACATATGCATGCGTCAGCAGCATGTATCTAAAATGCCATTAGGCTTTGCAAGCCCTGCAGGGCTGAGTACTCTGCCAGGGCTAGTCAGTCAGGCCCTGGGTGTGGCGGGTGAAGTGAGTCAGGCAGTTCACAAGGCATTGCTGCAGCTGTGGACAGTGTATACACATGCCTAGTAAGCATGATTCATAGATGGCTGTTCTGCAGGCAACAATGGCAATGAGGGCAATGAGGGTAACGAGGGTAATGAGGGCAACGAGGGCAACGAGGGCAATGAGGGTCGCCGTAAGAAGGGAAAGAAGAAGGGCAAGAAGGGGAAGAAGAAGAACCGTCGCAACAATGGCAACGAGGGGAATGAGGGCAATGAGGGAAATGAGGGCAACGAGGGCAATGAGGGCAATGAGGGCCGCAAGAAGGGGAAGAAGAAGAACCGCCGTAACAATGGCAACGAGGGCAACGAAGGCAACGAGGGTAATGAGGGAAATGAGGGAAATGAGGGCAACGAGGGCCGCAAGAAGGGAAAGAAGAAGAACCGCAGCAACAACGGCAACGAGGGCAACGAGGGCAACGAAGGCAATGAAGGCAACGAAGGCAATGAAGGCAATGAGGGGTGAGCTCCTTTCCGCATGGTCACACATGCAGCCTTGGCTGCACAGACGCTCTGTCTATCACTCGTTAGATAGCCTCGCACACTCTTGTTGCGGGTGCCTGCCTGCGCCTGCTCGCACGCCATTGTGGGCTGCTGCTGCGCTGCCAGTGTGATGCATGCAGCCCACTCCCTGCCCAGTTCACACCGCAACGCCTCTGGCTGCTCGAACAGCCGCTGTGGCACCCCGCACACGCATGGCAGCCCTCACGCGCTTCGCGTTATGCAGCGGCGCACGCCGTAGCTCCGGCGGTGGCGGCGGCAAGTACCCTGCATGCATCGGCAACCACGGCGCCACCGGTGGCCGCAAGCCCGACGGCATCATTGTGCATTCTAGCGGCCGCTGCGAGTTCATGGAGTGGGCGGGCGGCTTTGACGGCTTCTGGTCCATTGATGCTGGAGATGGCCATGAGGACGGCCTCGCCCTGGCGGTTAAGCAGGTGTGTGTTCAGCCCAGGGCGTGTACCTCGATGCCCCCTGGAACTAGATAGAACGTATGGCTTTGTGTCTGCATGCCACGTCTGCACGCCTTTGACACAACCCGCCGAGAGCGATGTGCCAGCGCACCCTGAGTTAATACTACGTACGCCTCTCGCAGCGTGCATGCCGTGCCGTGCTGTGCTGCCAAGCAGTGCCGCTACTCAGTGCGCCTGCAGTAATGTGGTATGCACCGGCTCGCGTGCCTCCGCCGGTGTGTGCTGTGCGTGCTGTGACGGCATGCACCGGCTCGCGGGTGTTCTGTGCGCAACGCTTTCCGCAGTGTGTGCTGTGCGTGCTGTGACGGTGTGCTGTGCATGCAGATGCTCCAGGACGGCGGCGCCAGGATCGGCGCCGGCGCTGGCAAGAACAACCCGAACAACGCATACGTCAACCGGTTCATGACGGACGTACGCAACAAGGCCAGGCCGGTGGACCTCGACCACCCGAGGGACGAGGGCATTGCCGACGGCGGCAAGCGCATGGAGAACATCAACAAGGCCTCCCGTGTCTGCACTTCCCTAATCAGCCCCAAGCGGTGCTAGGCGCCTCGGGCCCCAGTCTGATTGGTTTCCCGGGGGGTGTGGGATTGCCTCAGCCCGGGCGGCCAGAGTGTCGCGGCCTCGCCGCCGCCGACACCACCATTTTCCAGCGGCAGACATGCGGCAGTGCGGCGCCGCGCCCGTGCTAGCGCTGCGGCGCCCGCGCTGCCCGTGCTCTGTTCTATTGCGCACATCTGCATTTTTTCCTCTGATGCGGGGAATGTGCGCGGCTGCTGCGTGCTGAGCGCGCACTGCTGAGGCGCAAGCCTGTGAGGCGGTGCTTGCACATTGCCCCACGCTTGGGCTGCAGACGCCGCAGCCGCGGCAGCCGCCCCGCCGCACAGTCCGAAGTGGATAAGTATGGCACATTGCCCATTTTGGATTTTGATGCCACACGTGGCTAATGGGGTGTACGCACCAGCTGTGGAGACCCGTGATGGGTGTGCAGAGTCGCACACTGCTAGGTCCCTGGACAGCTCAGGCGTGTACCAGTATGATGCTTCACGTGAATAAGCTCGAGCATAAGAGTGTGTGAAAATAGGCTGTTCGGTTGTGGGGGGGGCACACACGCGCACGTGTCTGCTCTCTGGCTATGTTGCCGCTACTTTTGTCCCGATTGAACCGTTTTAGGCCTATTTAGGAAAACTCTCTGTAATCAGCGCTGGAAAGCGGTCACGCATACACCTCCGTGGTTGAACATGCCTGCATGATTGGTGGTGATGTGTGCTGCTGTTGTGAAAGCATTGGTCCCTGCGCCAATGTCTGCCACTCCCAGAGCACCTGCCCAACCCACAACTGGCTGAATGATATATGACTGCCATACAAAGCTATACTTCATTCACATGCTTTCCCATGACACAACCGAAGTGCCAAGTCTGGCTGGCTGTGCCCAACTGCGCGCGCTTTCTGGCTGTCCAGATGCATGCGAACCAAGTACCCGGTGCATACGCATTCGTGTGTGACCATAAACTGCATGCGGGTGCACGTGGGCGATGAAGCAGCTCTGGAACAATCCGCAGTATCGGCCATCGCGAGGAAAGAGACGCAGACTGCGTCACGCATCTGTACTGCCGACAAGCTCAGCACCACAGTTGGCACATGCTTCTGAATTCTTCTTATTCTGCTTGCTTGCGATCGTAACCGCCGTACTGCACCTGGTCTATACATGTGCATGTGCATGTACCACCTCCACGGCTGGTCCATGGACGTCCAGCAAACTTTCCAGACATATGATATAGCTTTACTTGCGCGAGAGTTGTCGTCTTTATGGCTGATACCTGCTCTGTGTTATGACAATTTTGCAGCAACGGCGGCGTGTGGACAGCTGTCCTGCGATACCAAACCTTGATGCATGCGGTAGAAGATCTTTGAAGAGTCGCGACGCTGGTGTGACGCACGAAGTGCGCGCAACGAGACACACCTGCGACACCGCTCCCGCAAGCTGCCGGCTCCACATGCGGCCACACTCATTTGCCCGATCGATGACTACGCACACTCTGTGCCGTTCAGACTGGTGCGCACCGTGCTTACTTTCTGCGCGGCACCTGCAAGGTTGCGGGAGTCAAGTCGTCAACGCGCACCGGGCGCCCACTCGTAGCTGTACATTTGGCTGCGGCCGTGCACGGCCGTGTTGCCTCACGGTAGATCTTCTCATGAGTGATCGAAAGCTCGTTCTCCGGTCGACAGTCTGTTCCAGGTCGACAATTGCGATGTACAGTGCCGGCATCTGCTGTACGTGTGGGCGGGCGCAGAGGCGAGCATTTGCATATCTGCAGCTGTACGCGCTGACACATATTCAGCCTGCTCATATCACGTAACGCTTGACAGCTGTGTTGCCATCGACGCGGGCCTGCAAAGCCCTTCACTTACAGATCCCATGGCTTGACTCGCAGTGGTACCAGGCTTCCACAGGTGTGCACACGTACGACGGCATGTCATCACTTTTTGACAGTGCGCATGCACAAGCGTGTGTGAACCGGTGCACCGTTCCGCGGTTGGCTGGCGTTTCGGCCGCTTCTGCAGACAACTTGCAAACGCGGCAACTGCGCACGGCCTAGAGCGCATCAACACGTGTTGCAACAGTCTCTGGTGATCATGGGCAGATTGAGCATGACGCAACTCGCCAGTGCACGGCCAGACTTCCAGCTGCTGGAGGGGCCAGTGCATTGATGCTTTGCAGTCAGCTGACAGAGACCCACCCCACAAGATCGCGTGCGCGCCACCCCAGATTGCAAATGTATGGATTGCAGCAGGTCTCTGAACAGCTGGGTCAAGTGGATATGCTCCGCCCTGGCGCTGCATGCCTGGCATCAGGGACGTCCACGCGCGTTGACTCTGACTCTGGTTTTGATGGTTTTGGTTTGATGGTCCGATGGGCGCACCTGGCTGCAAGCTTGGCCATGGAGCCAGCAGGGGGGCTGGCACTCATGACCACCAGTGGTCCCAGCGACGGCGCGGACCCCCTGTGAGCCCCAAACAGACTTTGGGACGCCCATAGGCCATAACTATATGTCCTGAAGCCTTCTGAAGGGGGTTGGGGCGTTTCGTCGAATCCCCCAAACATTCGCGCTCTTTTTGGGGAAAACAGCGCATTTCCCCAAACTCGCGCTAAATGACGTCCATTCTCTCCCAAACACGCACAGTCTATCCCAAAGCATGTGCCATACCTCTAAAACACTATAGATATTGATATGGTGTTACACATGTGATCTCGACCTTCGTTGCTGGTTGGTCCGCGGTCAGCAGCTGCAGTCAAGTTGCGGAATGCCTGCCGGTGCAACGCACATTCACTACCCGCCGTTGGTGGAACTTCTAGAGACGTTAGACCATAATTATGAAGTAGTACAGGGCGCTATTGCCAAGGATGATTTGAGGACGGCATGTGCTGCGGTGTCACAAGAAGGAGCACGAACACAGCTCACCTCACACCGAACTTGACTCAAAAGCAGCATATAGAGCATGGTGATGACAATGTAGGCTTGTTCTCATGTCCAAATTCCATTTCCACCAGTGCATATTTCATGTGGCTACATGCTTGTCTCGTTTTGGAGATGAGCTGCGGTGTCACAAGAAAGAGCACGAACACCACAGCTTACCTCACACCGAACTTGACACAAACGCAGCTTATAGAGCATGGTGTTGACAATGCAGGCTTGTGCTCATGTCCAAATCCCACTTCTCCATCAGTGCATATTTCATAGGTCCATACGTATGCTTTGACCTATCATATGTGCAATTGATACCTTTCTGCACAAAAAAATATCACGACGAATTTGTGTGAGCTCCATCTACAGACTTTCCAGCTGTCCACTCTTCATCTACTGGAAACAACAAAGTCACAGCAGAGCTTGCTCATGGCTTCACGCAGACAGCTGCACCTGGCATTTATGATATGCAATTAGATGGGATGAAAGTAATGATGGTACTACCAGCAGTACTGGATGCATTCTGTGCGCCACAGAATGCGGACTCGTGGAGCATGTGGCGAGAGGGGATGGTGGCTTGAGGCGCTGTGAATGAGCTATATGATGGTGCATCGTGCTTGACCACCTAGCAAGCCCCGATGATCACTTTGGGAGCTTGGCAGGTTGTTTGGGGGGTCATAGAATACCCCTAGCACTGTTTGGGGACGGTTTGGGGAAACATGCAGATTCCCCCAAACATTTGCCCTGATTTGGCCGGATACTGCCTGTTTCCCCAAAGATCGCAAATGAAGGTACAGGCGGCTTTAGGACATATAGTTATGGCCTATGGACGTCCCAAAGTCTGTTTGGGGCTCACAGGGGGTCCGCGCCATCGCTGGGACCACTAGAGGTCATGAGTGCCAGCCCCCCTGAGCCAGCCCACCATGGTGCACCAAAGCCTTGCAAAGAGTTACACGTGTCATTCTTCACCCTTCACGTTGGAACAAACCTCCAGAAATAATCGCAAGGATCTCGCTCAGCTTTCTGTGGAATGCTGCACACCCCATGTGGGCAACCAGGCCACCAACAAGGGAGCAGGCACGGTGCTACCCATACAGGGGGAGAGGTGTTCAGGAAGTGTGCAGCAATGCAAACCCACACACTTCCACAGAGACACCTCCCTGACGCAGTACCTGCCCTATTGCTGCAGATGGCAGAGTGTATGAAAACGTTAACAGCCACAACCCCACACAGCGTCCACGCCCAGGTTGCCCCACCTGGGTGGGGAGGGTCCTGGGGTGGTTGAACCTGTAAGTGGGGAACTTGCCAACTTTCTGAAACTGGTCAGAATTGCAATCTGACGAGTCACTGGTTCATAATTAAGTGTGTTATGATGTTCTGATGCGTGGACTTGTAGGCGCAAACCATAACACAATCCAGCATCGTGCCATACCCAACTAGGCATAGGTGTTACACAGAGATGAACGCAAGAGCCCAGCAGCGAGGGCACTAGGCATAGGCGCGAGCAGGGGCGGAAAAGGCCAATGGGAAAGACCAACGAAAAAGGGTGTAGTGGGTCCATGGGGGCTTGGCCTTGCACTCTGGTGTAATCACAAACACTGAGTGCTTCTGGGAAACACAAAGAGTGCTCTCTGCTGGTTCACAGCACCTGACACACACCCAGGCCATCCCCAGCAGACAGGCATGCAAATAGAAAGTTTAAACTTTCTGCTGCCTCAAGCCCAAGAGCAGGCTGCCCTCCTGTTCAGGTTACCAACTAGATGATGATGGTGGCAACAGTGGCCACAGCCCTGCCAGCAACAGGGCAGCTGGTGGTTGCAAGCAACAGTGGCGACAGCCCTGCAAGCAGCTGTGATGGAGTGACTCACTGCCTGAGGGGGTTCAGGTGACAGGCCTGAGTCACTGGGCTGGCTCACAAGCTTGAATCCCACCTGGACCTAGCCCTTCTGCTTTTGGAATTTGCTTTTCGGTTGTGTGCCTGGGAAGTTATGTTCACAACTTTGCAGTCACAGTGTTGCTCGAATCACATGGGAGGTACTACAGCAGCAGGTGAAAATTTAGATGTAAATTTTATTACTTGCCATAGCTGATTAGGCCATTGCCTGGTGTTGGACGTGCAGGTCACTGTTCTCCTGGTGCACTCGGTGTGCGTTGGTTTGTGGGCTGTCAGTCTGTGTTATACGGAGATGAACGCAAGAGCCAGGCAGCGGCTGTCAGTCTGTGGTGTGTGTTACACTGTGATAGATCTAGGACTCAGCAGCGCCGAGGCAACAGAGCAGTCAGCAGGCAAACACTGTGGGCTGTCAGTCTGTGGGGTGTGCAGGGCATGTTTCGAACGGCAGCTGCAGTGGTGGCTTTGACTCAGTGTGTGTTCCTGTGGTCTCTATTGTAACCACTACAGCAGCAGACATGGCCCATGCACTCCGCCCCACTACGATGTAATGGTAATCATACGTGGCAAAGCAACAGAACAGGCAGGCAGGGCTTGGACTAGGCAGCCAGGACATGGAACACTCTTCCGCATCTGCACGTGTGACACATGTGTTACGCAGAGATCGACTCTTCTACACCCTTCTACACTCTTCTACACGTGTGTTACACAGTGATAGATGTGTGTGTTTGCTTTCATGACAGCGCAAGTTTGAACGAAGTCGTTCTGGCATTTGCTCGTGCGGAGAGTAGCCTTGGTACTTGCGATGGGCTGTCTGTCTTTCTGCGTGTTGCCTGGTCTATTGCCTCGGCGCTGCTGGGTCCTAGATCTATCACTGTGTAACACAGTGATAGATGTAGGACTCTTCTACAGGTGTCACCGCGGGAGCCAGCTGATAAAGTGCCGGTCACCACTGCTACCCTCTGACCAACTTGCATTGAACGCTTCAGCTGCAATATGGAGGCATCCATGTCATGCCCAGTTGGGTGGACACACGGAGGCAGCTGCAGTATGGAGGCATCTATGCCCTCATGCATGATGTAATGTAATTGTAAATGTAAATGTACTTACTTGCCGTAGCCGATTAGGCCATTGACATATGAGGGGACCGGACCGCAGAGCCGAATGTGGCTACGCAATCATACATACTGTGGCCGATGCCCGTTTGGGTTTGGCGTGATGCCCGATTGGGTTTTTTTTTTAACATACACGGCATTCAGTCTGGCTTCTGGATCCGAACAGGCGGCCTCGTTGACCCCATCCCGGAGACCCGCTGCTGGACTCGGCACGTGTGGGTGCTCCGTACCCATGGCTAGCTGTGTCGCCAGCTTGCAACCTTCTGCTTGAAGTCGTGGAAAAGCCACTTCCCCCAAAGCCAGGCGGCGGACTGCACTGTACGCTAGCAATCATACATACTCGCCCTCATTATGCACCTGTTCTTTTGACTGGTTTCGCATTCCGCAATGAGTAAAGTAGCCTAAAGCAAGCTCAATTATTTGCAGTTGCGATAGCCAAGAGCGGCATTCACTTGATGTCAGCGAACCTTCCCGCCAGTGACGCCAATGTCCATTCCAGGAGGAAAGTCCAGGAGACCCGACGTCGGGGACCATGTGAGAATTAAGCGGGTATCGGGCATGGCACCCCCGCGGACCGGAGTGCGGGGCCTCGCATGCTGCGTGCTGGCCCGGCTCAGCATGCATGTGGCGCGCGGCGTCATATACCTTGGAGCTGACAGCACGCACTTTGGCCCAGCACGCTGCGGCCCAGCATGCTGTCACCTCAGCGCCTACCAGTAGACACTGCTGCGCCACCCGCCCCTTCTTTGCACAGGCACAGCGCGCAGTGCTCAGCATGCCGTCCGCAGCACGCCGGCACCCCAGCGCCTGGCAAGTGCTGCATCACCCGTCCGCCACTGCTAGTAGTACTGCGTCGCAGCACCCCCATGGTTGCAGGTGCGCACATGGTCTACTGGCGCGTGGTATCACGCTGCTCTGTGCCTCCTGAATACTGCTGCTCAAACAGGAGTTGCCTACGTAGCTACCCCTCCCACCACTGCTCGCACGGGTGCTGTGGCCAAAGCCCGTCCGGGTCCGGCGCGATCCCCGATTCTCTTTTTGGTCAGTCACCGCAACATGCTGGGGTCACATGAGCAACTACACCCTCCCATGTGTGTGCACACACATCCCCAGCCACCAGCTCCTGCACATACAGTCAGCACCGTATCAGCATGCATGTGCGGTCCAGTCGGTGCTCATGCATGCTGCCGCAGCACAGCACACGGTGCGCGCCTACTGTCCCCCGCGCCCGGATTCCTCCGCAGATGTCCCTCCGCAGATGTCCCTCTGCATGCGTGCAGCGATTACTGCTATGCGTTACTGCTGCTGCGCATGCGTGGCCTTTAATCGCCCCGAGCTGCGGCATTCCATGCGCCACTGCTATACGCAAGTGTTCAGCATGGCGCGTGGTCTACAGCTGTTGTTGCGCCGGTCCGCATGCATGATCCTGCGCCACGGAATCGCAGCGCGCAGGATGGGTTGGCAGGTTGCGTGTGGGACAGCCTCCGTGGACGCCAGGGTCGCTCGACGAGTGCTGGCACCAGCGGGCAGGCTGGGGGAGAATTCTACGCAGATCTCAAGGACACAGGGGGTTGCGCAGCATGCATGCGGGGAGGCATGCTGCCCGCGCACGGGCTGAGGCATGCTGCCAGGCGGAGGCTCGAGAACTCAGGGGGTTGCATGCATCCGGGGAGGCAGTGCCAGGCGGAGGCTCGGCTGTGCCTGGCTGATCAGGATATTGGAGGCGGGACCGTCGGGGTGTGCTGATGCTGTCCGCGCTTCACGTTGCCTTAAGTTCAATTGGCCCAGGTGACAGCAGCTGGATGATGATTCGTGGCTGAAGAGGCTGAAGTGGCTTCCGTGTCTGATGAGTGTTCTGGGGACACCTTCTGGGGACACTGCCCAGGCCTGGGCGAGCTGCTGAGTCCAGCACCACTGAGTCTGAGTCTAAACGAGTTCGTTCAAAACGGTTGCACACTGGCTCACGCGGGGACCATGTCTGAGGAATATCAAAACCTGCATAGGAGGCATGCAAGACCCAGACGCGTACTGGCTCCCAGCATGCCTGTATGCCTTGCGTGCCCCCAACATGTGCACACATCTGATCAACATACATCCGATCAGGTCAGGGCTTCTGATGTTTTGTCTGTTTGCCTGATGACTGCTCTGTTGCCTCAGCGCTGCTGGGTCCTAGATCTATCACTGTGTAACACACATCTGAACAGGTCAAGAAGCTTCACTAGTGTCCATGGAGTATTAAGAAGTAAGAATTCTGCTGGGGAGGGTGCACGCGCATGGCTAGAGTGCACACGTGATGGTAGCAGATTCGTGCTCAACTCCATGGCTTGGCAATGGGGCATGTGAAGTTTGGCCGCTCTGGTGTCGATTTGTCGAGTCGGGGCTCCGCAGAATTCGGAGGGACTTCACGCTCACACATGTGGCTAAGGGCACACCCGTCGCAATTGTCGAGGACATGTTAGTGGCACGAGGTTCACCAGAACGCGTTTTGTTGCGATTCCAGCATGCGAACACTGTGTATCATCGATGAGGCATCGTGGACACATATCACAATGTGTGAATCCGTCATCGTGTGCGCATAGGCAGCTGCACGACTTGACTGCACGGAGTCCGAGTCTTGGTATGATGTGAACATGGCATTATGCGTAGGGGCGTGCAGGATCCGTCCCATTTTCCAGACGTTGCTTCGTCGAGGTGATCGCACCATAGGGAATTTGCAGACGCGAGGAGCTGCAAGGTGGGGATGGATGAAGGGCCATGCTACAGGCGAGAGCGACGCCGCCCTGCAAAGACTGGTAGACTTCTGCAGCAGCAACATTGAATATGATCATGATCGTCTGGATCCGGCAGCAGAGGCTGAACTGATGCGACTGTTAGGTGCGCTGATCGCGCTCCTACCCGTTGCCTCGCCAAAGGTCAGGCACTACGCCGTGCAGAGGACACCGCTGCCTGAACGCATGCAGAGAGCGTCCCAATACAAGCTTTGGGGTTTCATGAAGACGTCATTTCACAGGTCAGCTCCCTCAGTGCCATTTGCCGCTGTGTCCACCATTGTTTGAGACAGCCATGACCCTCTGACCGCGTGCAGCCTGATGAATGCTACATGGGATCCACAAGGTGCGGAACACATATTTCTCCAACTCAGCTTTTGCTACTTGCCAAAGCGATGTGGTGGTCGAGCTGCCCATGCTTGCAGTGTTTCCTACATGCATGTGGCAGAGAAGGAGGGATGCTTCTCGATGGGGGTCTTCCTCTTCAAGGACGGCGCGGCACTTCCTCTGCACGACCACCCGCGCATGTCTGTCTACTCCAGGTGTGCTCGGGCCGTGCTGTGTGCTCCGCCCGGATGGCCGCAGACTTCCAGCACCCTCAAGAGGCCTCAGTCCGTACCAGTACTAGTGCAGCAGCGCACAGTGTTGTAGCATGCCATGTACCACACGTGGCACAGAGGGTCTTCAAGCTGTCCATGCGTAAGGCTGACAGCCAGAAGCCTTGACCAGCCACCTGCCTGAATTCTTCCGTCAAGTGCCTACCACAGTCTGGTGCTCCGTCTCCGACGCCTGCTCAGTGCATGCATGACTGTCGGCAACACAGTGGTACACGCCGCCCCCGCAACACATGCCCCCGATGTGGCCCTTCCCACAGGCAACCACCGCACTGCCACTGCATGGTAGACGGCACTCCATGCCAGCGCATCATCACGGTGTTGCTCACACTCGCGCACCCCCAAATGACGCGACATGATGGCCAGGGCAAAGGCATCACCATGCGTGTCAACCGCACCGCATGCACACGGGCGGGCAGACCACGGCCGCATCCACGCATCCCCCGCGCAACGCATGCGGGCTGTCCGCAGGGCGCTCTTCGGCACCATCGACGTCCGCAGCTTCGACTGGGTTGACGCTCCGGCGCCTCCGGGCGGAGCCGCGCAGGCGCGGCTCGCTGCGGCGCGCCGGCTGCAGCCCGGCACGGTGAGCGCGCTGCACCCAGACGCCGGCAACGTGCACAGCTTCCAGGCACATACCCCCGCTGCCATCTTCGACATCCTGGTTCCCGGCTACTGCGGCGGTGCGATCCTTTATCACCGCGTCCCCGACCGCGCCCCCCGTGCTCTGCAAACCCTGCAAACCCCGACGCCGTAATCTGCCATGAGCATTGCCAGTCGCGATCGCGCGTGATCGGAGCTCACGTGAACAGGTGCACATCCCTTGTCGGCAGTCGGCAGTCGGCAGTCGGCAGTCGGCAGTCGGCAGTAGGGCCACAACAGGTCCACCCACCACCGCCGCTGCCACAGCACACCTGCCGCAGCGTCACCCGCTCCACTCCCAGTGTGGTGTGGTGTGTGCTCTTGTGCCTGCCACACGCAGCCGTGCAGGCAGGCAGCGCTGACAGCACCGTGCAAAGCACAGTCCACAGCTGCACAGTCGCCCAGCATGCACACACCTCACCGCGTAGCCCAGCATGCAGGCCGCAGCTGTTCGTACTTCGAGGCCACCAGCACGCCCGCAGACGACGGCAGCGGGCGCGCGGTGCACATGCTGCGTGACGCGCCGTCGATCGCGCCGTCTGTGCTGTCCACAGCGTACCCTGGCAGCCGGCCCACCGTCACCTGAGCGGCGCCGCCGCCCCCGCCTCGCACGCCACAGCACGGCTGCGCAGCATGCATGCGCAGCACAGGATGCTGGTCCGCGCACCGCACGGGTGTGCAACGATGCCGCAGCACGATGCCGCAGCACGATGCCGCAGCGCGTCCGCGCAATGATGACCTCAAGTCACCGCGGCATGATGACCTCAAGTCATACCCCCGGAGTCACAGCGTGCTGCGCCGCACCTGAGGGGCGTCTGGCCGCATGCATGCCGCACGCCAGCGCCAGCATCATGCATCAAGCGGGCTCTGCAGGATCACTGCACCGGCACATTCTGGAGCTCTGGCCGCATCGGGGACCCGTCCTCGTGCGCCGCATCGGGGACCCTTCCGGGTTGCACCAGGAGCCACGCCATGCCGGTGCAGGTGCATGCGCTGCTGGCGTCTTCCCGATTCCATACCAGCATCACGCGCTGTGGCGGCGTGCTGCGTAGCCACGCTCGCTCGAGCCTGTGCGCTCCACTGTCCGGGCCGCAGCACGCAGCACGGCACAGCACAACCGCAACACGCGCTGTCCTGCGGATGGGGGCAGGTGTGGTGCTGTGGTCAGATTGCTGTAAGGTGCCACAGTCCTGCTCGTCAGAAGCTCGTCGCCGCCTTGCTGCATGCGGAGAGTGCAGAGCGCCTAGTCGCGCAGGTTTATCTGGTGACGCTACCGTTTGGTGGCGCAGCATGTAGCACGCAGCACACGAAGAAGAACCGCTAGTCTGATGTGAGGAATGCATGCGT
>JALKAD010000192.1:147812-161672 GCA_024500015.1 Ulva compressa | reverse complement strand
ACGCGTACGTACATCGCCAGTCTGACTAGCAGGGTATTGTACCGAGGTGGGCTCGGCTTTTGACTTCATGCATCTGGAGCTATTTTCTGACTTCATGATAGCTGGTGAACGAACGATGCCATATGTGCTATTGCATGTCACAGGGTGGAAAGTGAGACTGCAGCCGCCTGCTGGGTCAAAACTCTGGCTGGCTCCTCGCTGGCCTGCACTCACGCAGGGTGGCATGCATTAATCAATTGGTGCAGTCCGCACGGGTTGCATCTTCCGGACTGTCCGAAGAGATGTGCTTCTGCGACTCAAACAAGATCAGCATACACTGTGTTCTCTGCACATACACTGTGTTCTTTCAAACTACTTCTTCCAAAGTACTTCTTACGTCCACAGCCGCGCCTCGGCCAACGACTTGCCCCTGCTCGTCTACAAAACGCCTGCCAGTCTGCATGGGCCCCATTGACCGCGAACAAAGCCCCGTGCCTGATCCGTTTCAGGGCTGCAGCCGCCCGAAATCATATTACTGCAGGAACTCACTTGCAGCCACGGTCGCTGCTAGAACTGGCAGCGCCAACCGGTTGCAACCCTTCACATGGTCAACCCTTCACATGGTCAATGTTGATGTGCATTTACAGACCCTCAACTCTGCTGCGAACACTTGCCAGCAACACAGCAATGACGTACAGCCATTCCCTCAATTACCCGGTGCTCTGCATTCTAGTCCGGTGTAGACACGACCGGGCACAAACCCTAGGTACAAACCCGGTCGTGTCTACACCGCTGGCACATCACACAGTATAGCCAACGTCTACGATGCTGCCGCCAATAAAGCCCCAGTGAGTACCATGGCAGTCCGCATGCCCGTCCATGCACCCACAGGGGCATCTCTCCAGGGATCGCTTGCCTGTATACTATAGCCCCTAGAGAACACGCTATGAAGCGGCTGCTGGGCGCAGGGTTGCAGCCTTTCAGGTGATGAATGAGGAAACACTGCAGAGGCATGTTTCACACACAGCGGTAGAACACAGAGGCAAGCAAGCATGGCGATGCATCAGACACATGAACCATGGCCGAATGCCGCGCGCAAGCTGAAACAACACAGCCTCAGTATAGCGGCACAGTCTCCTCGAAACGTTGTCACGCAGGGTTGCAGCCATCAAGGTGATAAATTACGAGAGGCCGGGGGGCGCCGGTGATGCGGATCCAGACCGCGCACTCCCGCGCTGGTGCGGGCCCAGCATGTGCACAGCACGCAGCACAGCACGCAGCACAGCACGACTGGCCGGCGGAGCACACGCAGCATGTAACCGGCACACTATCCCTTCATACCTCGCTCTGACCGCCCGCACTATCCCTTCATACCTCGCTCTGACCCCCCGCGTGGCCACTGCGGCGGCCCCGACTCAACGTGGCCATGCCGGCGGTCAGGTGCACACCCGCCGCAGATCGACACCGGGCCAGCGCCACTCCTTGCTACGGCAGTTTCCAGATCCTCATGAGCATTCTCGGCACCTCGGTCAGCCTAGCAGGCCGCAGTGATCGTCCCATGTGCTGTGCTCTGAATTGCAGGTCGGAGCCCCGGTCACTGGACGCCCTCGAGGCCTCGCTTCAGCCTCTTGCTTGAGATGCGGGCCGGTGGTCACTGCACGCCGGTGAAGGTGAGGGAGGCGGTGCGCAGCCGGGGGCCGTCGAGGTCGACGAGGAGCACGCTCTGCCACGTGCCGAGCTGCATGCGGCCGCCGCGCACCGGCACCGCCTCGGAGTTGCCGAGGAGCATGCTCAGCAGGTGGCCGTGCGCATTGATGGGCTCCTGCGCCCGCCACTCCTCCACCGAGCCCTCCCACGCCTCTGCACACCGGGCTGCTGGTCAGCAATTGCTGGTTGTCAACTGCCTGTGACAGGCTGCGGGTTGCCTCTGTGTTACTCAGTGATAGATCAAGGCCCCAGCAGCGCCGAGGGAACCGAGCGGGGATCGAAACAAAACAAACAAACACAAGCAGCACGGTCACCCCACCGCGCTGCTGGCTGTCGAAAACAACCGGGCTGATGGCTGTCAGTGACAGGCTGCGGGTTGTCTCTGCATGCGGGTGGGCGCGGGCCCTTGAGGCACGTGATGCTAGCGTCGCGGGCCCTTTAGGCACGTGATGCTAGCGTCACGTGCCGTCCCAACGGACACCGGGTTGAGGCGCGGGGGGGACCAGCAGTGCTGACAGGGCTCACGCTGTTGCGATGGCGGAGTTTGCATCAGCAGAAAACGGTGATGTTGGCCCAGGGACCGGCTCACCAGCAGGCTCAGGGACCAGCACAGAGACAGGCACTTCTGCCGTGCAGCCGCGTGCTTTTGGTGGGAGCTCAAGCGGACGTCCGTACTGCTTGTCAGTGGAGACAGATGATTAGTCGTCGCAGGTTGGTCAAGACAGGCAAATAGAAGGCCCTACACTGATTAGTGGCACGCGGAGGTGCCCAGGTACAGTATCTCGAGATACAAGGGTGCACATGTGGGTGAGGGGCGGACGGCACCTGGCGGGAAGCGCTGATCGACATCATTGTGAAGGTACATGTCCGCTGCGGGAGCCTTCCGGCTGAGCCACAGGCGCAGGTCTTCCACGAGTCGCAGCTCGTATTCGTTCACCGTCACCGCTGTGGTGGTGTGCAGAGACGCGATCGCCAAAATGCCCGAGCCCCCTTCAACAGAGGATGCTAGAAAGTCTTGGATTTGTGCCGTGATGTCGTGGACGCTGGATCCTGCATCGTGTGAGCATGAACATACACCAACGATTGTATGGGACTGGATGTCAAAAACAACCACTCTGGCAGAGACGGCATGCCGGCGGTCTCATATAAACTGAAGCATTGCGTTATTCCCGAACGGATGTACAAAGTTGCGGAGGACGAGGGCTAGACTGTTGAATGCTGACATTGCTGATTGCGCATGACCCAGTGACAATGATCTGCTACCGTGTGTGGCACAACGGCGCCCTAAATTGCCTGCGTTGAAGATCAGAGTCTCGATGATGTTCACCTGCACTAGTCTGGACCTCGATGGTGTGGTGGATGGACACTGCCCGGCCAGTCTGGGTATGGGCGCGTGTGTAAACACGCCTGCTGATGCTTGGAGGCTTCGCCGAGGATCGATGAGGCCCTATAGTTTTTCGGTCCATGCGACATTGACACAGCATGGTCTCGCTGGTGGAGCAGTGCTAAGCCACTGCTGAAGCTCGCGTCCGCACTCGTTGCAACACCAGCGATGCCGCGCGCTGGACACGACCTTACAGAGGGCGTATGTCAACTGGTGCCTGAACGGCCTGCAGTGAAGGGGGCAACGACTCCCGCTTCTGTGGCAGAGTGTTTTTCACACGGTGTACGTGCGGGCGCAATTCGGACATGCAGGAGCCGATTTGTAGGGCGGCATGCGCACAGATCGCACGCTTATTCAGGCGAGCAGCTGGGATGGACAACGGCACGCGAGGTCTGCGCAGTCCAGCTTCAGCCGAATGAGTTCTGTGTGACAAGCGTCGCTCAAAGCGTCGAAGTGCTGCAAGATTTGCATGCATGCATGCCGAAACGCCGGTTCGCACCAACCTGTAGGTGAGCAGAGAGAGCGCATCCCTCACGCATGTCCGGTCTAGTAAACAGAATGGTGACCTGGTATCTCTTTTCCGTTCTGGCGTTGATCACACATGCTGTCGTGATTGCCCTGTCTCGCCCAGTTCGGAATATCTGCTGCATTGAAATGCTTGATGAATCGGTAAACACAGATCTATGATCTATAATTAAGCAGGCGCTGGATAGATGCAGCTGCAGGTCGACGAATTATACGAGTAGTGACCCGCTTGTAATTCACGGAGAACTCGACAACGCTAGCCAAGATGAAGCCGTTCGCGAAGCTTAAAAGCGTGGACTTCTTCCGGAAGCTCCCAACGTATGTTTCAGCGGATCCTGATCGTATGCCGAAAGTTTGGTGCTCGTTACAGCCCCGCTTGACGCTCCTCCTCCACCTGATTGCTCGCACCAGACAGCTGCGTCCATCACGCCCGCCTGCCTCGCGCTTGATCAGCTGCTCGAACGATTGACACTCTCATCATCGACTCGCGCTTGACATCGCCATCGTGTCGTCCTGCATGTGCGGTGCTTGCAGGGATCTTACGGAGGCAACGCTCACCGGCGCATCCCTCTCGATCGTGGCATCCGTCGTGATGGTCTTTCTCCTGATTATGGTGCGCATCACTTTGCTAGCACGAGTGACAGGTCACGCAGATGGCGTGTCGCGCATCTCATCGTGCCCCCCGCCATGGTCTGAGTGGCTGCGACGTAGCTATCCTCATCCGCTCGGGGTCCACCGTTTACCAGACGTCTCTCAAACAACCAATCTCGACTTGGACACACAATCATGCGATGAACCGTGCACCCGTATGCAGGAGTTTTCCTCCTTCATGAGCCTGAAGACCAACACCACTGTGGTCATTGACCGCAGCCCCAAGGACGACCTGCTGCGCATCAACTTCAACATCAGGTGCTGTCCAAACCACACACTCTCTGCATGCTTTCGCCAGGCCGGACTGGCAGTCACGCACCTTGCACTGCACCAAACCAGCATGACTGGCCCCACCACTCTGGCTGCCCTCGCTGCTGAACAAACAACCTGACCACACCACCGCCGACAGCTTGACCTCGTTGAAAATGCCAGCCACCTGCGCTTGGTCGAGAGGCATTACGGGAGAGTCGTGTGCCTCAGCTGTGCCTCCATGACACCTCCTGCGTGCCTGCAGCTTCACCAAGATGTCGTGCGAGCACATCACTCTGGACGTCAGCGACTCCCTCGGATCGGTGCGCCTCCTCTCCCTCTCCACAGCACAGCACAGCATGGCCACAGCATGAACGAGCAGCACGCAACGCTCACTGAAGCGTTCTTGTCACCCCAGCATCACCCCCATGCCCACGTAGCCCCCTCGCCTTCATTAGAGGCATGCTACATGAGGCACATTTCCGGGCATATTGTTCGCATTTTCAGGAACATACGCCATAATTGTTGGCTTCATGTGGCATGCCCCTCGTTGCTCCCCGTTCGCGCCACAGCACGCACACAGCTTGCCCACATGCATGCACCGCACACCGGTGGTGCCCTTCTTCCGATCTCGCCTCTGTGTCCATGCTGCGTGCTGCCTCAACCAACACGATCGATCCCTCAGTGCACACGCCACATAGCACATGCTGTGCCGCTTCCACCACCAGCTCAGCATCGGCCACCCACACAGCACACAGCACACAGCGCGGCGGCTGTTGGCGGTGCACCCTCCTGCGCCCCTTCATCCACGCCAGCGTGCCGCATGGCCTGCAATACACGCAACACAAGCATTGCCCAGCACACAGCACACAGCATGTCAGCATCTGCCGCCCGTGTGTTCCGAGCGCACAGAACCCAGGAAAGTCTCGCGAGGCCGGGGCATGCATGCAGAAGAAGATCAATCTCAGCAAGACCGCGCGGAAGACGCCGCTAAACTCGGAGCAGCAGTCCATGGGAACCTCGACCCGTGACGAGAGCTTCCCGATCCCGAAATATGACGACGTGTGCCCCCCCCCCCACCCCGGTGTATCTGATTCACCACCTTTCTATAGCCCGTGCTCGCAGCATAGCGCGCAGGCGCACAGCCGCAGATGCCAGCTGCCATGACAGCCGCACAGATTGTGACGCATGAGCGGGGGACTGTGGTTTAGACCTTTGCAACACTGGCACACCACTTTCGCACTTGCCGACGCTAGTGCTCAGACACCGCAGTGGCCTTGGAAAAACCTCGGTCGGCGCTTCCATCTCCCCCCAGCTTCCTGACGCGTCTCCACGTGTTTGCCGTGCGCTACGAGCTGCGTGCTGCGCGTGCTGCGCAGCTGGTCATCCGCCTCTCGTGGAGCCAGGTCAGCGCTCGCCGATGCGATCTGGCGGCTGTTGGATCTTCTCCTGCGCCGATTCGACCTGCCGAGGGTTTCTGTGTGACAGCGCCCGTGGTCTGGACGCCCCGCAGTTGCAGTCATGTGCCGGCCGTGTATGCATGCCGTGCTGGGCGCGCCTTCTGAGGTCCGGTGGTGTGCAGCACGACGAAGACAAGCTCGCGGACACAAACTACACGGCACCGATGTCGGCCAACCAGTTCAAGTTTGCGCAGAAGCGGTACCCACTTCTAGTGGTGCGCCCCTCAGCCGCACTCCCCACGCACCCCTGGCCACGCGCACCCCTGGCGTACCCTTGGCCATGCTGCCCACGCTGCCCGCACCAGCTGCACCTGCAGACGCGCACCAGCCTGCGACCCTGTGCCATGTCACGACACGTCGGGGGCGGATCGCGCCATGCCGCGTGCTGCCGGCCCCATGACTTTGCCCATAGCACGCAGCATGCCCCCCCGCCCCCTGCCCCCTTCCCCCACCTCGTTCTCTCCGCTGCGCCGCAACCCCACACCCTTGCGCCGCTGCCTCACAGGCATCGCGCCGCCGTCACGCTGTGCGCTGTGCGCTGCAGGTCAACTTTTACGCGCCGTGGTGCCCATGGTGCCAACGCCTCGCGCCGACGTGGGAGGCCGTCATGCAGCACGCGCACACGATGTACCCGATCACAGACGGCCGGATCCGCATGGCAAAGGTCGACTGCACCGTTGAAACCGTGCGCGGCCCCCCCCCCCCCCCCCCCCCCCCCCTTTGTTGCGCTGTGCTGATATTATACCTCAAAAGGTGCTGTCAACAAGTAGTCGCGACTCACCACCAGTCATGCATGCATGCATCACCAGTCACAGGTGTGCTGTGCTGGCTCTGCCGCGGCTGTCGCCGGTTTGCGCTATCATGTGCTGTGCCCGGTGCGGCTGCGTTTGCTGAGGTCACAGCGTGTCTGCTCGGCTGCCGGTCCGCAGCGTGCGAGCGTGCCACCGGCTGCGCGCTGGCCCGGCATGCAGACCGGCAATCGCCGCCGGCAGCTGCGTGCACGTCAGCAGCAGTTGCGGTGAGACGGCGCAACCGCCGATAGCAGCTGCTTAAGCCGTATCAGTATATCATGCACGCGATGTCTCCACACATTCTCAGCTGCCTCGCCATGTGGAACGCTGCATCATTAACATGGCAAGACCTGCAATCGAGAACATGTGCATGCCACCCATGCATGGCGTGAAACATGGCTACAAATGCACCCCATGCAGGAGCTGTGCAACCAGCAGATGATCACCGGCTTCCCCTCGATCCGCATCTACCGCAAGGGCACCGACGACGTGGTCGTGTCCGGGCGGCACATGCATGAGGCGTACAAGGGCGATCGCACTGAGGAGGCCCTCAAGGCGTTCGTCGACAAGCTGGTGCCCTCGGCAGGCGCCGCGCGATCCCGCATGGCGGAGACGCGTCAGCTCACCCTCGGCGAGGGCTGCATGGTGCTCCCCCCCCCCCCCCCCCCTTTCTTCATCAGTGTTTGACCACCAATACCCCCTGCACTTCAAAAGCCTCCCTCAACACAACGCCCGGCCGGGTCGGTGCACCCACACAGCCGTGGCGGGCAGAGTCCGCCTGGTTGGTGAGTTCTGAGATGGTGCATTTGATGTGGCCCGTGTCGCCATTCCACGGATGATGCACCCGCAACCTGTGTCATCAGTGCCCCTGAACACTCCCCCGACGCAACGCGGTGCAACGCTTGCCCTGGACCAAACAATCCGTGCATGAGAGCATGAGGAAACGTGGAGAAAGAGGAGTGCGGCGTGTTGCAGATGACGGGCTTTGTGATGGTGAAGAAGGTTCCGGGCACGCTGCACTTCCACATGAAGCAGGAGGGCATCTCCTTTGCCGGCTCCGACATCGACGTGTCGCACTTCATCAACGAGTTCACCTTTGGCAACCGGCCGTCGCCGAAGCGGCGGCGCACGCTCGCGCGGCTTCACCCGATGGGCCTCGACCGCGACTGGGCTGACAAGCTCTCCGGCACCGGCTTCATCAGCGGCATCCCAGAGACAACGCACGAGCACTACCTCCAGCTGGTCAAGACGTCGCTGGAGCCGCTGAGCAACAAGCCCGGCGCCGCGTACGACGCGTACGAGTACACCGTGCAGAGCCACAGCTACGTGAGCGAGCTGGCCGACGTGCCTGCGGCCAAGTTTACGTTCCAGACGAGCGCGATGCAGGTGCGGCAAACTCTGCCCCGAGTGGGTGGCTGCGTGTCAGGTTGCACCGGGCCGAGCGAACCGTGCTTGCACCACAGTTTTTTGCGAGTCGCACGGCACAGCGGCTGTGTGTTCGTTACAGGGTGTTGCCGTTGCTATGCGTGCGAGCGTCAAAAATGCAATGCTTGCGGCACATCCGGCCCGCACTCACTCACAACCGGGCGGGCTTTGCCCCGCACGGCTGCCTCGTGCACAATCGGGGAGGAGTGCACGAGTGCCAGTAGGGGTATGATCATGCATCAGTGCCAGTGAGGCCAAGTGTGCCGCAGCACGCAGCACGCAGCATACATTGCCCGTGCACGAGGCACGTACACTGGCCGGCCGCGCCCGATCAGGCACTGATGGCCGGCCGCACACGCGTCACGCAGGCATGGGTGCGCATGCTCGTCATCGCACTAGATGTGACATCTAGATCTAGTCGCAGAGCAGCACAGGCATGCATCCCACCATGGCATGTATCCAACAATCGCAGCTGCGGTGCAGGTGGTGGTTCAGGAACAGAGCCGCCGGTGGTACCACTTCCTGACAACACTCTGTGCGATCATCGGGGGTGTGTTCACCGTGTGCGGCATCCTCGATAACATCAGCTACAGCACAGTCAAGCTCATCAAGAAGGTGGAGCTCGGCAAGCAGGGCTAGCGGCCAGGCTGGCGCAGCCCACATGATGCGTGCAGACGCAGGCGCTTTGGCCTTAGCGCCAAAGGGGTTGCCAGTGCCAGGACGATCGATAGAGATCGACTTAGCTGTGCTCAGCAATCATGGTGTTTGCACTTTTGCGGACGGTGTTTTTCGTGTCGCCACCGCTGTGTGCGTGCGTGTGAGCATTTAAGCGAGAGGAGCGGTGCATCTAGTTGTTAAAGAGCGTTTTTTGACTCGGCACTGCTGGGTAGCCAGCCACGCATGGCACATCACGGCGCTGCATGTCGAAACCAGGCCTGCGGCGCGGCCACCGCGCGCCGCCACCGGAAACCATTCGTTGCTGCCAACAGCAACAATTATATGATATAATGTTATAATTATAACATTTAAGATACCAATCATTGCTGCCGACGGCATTATTTGTGAAAGTGCAGCCCACACCCACTACTTCGAAAGCGTTCATCTCCGTGTAACACCCCACTACTTCGAAAGCTGCAACGTCAATGACCCATCCCGCAGCGTTCCCGACCCAGATGTCGGGCCGCTCAGCTCACCGGGCCCGAACGATTCTGCCGCCGTCACCCACATCTCCGCATTTGACAGCGGCGGCGCCGACGACCTGCTTGACACGAGCCCAAACGGTGCCCCGACCGCGCTCCCCAGGTCCAGAAACATGCTGTCATCCCCCAGCAGGTGCTGGCTGCGCTCTCGTGCGCCCCGCCCGCCGTCCACGCCCGCTGCCCGCTGCCGCGGCGGCAGCAGCGGCGCGGCGGCGGCCATCGCCCCCGCCGCCGGCCTGGCCACCCGCGGCCGCTCCCCCCGCGACCGCGACGCCCCGTAGCCGTTCCTCGAGCAGCCCCGGCCCGCCGGCGCGCACGAGGCCCTCGGGCGTGATGCGCCACATCGGCGCAGCATGCTCTGCGTGCTCCGCGTGCGCCGGCACCGCGTCCGCGTCCCCCGCGCCATGCAGCACTTGCTGCCGCGAAGCTCCGGCGGTCCCGGAAGGTTCACGATGCTCGCCGTCATCGAGCTCGGCGTGTCGCCGTGCACCGCGTCCCCCGACCGCCCGCCGCGCGTGCTGGCCGCGCTGGGCCCCGGCGGCCCGTACGCCAGGTGCCCCGTCCCCCCGCTGAACCCTGTGCCAGCGACTGTGCTGCCGCTCGCACCCGCCGCGGGCGCCGGCTTCGGCAGGCCCCGCGGCGAGCGCATGCTGCCGGTGCGCAGCGCGGCCGCCGACCGGTCCGACCGCCGCTCGATCAGCGAACTGCCGCCGGAGGCCGGCGCCGGGTCCGGCGCGCTGCCGGTGGTCCCCCCCCGGACCACCGTGAAGTTGAAGAGCATGTGAGACTCGACCTCCATCTCCCGGAACAGGCTCGCGTTGTCCAGCGCCTGCTGCATCTGCACGAGCTTCAGGGTTCGGTCGTCGAGGGACGCCGTTGCGTCCCCCCCCCGCGCGTCGGACGCCGGCGACATCGCGGTGCTGCTGTCCATCGTGAACTCCGTCCCCGCGCGGCCGGCGAGCGGCGTGTCCGGGAAGTGCGCGTCCGGCGGAAACGTGTCGCCGCCGCGCCGACGCTGCGCTGCGGCGAGTTGTGCCGACACGCCGTGTCCGGCGGCTGCGGCTGCGGCTGTGCCGCCGCGACGCCGGGTCCGGCAGGGTTTCCGGCAGGACGTCGATGGCCACCGGCACGGAGCGCGTGTGCGTGTGGCCGGTAGCGGCGGACGAGAAGGACCGCTGCATCGCTGACGCGATCTCCTGCAGTGCCACAGCGCCACGGTGACGATCGTCATGGCGGCGAGGGCCGAAAAGACACAGCGGCGGCGTGTGAGGGCACGCCACGAGGCGGATCCCACGTGCAGCGCGGCGCAGCGGGAGGCAGTGCGGCAAGGACACCTGCTCTGGAGTGTTCGGCCATGGCGCCGCAGGGCAGTGTGGTGCACGTGCGTCGGTATGTACAAAGTGGGTTGCTGTGCTGTGCTCGCATGGTCCGTGTCACGCATCACCCCCTGGCGCAGCATGTGCGACACAGAAGCCAGCTAGCATGTGCGCCGCCGCGTCCATCGCACCGGCGAGGCAGGTCGCACACAGGTGCCGGCTGGGGTGTGCACGAGGGACGGCCACGGTGCAGCAGTCCTTGCACTGGTGGTTCACAGCTGTGTCCTCCAGAGTACGAAACCAGGCAACGCAGAGGCTGCAGCAACAGCAGCGTGACACCAAGGCAGGGGAGGAGGTGCCGGCGTGGCGGAGGCGCACAGGCAGAGCCGGCGCGGCTGCCGCCGCCCGCCTCCGCGCCCGCCGCGGCAGAGTCGGAGCGGACCAGGTTGCACTGCCAGGGCGTCGGCTTGAGCCGCCCCGTGCTGCGCTTCGCGCGCACCCGCAGCAGGCGCGACAGCAGGCCGGTGTCCGGCGCCTGTGCGGCGCGCAGCTTCACGATCGTCGCCATCGGCAGGCTACCGACGCGGCGCAGCGCGGTGCGAATCAGCGCGTCGCGGTCATGCATGTGCCGCAGCATGACGCGCAGCGCGTTGGCGCACGCCACGGTGTCACGGCAGCGCAGCAGGTGCGGCTCGGCGAGCTTGAACACGGCGAGCGCGACCCGGTGCAGCACCTTGCTGCCCTCGAGCAGCAGCGCATCAAACACGCGCGCCGTCGTCTGCATGCATGCGCACCGCCTCACAGCCCCGCGCGCAAGCCTCGCACTGCAACACCACGGAACCAACAGTCCAGCCCCCGCGCAGGCGGGTAGTCCGCAGAGGCGGCCAAACAGCGCAGGGGCTTAACCAGGGCAGGCGCGTGAACAGCGCAGGCGTGCAGACAGAGCAGGGGTACAGAGCGCCGGCGAGCACACCTCGGAGGGCAGGTCCTGGCAGAAGAGGCTGAGGAACCACTGAGGGGTGATGGCGACGAGGTCGGTGCCGGTGTCTGCGAGGTGCTTGCTCAGCGCCGGCAGCTTCTGCGCGATGAGGCGGTCGAGCACCCGCACCTCCTGCAGACACCCCGTCAGGCTGCGGTCGTACGTGCCGTGTAGCAGCTTGCCTGCACAGCACCGTGCCGCCTGTCTCTGTCTGGCCGGGCAGCCGGACGGCTCCGCACAGGTCTCCGGGCAGGTGTCCGGAGGTGGCGATGCTGAGATGCTATGCATTGGACCGCTGGAACGCCCGGGCTGCAGGGGTGGGCCTCTGGAGTTGCTTAACACGGTTGTGTTTCAACGCCGGTGCTGTGGCAGGCGCCGCACTGTGGCATTGCGTGTTGCGATTCGCGATGTGGAGACCCAGGGTTTCTTGACAGCGGTGGGGTGTCCGCGGCGCGGCAGGCAGTCGGTGAGATGCAGTGCTGTGCATCCGAGTCGGTGCGGGAGTGAAGCTCCGGAGGGGGGGGTGTGCATGGAGTGGCAGTGCATGTGGCTGGTGTTGGTGAGGACGGAAGCTGTGGAGGGGCGGACTGGGGTGTGGTGGGGGGGGTGCTGGGCGGGGATGAGGCATGGGGCCGGGAGGTGTGTCACGGGGGAGTGTGGCTGAGCGTCACATGTGCACACGATGACGGCTTGGGGCCAGACTGATGGCCAGCATGCCCGGCAAGTAGTATGGGAAAATACTTCTGGACGGACTGACGCAGGCTGTCTGGGGCCGAGGGTCACTCGTGGGTACAATTCCAGGCCTGCGAATGGAGGTGTGAGTTGAAGGATTCGCAAGGCAGTGTAGGCAAAGGGCATACCTTGGAGGAGGACAACGAGGACCCAGAAGGCTTGCTCTGCGTCTTTGTTGAGCACCAGGAGGAGGAATGCGGCTACGTAGTTCATGCTCTGGCAGTAGCCGACGACTGGGTCATGGGTTGCATAGGCACGGAGGGTCATCGTGAGGGCCTGCTGGCCATGGCGCTCCTTGAAGTATGGGTGTTCCGGAAAGGTGCGGGTGACATCGAGCTCTATCTGCTTGATGTGGGCTTCATGGTCTGCGTTTGTGACTGGGAGAGTGGCACAGGTGATGAAGTAGGACGCCACATACTGGGCACGGAGATGAGCAGCACCAGACACTGCCATCCAAACCATCGGTCGCAGCTTGGGTGGGACGCCCTGCAAACACGCACCACTGATGCAGACCTCTGTGAAATAAAGGTTTTTGTTGGCAACGGAGGCAACGGTTTGAGGCTGCCTGGGACGCAAGCAGCAGGCCTCCGTACAGATCGTGATGAGCAGCACCTTCCTGCACCTCTGCTTTATATTAGCATGCGATGCGGTGCTTGAGATACTATTGTGAGTAGTCTCAAATGCCCAGTCCCTCTCTTCGCGCTTCTGGGCCTTGCTTGTGCATTTTTTT
The DNA here is from genome assembly GCA_024500015.1 of Ulva compressa. Taxonomy (NCBI): domain Eukaryota; kingdom Viridiplantae; phylum Chlorophyta; class Ulvophyceae; order Ulvales; family Ulvaceae; genus Ulva; species Ulva compressa. The sequence goes on along the minus strand of JALKAD010000192.1, from coordinate 148,545 downwards.
CGGGCGGCATCCTCGCTGGGTGTCAACGACATCGAGAAACCATACTGGTCGAGCTGCGATCTGACAGATGGCCTCGACATGGCACTTGAAAGAGAATGTATCTCCTAGGCTGTCATGCACGCGCTCTGCGCTGCGGACAACCAGCTTATCCGCTGACGCAGAGCCACTGCGCTGTTCGCCAGTGCGAAGCAACACACAATCGCACAGGCCGAGGTACCTGCAACTGGGACCTCGGGAGCGTGTACCAGTCGGTCAATCACTGCTCCGCATCGCGCGTGTTGGCTTGAGCAAGATTGCCTGAAGACATACAGGAAATGTTGCCACTGAAGCGGGGCTTGTCAGAATTCAATTTTCACAACGAGTCTATACATCGGCACCACCATTGCACTGATACATGAACATAGCATGCCATAATGCGGCTAGAGCGCAAACAGTGAATCAGTAGTACACCTGTGCACCTTCAATCGCTGCCGATGTTCTCCCTGACAGCAGAACTGCACATGTCAGGTACCCGACGATGCACACATGAGCTGCCACGACTGCCAATATAGTCAGGACTCAATGTTTTGGTTGATGACGATCGGCTGTAACTTTGGATGAGGGTCAGGTCTGTCCCAAGCGTGGGACGCAAACCTAGCGCATTGACAGACAACGACTCATTGGGGAGCTTCTGTGAGACACCGAAATACATCGCAACAGCCTAGCACGTGTATTCCTTCGTGATTGCTGAATA
>JALKAD010000192.1:120981-139088 GCA_024500015.1 Ulva compressa | reverse complement strand
CGGGGGAGGAGGGGGAGGGGCCGCCGCGGAGGGAGGAGAGGTCGGGTTGCAGCACGGAGACGTGGAGGGAGGTGGGGGTGCTGTGGCACATGGGCGTGGAGCAGCTGGAGGCGGAGGGGGAGCCGCCGTTGGCAGAGGCGTGGGGCTGGGGGTCCGGGAAGGGCCGGACGCGCTGCCGTAGGGGGGACCGGGAGAGGGGCAGGCCGAACGGCACCTGAGACGGCGCGTCGGACCGGCCGTCGCTCGGGCTGCGGCCGCGCGGGGGCGTCATCGGCTGCGCCGGTGACCGCTGCAAAGCAGCCGCCGTCAGGCCGCCGCATGGGGGTGCAAGCCATCCACTGGCATCGACAGGACACAGGGCACTTGTGTAACATGCAGCAGGCATGCGGCGGGTACGCCATAGCAGGTGGTAGTATTGCCGGGGAGGAACTGGGATGCGCACCATCCGCTGTGAGGTGCCTGTGTGTGCGTTGCTGCCGGTGTGGTCCAGCGACGTCAGCGCCAGCGCCAGCGAGCGGCTGTCCGGGCCGTGCTCAGACGAGGCCTCCTCGCGCAACCGGCTCAGCACGGGTGTGCTGCACCCGGTGGACAGTGTGTCGTCCGCCAGGCCGTCCGGTTCCGCCGGCGACGGCGCCTCAGCCTCGGAGTGCTGCGGCACGCCGATGCAGCGCGGCGGCGCCGCGACCGGGATGCCCGCGGACGCGGCAGGCAGCTCGGCGATGGCCTCGGCGGCGGCGGCGGCCGGGTCCTGGCTGAAGATGATCTGCCGCGATGCGGTGCGTGGCCGGCCGAAGGAGCCGCTGCCGACGCCGCTGGGGGACGTCGGGCGCGGCGTCGTGCTGACGTCTGCTGTGGGTGTTGCGGCGGCGCCGGACTGCACGGAGACAGCGGCCGGGGAGTCTGGGGAAGCTTCCGCGGGTGCCTGCGAGCGCGGCGTGTGGCCTGCGTGATGGGAGTTGTGCCATGGCATCAGGGACTCTGCGTCCACCCCTGCACAAATGAATGCATCCCGCGCTGCCTTTCCATGGTATGCCATGGCAATGCCGCTACCAGCAGCCGTCGCAACACGTGTTCCCAATGCATCACGTTAGGTGCTTGATTGCGGCGAGGTGACACAGCATTCGTCAGTCGAGTCTGTGTTTGGCACATGGGTGACAGCCACAGGCCACCAGCCGCAAGCAAGACTACAAGCGCAGAGTGCAACGGTAGACTGGAAGAGTAGACTGCACTCTTCGGTGGACAGCAAGTCTAGATCAGCCGGAGGCCGCACCAGCAGATCGCACAGCATGCGCAGCGTCCTCGGCAGCGCTGACGGCGGCGTTGTTCAGCTCCTGCGCCAGCTGCACGTGCGCCATGACCGCGGAGGAGGCGATGACGGCGCAGCTCGCGACAGCTGCCTGCGCAAGCACTGCATAGTTGTGCTATCCCGGGAACTGCGCGCCGCCGATGTAGACGACCTCGCAGATGTGCATTAGCAGCGGCGTCAGCCACGGCGTGTCCACCACCAGTACCTCCACCCCTTGCACTGCAGCACACAGGCACGTCCTTCAGCATGACTGCATGTAGCTTGGGACAGCTGAACGCCGGGAATGTCCGAGCTGTTGCCAGTGCAGTGAGAGCCCATGCATGAAGTGGTTCGACCGCACTTCCCTTGTGGCTGCAATTGGCTCAGGGACGGCACAGCAGAAACTGCATAACAAGATGTGGAGCAAGGGTGCAATTCAATGGCCCCGCAGGTGCTCAATGGCGTTTGCTGATGCTATGGTCAGGCATGGGGGGAGGGGGCACTGGGGCACACGTGATGTGGGCATGGCTGACGAGCACACTGCTTTGGCACCAGCAGCTGCCCATTCGGTCAGCACTGCGTTTGCTGGTTCGTGGCCGTGATGCACGTGCACTGTGAGCAGCTGCGGGAAGGCCAGCCGCATCTGGTTGTGCACTTGCTGGAGGTGCCCATCATCTGCTGGCGCCACATGGCAGGCGAGCCACGTGGTACGCCCTGCCAGCAGTGCCTCGAGAGTGGTGACCTGAGAGACCGGGGGACGCCACAGATTCGCGACTGGCGCGGATAGAGCACATGCGTAGCTGAGGTCGTTGCACCAGCCAGGCATCTGGCTCAGAGTTGCACCCATTAGTCGGAAGCGGCCAACCTCCACATCAGAGTGCGGAATGATGAGCTGGAAGCAGGACGCCATGGCCTGCCACAAAGCCCGCAGAGCACGCCGTTCATGCCAGAAGTGGAATATGTGTGCCGGTATGCTGCCATCGAGGAGCGCCAGGGGTACCCCCGCCTGCAGATGATTATTGTGACGAAACATTCAGGCCACCGAAGAACCGTGATACAGACCACGCTGCAGCCCGCGGCGACATTCAGGGAAGATGTCTCACCTGAGCGGACATGACCACGAGATTGGGTGCAAGCCAAGCTGACATCATCACTCCAATGCACGGGCGCCAGTGATCCAAGAACCTTCCCACAGCAAAAGGACTGTCCTCTGGAGCCCGAACAAGGAGCACTCTATCAGGAAGAGAGCTTTGTAGAAGCTCCAATGCATCCTCTGAGCGCACTGTCACGAGTATGAGAACCTTCTCATTGTACTCCACAACCACTCTGTGGATGAGTGGCAAGCAGAACACGCACTCCCCTGCAACCATGCCTCCCCAAGGTGACAGTTCAGACGATGAATGCAATATTTCAGCAATATTTGCGTTCAACCAATAGGCAGGCGGAAGGCGACAGATGAGATAAGTAACCACACTTGCCAGGATGCCCACTCATCGAAGTTTCGCACCTGCTGAGTTCGCATGGAACCATAGAAGAGGATTCTTAAGGGGTCGAGTGGCTTGGTACAGCCCCTGTCTCTCCAAGAAGCCCCGAGGGAGCTCGCGTCGGACGAGTGCGCCAGCCAACCGAATCAAGGACGAAGGTATCCATAGCACGTTGCGCTACAGATAGTTATACATGGTAAGGTTTAATGTGGTGTATGCGCTGCGGTGCTGCTCAATTGGCGAAGGGTTGCTCACTCCTCACGCACTGTGCGGCACAAGCGCGCACTTTGACAGGGGAGCACAAGCCGGAGCAGCGCAGTGATGATGAGATATACATTTGCGTTACAATGTCTAATTGATTAGGCACTGGTTATCAGCTGACACGGCAAGCACTCGAAACTTTAGTTCCCTCACGAGCCATGCAATCAGTACGGCAGAGCGCACCAGAAACCTGTATGCCCCATAGACTGCTCGTTCCCCAGGAGATGTAAGGAGTTGATTCGTTGATTTCATTAGAAGCGTCGGTCGCTTCGCCACAGGTCACTGTCACTCCATCGTGGCGATGCGATGAAGCTGATTCCGAAGAGCCGACAACATGTATCCGTGAGTGCTTTCAAATGATCGATAGCGCTTGCAAGATGTGTTGCTGCTGCTACTGCAGATTAAGCCTTCCCCACGGCGAAGGCGCCTGCCACAGTTGCTAACGGCGATGTAGCTCAGGACAAAGACGATGTTGAAGTAAATTTCATGTTTCAATATGATTAATCGCTCGGGGTGTTCGCCCGGCGTTGAGGTGCACGATGCAACCAAAACGCGCCTGGCTCGGATCCAAAACCACATGCACTGGCACCGGTGAACCGGACGATCGGGCACTGTATACCCGCGGCAGGCTCACAAGGCTTTGCCACAGCCGCAATTCAGGCGTCACTGTGATACATGCACCGACTGTGCACAGTGCTTGGCGGTCGACAAAACAGAACGTAACCGTTTACACGGAACCATGAAACGCACGATCGATACAAATTCTTACACCGGTACGCGCACTCCTACCAATTTTGCAATTTTGATGTTGAAATCTGTCATCGGCCTTTGACTAATGCCAGCTTTTCCATCAACACGTGGTTGCAATGCCCCCGTTTACCCCGTCGATGGCAGCCAATCACTGGAATGGGGTCTTCCCTTGCATGTACTGGTATTGCTCATACGCAAACACGAGCCCGTCCAGGACCAGAATTAGAGCCACCTGCATAAGGCGATCCGCATCACTCATCCACAAAACTTGGTTGGTGTCCACGTCTAAGTGGCAGTCCGATCGCAACTGTGCACCAGCAAGCAGATGTGCCCCAGCCTACTTCATGTAGACTTCGTATGGTATGAGTAGAAGTGGCAGAGCAAAGCTGGGCCTGTCTCCGGCTCTGGCAAAGCATCTTCATGGAAACACTCAGCATGTGCAGTCGGAACATCACACATCCCAGGTCAACAGTCAGGAACAGAGCCCACAGCTGTCTCAACAGCTCTGTGTCGGACGCCTGTAAGTCTGAAAATGGCCTGTGCAGTTTGGCATTCATGTCACGGATGTCCCACAATTTTGTAACTCAGTGGTCACAGTACAGCATGACACACTGACCCCCAACTCGTGCATTGAGCAGCCACAGCCCCTTTCTGAAGCATTTGTATCATTTCAGTTCAAGCTGGTGCAGTGAGCAGCGCACCGCAATGAAGACACTCTTCAGGCTGCCAGCAGGTCCGGCATTCTCCTGTTGCACCTCAGTCCAGCCCACCATCTCAGACACACCTCCAATGCCAGCATACCGGATGTCTTTCTCACCCCGGGTTGGCACATCGCCAGGCCGGGAGTTATCCAGCCCACCATTGACCCACGCCAGGTCCGAGTAGCCAGCCCGTGACAGCTGCTCCGCAGCAGCCAGGGATCGGAGCCCCTTTTGGCATGCGACTATGACCTTGGCGTCCTTTGGTACCTGCAAACACTGGCATGTTCATTTGACACACTTGACCGGTCCATGTGCAGTGGCATGCAGCCGTGCCATGCTTTACTTCCAATTCAGAGTGTGCTCACCCATGGACATCCAGCCCGCTTCGGGCATCTGCACATGATGCAGACACAAATGGTGATCACGGAGGGCCACTCGATAGAGCCACACGGTTCCAGCAGCAAAACCGCAGTCGCACGCCAAGCCACAAGGTATGACTCTTAACGGTTGTGTGTGCTGCACTGGCCACGTCACATCACAACAGCATGTTCTATATGCCAGGCCTGACAAGGCCGTTTGACCATGTGCACACCGCGCCCCAACAGAGACATGCGACATGCGCAGAACAACGCACCGTCGCATCAAGAAGTCTACCGTGCCACAGCTGCACGCATTCACACATGGCAGCACAAGAGTTCAAGACAAGGCGTGGAATGCATGTGCCACCATGCGTGCTGCGCAGGAGGTACACCCGCACGGGTGCCTCCGATCAGGAGCCTGCTTCCAGCAGTCCGTCACATGAACAACGCGGATGACATGAAGCGATCATGCAGCATGCCCGCACACATCGCGTGTGACGTGCAGAGTGTGCAATGGCAGAACGTGCAATGGCAGAACGTGCAATGGCAGAACGTGCGAGAGCGTACCTTGGCCTGCACATCGGGCATGAAGGAGGCGTTGGGCTTCATGTGGGTGCCACCCAGCCACCAACCGCCGAGGCCAAAGGCGGACATCTGCTTGAGCAGCGAGCTCGGGTCCAGGCTGGTGTCGGGCACGAATAGAGGGACCTCCACGGCGTCTGCGACATGCACCTTCCGGGTCTCGCTCGGGGGCCGCACGTCGAGGACGGTCCAGCCGTCTTGAGTGTACTGCATCAGGTCCTTTGCCATGACGTTCTTCACGATGCCGTCTCGCAGCTGCACAGGCAGGTGTGATGGTCAGCACCGGTCGCGCCACATGATCAAGCGGGTTGGCAGACATGGCCTTGGCCTCTTCTGCAATAGTTGGCTCCTGTGTTACAGTGTAGCCAGGACATGCCATGGCTGATGTTGCCTTCAGCAAAAACGCTTTAAGCAGGAGCTTGTGCCGTGAACGCGCATTGAGTCAGGCGCAGGTGAAGAAGACGACACAGCACCTGGAACAGATTGTTGCTCAGGCTGCGATGTGGCTTGAGGTGATTTGCGGTATAGAAAACTGGCCACACACAGGAGTCACTCATGTTCGTATGAGCGGCTTGCAGTCACACGGTGTTTCGTTCGCAGGACACAGCAGCAACGCATGCTCTGGTAATGGGTGATGTTCACGGCGTTATCCTTATCGGCACCTGTCAAAGCTGCAGCTGACTGTGCTGCAAGAGCTATACAGACGTGTGTCCGCAGGGGTTGAACTGGCGAGATTTGTGACAAGATGCGTTCCAGGTGGAGCTGTTTTGGCGCATGGCATGGTGCATCTGGACCCGTGTGCTGCCGTACCTGTGCATCCCAGCGGGCTTCCGCGGCCTTCATGTCGGCGTCTTGCTGGTCAAGGGATGCCCGGGCAACAACGCGAGGCGTCAGGCCCACAGGCCGAATGGCGGTGTTGGGGCGCATTGCCATGGCGGGGGAGCTGCCTGCAAGCAAAGACTGCCAGCTCGACGTGCAGGCTCTCAAGACGTGGCATGACGTGTATTCTGACGACAGCCCTAGGCAGCATTGTGAAGCAGATGATAGATGCCAGGCACGTGTAAATCCGCAAGAGTCGCGGGGCATGTGTCTTTCAGTCCCTGTTCGAGGTACTCGGGTGTGTGAGGCCTGCCGGACAATGCGGCCATCAAGGTGGAGGCATTTCGAGCATGTATGTTGCACGGTGTAGCAAGCAGCGACGTAAAGCTATACAGACCAGCTGCAAGGGAATTGAAGTCTGTTGCCAATGGGAGGGAGAGGGGTTTGACGTCGCGCAAGCAGAGCTGCGTTCAACACCACGATGACCTAGAGCGCACCCCGCACGCGCATGTTGCAGGCCATCATACTTGTAGAAGATAATCTGCCTGTGTTCCTGCCTATTTGCTGCTGAGTCGTGCCGGCTTGTGGTTGGTGGTCTTGGACGTTGCGAGATGGCAGGATCCGGTATCTCCGTGGCAGGAACAGGAACACCCAGACAATAAGCTCGGACCGCTTACCAATGGGAATATTTGTAAAGAGCGGCCGTCTGCTGTGAAGCGCAGTTTGGAGGCCGCCGTGGAACGCTCCTCTACGGTGCAAGCGCGCAGAATCGTAAAACGCGACATGTCGAGCGCGATGCTCATGTAGTGCTCATGCCGTAGACACGTCTGTGCCTGCGTTACGAGCGAATTCACAAGCAGCTATGGATATGGCCCAGAATATCTATTTGAGGAAGTCTCAGCTACGCCGCTGCTGAGAACCACATCTACCGCAGTGCAGCGGGACGAATTCAGTCGTGTGACTGTTGAACGCCCCACGTCGCCTTGAGGGCGTTGACTGCACAGTTCCGACATGTTCTCCGCACGCTCGAAGTGCGCATGCTCCACAGCGCATGGTCCACGAGCTTTTTCCATGAGAAGTGGTTCGGCACAGGTTGCGCAATTGCGGTCATGGAATGCTCTCGGTCGTTAAGACAGCGAGACGCATTGAAGCGTGATCTACCACAGCCACTGAAGGAATTTATTTGGTTTCCTTGTTACATTTTGTAATTCAACAGAGGGTCGTCGTTGTGTAACCCCGGTAAAGCCGGGCACATTCACATGGCATATTGTTGTGCACGAGCGCTAGTCTACCTGCGTGCCCACCAGTATGAACACTTAACATCTGACGCAATTGATTCTTTGTCGTTTAGCGTATGCTAGCTGCTGTCAGCGTGCAGTAGCGGTATGTGCATATGTGCCAATTCTCATGGACGCCCTGTGCCCCGCTCGCACTAATCATGCATTCGCTGATATTCTTTTCAATTGCTGAACAAACTCCATCAACAGAGTGGTTCGTAAGCAGCTCCCTGTTGTTTCATTCTGCAGGCGTGCTCACGAATTCCCACCACTGCACAGCGCTGCAGCACGGGCGTGTCGCAGTGATCATGCATGGGTTCCGGCTCCCTGCGATCGCTAAATCGGAGTTTACAGTTTCCGGCAGGCTGAGAGACAATTGGCCGTCTAGAATCCTACATCCTGCTTCTTTCCAAGGTTTGGCGGTCCCCGCAGCGGTGTCTGAGGAGAAGTAGCTAGCCCGTGGCAACGGTGCCAGGCTACATCACTTCGCAGTCAATTGTGGTACCGGAAGAGGTGTATTCACGCATCGACAGCGCCCGTGCACTTTGCCACTGCTGCCACGATTTTTGATCTGGTGTTACGTTGTCACCATCTGTGAGTGGTCATGTACGAAGGCTGGCAGGACCGGCCCACGCGTGGGCATCCACCTGGTCCAGCCCTTGACCCGATCAGAGGCGCCATCCGGTGGGTGAATCAACGATCCGCAGCAGAGAAGTCAGGTCTGGGGGCGTGCGCGGGGATCCTGGTGGGCTGATCTTCTTGTGTCGCACGTTCGCGTTCGTGATGGCATCACAGCCCATTTGATGATGCTCACATGCAGGCACTTGTTATTCTGTACTTCATCATCGAAGATCATGATGTCTTGTTCGTTCTGTCAGAAGCATGCCATCTCGCTGGACTGGGTGTCCTCATCTACAAGCTGCAGCAGAAGCAGTCAGCTGCAGGTGAGCAAGCATGCCGCATAAGGATGAGTCCGATGCTATGTTTGTAATACGAGCATCGAAATCTAGTGTCGCTCAAAGCCACCGTTGGATCCTTCATGTGCGAGAATGGGCCCCAGTCTGAACATGCGAAGAACATTTTAGATGCAGTCCTTTTGCAGGCTTGTCTAGGCGATCGCAAGTGCTCACCGCCGTGTTCCTTGGCGTGCGCCTCATTTGCAGGTATGCACCTGTGTCTGTATGCACTGTGTGTCTGTGCAAGTTCTGACTAGCCATGGCATACGCACAAACGGTGTCGTTTAGCTCATACGCTTGCCGCGCATGCTGCACTTGGCAGTGGGCAATGCCATCTTCGGGCATGAAGCCGCAGTCTTCCTACTTTTGCACCCGCAAGTTAGAGTCAGCTGGATCTGTGCAGCTTCATCATGGAGTATGATGTCCACACCATCCTGGACATGCTCACATTGGCTGCTACGGCATGGGTGATATACATGATGTTTGTCAAGCTCAAGTCTTCGTATCAAGCAGATAAGGACCCCCTGCTGGAAGTCTACATTGTGCGTCCCTCATCTTACGCTTCAGGCCTGAACTCAGCGCTGCCATGCTACCCTGCATTCATGCTTCCATCTGCTATCCCAACTGCACAAGCATTTGCACAACCGCAGGCCATCCTCACAGGAGACGCAGTGCCACTTGCCTGCATCTCCAAACAGGCGGCAGATGGGAAGTTTATGGCCAACACAGGCTGGGTGACAGAACACTTCGGCCCGTGTTCTCTCAGTCTGACTGTCGCAGCAGGCGCCTCTGCGCCAGCTCTCCCAGCAAACAACATCAAGCCCAGCTGATTCTGAATCCACTCATGCAAGCTGAAAACGCAGCGCCATGTCCCTGATTGGTGCTCACTAACCGTGGCTCGTGCAGCTTGTGCCGTGCCTCCTGCTGGCCCTGGTCTCCCACCCAGCAACGAGGCACGCCTGGGTCAACCGGGTGCTCTGGGCGTTCTGTGTCTACGTGGAGGCAGTGTCGGTGGCACCTCAGGTCATCATGATGCAGCGCAACCGCACCGTTGAGCGCTTTACAGGCCACTACGTCTTCTTCCTCGGCCTCGCACGCTTCTTCTCCTGTGCCCACTGGCTTTTGCAGATGGTGGACGACCGTAACTCTCAGCTGTGGGCGGTATGCCGCCCCCTTCCCAGGCTCCACATTGTGTCAGGCTCCACATTCTGGCACAGCCAAATGGCATGCGTTCATAGAACACGCTTGTTGGGATGGTCCACAACTCTGTCTGACCGGACCGGCACCATGTTGTGCAGCAACAGCCGTGCAAACACGATACACTGGCACGTCATCACTCTGTCGCCCAGTCCTGCTGCATTCCGGCCACGGTGGTCCAGCATGTCCATGCTGGGTAGCTGAACCTGACAGAGTCACACGATATGCCGCACAGAAATGCACGCACAGCCGCAGCTGCGCATGGCATTTGCAGTACAGCGCTGTCGAAACTTCTTGGGCACCCACAGCAGTTCGTCTCTTGATGAGAATCGAGGATGCTCAGTACTGCCAGGTTGTGTGTTACACAGTGATAGATCTAGGACCCAGCAGCGCCGAACTGCCAGGTTGTGTGCAGGCGATAGGATCTGGCATTTGGCCCCTCATGGTCATCATCTCAGAGATCGTTCAGACCGTGATCTTGGCTGACTTCTGCTACTACTATGTCAAGTCCATAGCGTCGGGCATAGAGCTAGTACAGTTGCCAGCAGGGATCGTGTAGAGGCCCAGGTCGCCGCAACCAGGTCTCAGTTTCAGTCTCAGTCTTCGCTGCACAGACCGGCCTGCCAAGCACCCCTTTGGGTCCGAGTTTGGATCATCTGAGTTTCGGTTACAGGATCTAGCTGTGTAGCTTGCAATCGAGCTCCTGGATATGTTTTGGGCATTCGCAAGATGGTCTATGTCTCAACCTGCCTGGGAGCTCTGTTTTCTGCATTGCCTGCTATCTTGCTTTCGCTCAGGACACATGTGCACATGTGCAGCAACATCCAGAAGGTGATAGCATGGCTGCATTCTCCTCGGCGGGACCAATTGAAACGATCACACAAGCGGTGTATTGATGTCATGCAAAAGTGGATTTCATGCAAATCTGAGTCGTGGGTGAGAGCAACTCATGCCCACCGAAAGGGGCCCGGGAGGAGGGAAACTGGATGGAGCCACACCCAGTGCCCAATGGCACAGACAGAACCGTCTTGCTGCCAATACAGTACCTTTTTGCCTCTGAGTACAACATGCGCCAGACGCCTCCTCTTGGCCATCGTTTCATGTCATCCCATGTTGCATCAGCTTGATGGTGGCGCGAGATCGTGCACTCCGGAATTGCTCCAGCAGCTGTGGGTTGACAAGCTTTGTGCACGTCCCTAATAAGGGCTTGCTGCTGCTGCTACTCCGAAAGCGGTGTTTGGTTCACTATACCAGGGAACCAGGCTGTGCACGTGCACGAGTGCACGAGCCATGGGCTGATGCCCGAACTGGCCAGGATCCACTTGTGGTCAGTGATGCTGCCTTTGCCTGTCCTGAGAATCGCTGCACTTACGGTGGAAACTTTGTGATGGGTCAGTGGCACATGCTTTCAACAAGTGCAGCTGAGCAACGACAACACGCCATGGGAAACACCTTTGCAATAGGCACACGTGCACAGGTTGCACAAAGACCCAGTACCCACGCAGGGACTGTCGAGCGCCCAGGCTCTTGTGCAATGGGGGCTTCAGTGTTGCCAGGAACTGTGGCTTTGTGTTCTGGTGATCGCGGACCTTGACCCCGATCAGCAGTCTCTGAACAGCCCTGGCAGGTGTATCGCATGTCGGTGCGCTGCATTATTCCAGTACGAGGTCAACGTGCTAGATCTGCATATTCTTGGCTGAGTTTCGGTTCTCTTGGAATTCCTCGGGTGGCAGATGGTGGGAGGTGCTCAGGGATTAGCTGTTGCGCAGGAATGACACTCTCCGGGGAGGAACCCTCAGCCATGCACAAATGAGTTCTGTATACTGCTGTATGCTTGGGCTCATTGTTGATGCACTCCCTTGGATACTGCAAGGCCTTGCAAGGCGCCGCGAGTGGCGTAAGGTGACGTTGCGTTACTGATCTATTGGCACATCTGAGACCTTGCTGCTTTCTCTCATCAGCTGGCCCGGGCTACTGGACAACGGCATGCTTGTGAATGTTCGACGCATCCGCAGTGCTGATGGAACAAGATGTCACGGGGAAGCCAAGAAGACCTGTAGGAATGTGTCCCGTCTGGTGCTTCCCAGCATTTGTCTCCGTCCGCCCTCGAGCAGTACGGTGATGAATGTGCACGCGTGCAGCCATTCATCGTGCCGGCAACAGTTCAAGAACAGACGTAAATATCGAACACAGCACAGGTGAACGGGCTCCTCATGGATCGCTCATACACTGCCAGCATCTGGGGCCCCGGCGACTGTGGTGTCCATGTGAATTACAGGTGGACATGCCCCGACATCATGGATCTGACGTTACAACACAGGCCTGGCAACAGTGCGAGCAGCTGCAACTCCTCGCCGACGCGCAAATGTTGCCGTTGAACGCAAAGTATGTGATCTGGGCCAGGTATCTTGGGATCGCCTGACTGAACGACAGGACGGTGCGAAGAAAGTGCACTCGCGATATAGGTCGACCGACGGCTCGGACGAACATGCATGCATTGCCGCGTGCGAGCGTGGAGCATTAACCTGGACACAAGCATGCCGGTTCCAACAGAAGGGCCATGCAACACGCGAAAACGTACCAGCAGCTCCGTAGCCGATGTAGTGTTTCCGATTGTGCAACTGCGATGCGCTACTGTTGACTGGATGGCGTTCCTTGGGCATATGTAGCAGTAGCAGCCAACGTGTTGCGATAAAACGCATCGTCGGGCAGTGAATATGAGTCGGACTAACTTCTGTCTTGATTTTGACTCGAATGTGAAATGGTCTATGCAGCTGCGGCTCAAGCCGAGCATGGTTTCGTTGCTCATGGAAGCACAGCAACGAGGGCAGGAGATCAAGATGCAATATTCTGCCGATGGCTCGGTACATGTATGTTGCAAGGGGTCTGAACGCTTTCGGGCGGTTTCCGATCTATGTGAGACATCACAATTTGCCAACTGTGACGCATGTGCAGGTGCTCGCCGTGGGCGATACCAAGTACAACATCACGTGTCGCGGAGAAGAATCCAACAACCACACAGTATGCTCGGTAGACAGGGACTGGGCTCAGGGGCGCGCTCAGGAAGTGGGCGTAGTGAAAATGCGTGGGGAAGTGCAGGTGCGCAATCTCCCGCTGTGCTGTCCGAGGCAGGAAATTTGCATGTTCGAATCCATCGAATGGCTGCAGAGTACCTTCGAGGAGAAGGCTGCTTCCATGGCCACTGCAAAGAATACTACAAGTGGGAACGTAGGCAAAAGGATACGGCAAGCCTGCAAACCTGCTCAACCAGTTGGTTCCAAGCCGTCTGCCGCAGGGAGAGCGGAAGCTAGTATAAAAATTCCAAGTTTGAACATCCTATCGCCGCCGAGGACGAATGCTTCTTCACCGCCTGCGCAGAATGTGCGATGCTCACCCCGGCGGGATCACGCTCGAGCTGCGAGCATGCAGCTGGCCGTGCACCGTTTCTGTACGTGTGGACGACGGCAATGGTTTAAATGAGACGTGCAAGCCATCTGTTTGTACCTCGACCGCCGCGGGTGACCGTCATTGTGGCCCCCTTCAGCAGGAGCGCGAGTGCAGGCGCAAGTCGAGCATAAGGAGTCCCGAGGCCAGTCGCCTGCACCCCAGAGAGCGACACCCGCGCGCCTGACCGACGCAGATGGTGCTGTTGTCGAAAAAGTCACGCTGGACACGGCTGTACGGGAAGCAGCAAGGCGGGGGCAATTGCGCGCGTGTGCACTTGCATATATCGCGGCGAACAACAGCCGTGTTCGCCGCAAGGTCAGCAATGCAATTCAGCAGTGCTTTAGAGATGCGAAGAAGAACGGGGTGGTGCGCTCTGCTTTGCTGCTCCCCAGAACATGCCTGTATACATGACACGTTGCATCCCTGATGGATTGATCAGCTCCACCGCAGCAGCAAAGCTACAAAGGCAACATTGCATGCAGGCACCCGGTCAAGCAATCGTTGACGGTGTCGTTAATGACGTCACGCAGATGGGTAGACATGGGTTGCAGCTCACTGCCAAAGCCCAAGAGGAGCTGCTCACTAAGGTCTTACCCTCGCTTGCCCAAAAGGAAGGAGGACCATCCCCGCCTACGGCATCGGCCAAGACCAGCAAGGTCACTAAAAAGCCTAAATCGTCGCCGAAGACGCAGGCCGCTCCCACGCCTGACCACAAGGGCAAGCGCCCGAGGAGCCATGCAGAGCTGCAACCTTCAGACAAGGCCAAGCCAAACAAGCACAGCGACGCGCAAGCCACAGGCACCGCAGAACCCAAGCCGAAGAAACACAAGCTGATGAACGGTGCCACACGGCCTTCCACTGGCAGTGCTGCCGCTGCGAAGCCCCCTCGCCCAGAGAAGCCACACTCACGACCCACGCCGACCGCGACCAAGGACTCCCCGCCGGGCAGCAAGCCCCAGAACGGCACCGTCAGCAAGCCGGCCAGGGAAGCGGCACCAGCACAGCCCAAGCCGCGCCCCGAGCCCCGGCCCGCAGCCGACACCGCAACACCCCGCCACGCGCCCCAATCACAGCCCGCCCCCCCGGCTCCCAAGCCGGCTTCGAAGCCCCGACCGCCGGCCCGCCCCAGCACAGCCCCGCAGCCGGAGTCTGCTCGCAGCACGCCTTCCACGCCGGCGGCGAGTCCCTTGGTGGAGGTGGCGGAGGCGGCTCCGCCAGCAGCTGCGGCAGCGGCTCCGCCAGCGGCAGCGGCCGCGCCAGCGGCTCCGGAGCACACTGCGCGACTTGCAAGCCCGGCACCGCCCAAGGTACCGGTGGAGGCGCTGATGGACCACTACCCGCCAAAGGTGGCGGCAGAGCTGCTAGAAGGCATGGGGGATGACATGGAGGAGGACACTGAGCGGCCGATGCCCGCGTGGTGCGAAGCGGCAGACGAAGGGGCAGGCGCAGCGCCGATGCAGTGCGACGGGGGGCCCGGCATGGAGGCCGCGGCGGGGATGGAGCCCGCGTCGCCGGGTAGCAACGAGTCGGAGCCGCGGTGTGACAGCGAGATGCGCGGCAGCGCCGGCGGCGGCGACCCGTCGGGGCGGCGGCGGACGCGCGGCCAGCGCACGCCGAACTACTGCGAGGACAGCGACGATGACTTTGCGATTGACACGACGCCGGTCGCGCGGCCGGTGGGGCCTGCCGTGCATGCTGCGGGTGAAGGGGGAGAGGTGGCGGCGTATGCCGCCCGCGCTCACGAGGCGCCGGCGCAGCCGGCCGCCGCGCTACGCATGCTGCGGCGCCGCAGCAGTTTGTGGCGGCTGCGCAGGCCGGCTGCGCCGGCGGGCGTCCCGCCGCTGGCCCTCGCGCGGCAGCGGCAGCCGCGCCGCGTGCCGTGCATGGGCTCCGTCGGTGCCGCGGAGCCGGCACCGGAGCCGGCGACAAAGCCGCTGACGCCGCGGGACGGCGCGTGGTTCCGCAAGTACGCCGATGCGGTGGCCGCGCTGCGTGCTGGGCAGGCGGTTCCGCCGCTCGACAAGAGCGAGATCCCGCACGTGTACGAGGCGTACACGGCTCTCGCGTCAGAGGTGCAGGCGCAAACGATCGCGCTGGAGGGGGTAAATCTGCAGGATGCCCATGCGCCGCTATCGCCGCACGAGGTGCAGCTGCTCCACGAGTTTTCGGTCAATCAGCAGTACTGGGAGGACGCGGCGCTGACGCTGGCGGCGCTGCACAAGCAGCTGCACGACGCGCATGTCCTGGTGACCACCCGGTGACGTGCAGCATAGCACAGCACAGCGCAGCACAGCATGATGACTTGCAATACGGCAGCTAGGTTGGGCTCCGGTGTGTCAGACGGGTCCAGACGTGTGGCGAGCTCGACGGCGAGCGGAACGCCTGTGTGTGACATGCATGAGAAGCCGAACCCCGAACTGGCTGTCTGCAGGCTGGGGGTCCTGTGCGGCCACGTGTGATTTGCATGAGAAGCCGAGCGCCGAACTTCGGCCAGTTTGCCGGCAATTTTTTGCAGGCTGCAGCGGCAGGGGGTCCTGTGCAGCCGCGCAGCCGCGGGCACTGGCTGCCTGGTTTCGGAGCGTAAATGACGGGCGTTGCCCATAATGCGAGATGGACCTATGCACGGGGACTGGGCGGGCGCGGCGGGGGGCGCTGCGTGCTCTGCGGCCACAGAGGTGTCATGCGCACGGACACAGCGCGGAGCACGGCGCCTGCCGCTGTGCTGGTCCCGCTCGACAGAGGTATACTGTGTGATGATGCAATGTAAAATGCAAAATGAGCTGCCGTGTGTGTGCTGTGCATGCTGTGCTGCACGGGCGTGTGTGTCACTGAAGGAGTGAAGGCATGCATGTTCGTGTCGCACTTGCATCCGGGTCAAAAGATATCTGTCCTGGAGTAACACCCAATACGTTGTTCCTGGACCACTGACCATTGCCAAGGCGCCACTTGCATATCAAATGCCAGTCAACCTGACGAAACTGTATGAACTTGTCAGCTGAACTGGCTGTGCCTGATGTGGCTGCATTTTGTCAAACAGCTGTGCTTGTTGAGGCGAGATGGTGCACAAGAGAAGCTTCACAACAAGAGAAGCTTAACAAACTGCCACTGCTATGTGTTCACATGTGCACGAATCCCGATGTATTCAGTGGTGGATTCCACGGTCTGGCCGGGCTTCATGGCATGTAGATCAACCGTGTGGGCAGTCACTCTTGAGCCAGGCATCAAATTAAACCTTGATGCGGTGTTCAACAGTTGAACACAAATTTGGATGTCTGAATGCCCTAGGAGTGAGAGACGCATCACATGGGCAAGCTCCACGATGTGGGGCAACAGCAAGACAGGCGTTCATATGTGTATATGGCCGGCTCGCATCTGCTGGGTAGCATGTGAGTCTAGAATCTAGTTGTACATTCACTTGGTGCGCTGGCTCGGGAGCCCCTCGATGTAAGAGTATATATATCGTACCAACCACATTTTAGTCTGTGGCGTGTTGATCTGGACTTCTTGCGTGCTGAGAGAGGGAAACTGGGTTTTGGTTCTGTGGGCACAAGGTTGCCCAAAAACACACAGCAAAACATGCAATGAGACACACACGAACAAATGAAGCGCACAAGCGTGCAAATTTCGTGGTCGCAGCGTTTTAATTCCATCCAGAGACAACCATGGATGATAGGGACACACTTGCTGCAACAGGAGATGGCAGCATTGCACTGCACGGATCAGATGTGGTTGCATCGCGTCAGCGTGGTGATCCTGTTGCCCCAGGGGCAAACTCGAATCTCGTTTGTGGTTGCACCATGATCACCTGCAAACAAGCCGGCATCAATCCCTCTCCTGTTAGGGACATGCCACATGATGCCCTTGTTCGGGGATATGAACCACCAGTAGTGGCTGCATGTGGCATGCCCCTTGGGAACATGCAGGACGCCTAGCCGTCCATACTTGCCACACACTCGGCGCCCCTCACTGCAGGGCTGCATGGCCACAGCTCAGCAAGAAGCTGCAGTGTTGTGCAACGACATCAAGCGTCACCATGGTCAACACGCGCATGAAACTCTGGAAATTCTGGCGCAGGGCTCAATCACATAGCCAGGGGCACTCCAGGCACTGTGTGAATATTGTAACACACAGAGCGGTACTTGCCATAGCAAGTGCAACCACACAGAATGTGTCGGTATGTGACAGGGGCATCCAGTTCTGAGTGAGGGCTTGCAGTCGCAGGTCGCACCGGTAGATACACACATTGCTTACATGCTACTGACAGTTGCAACTGTTCACAGCGGCCATATGTTGAGCACACATGAATCAAATCGAGGCGCGGCACCGCGTGCCGCCTATCTAAACCAATTTAATTTGAAATTGAATACCTACACACGTCACAGAGTACCAGCTTATTTAGAGCCGATGGCAAATGCCCACGGTGTAGAGCCGATGGCAAATGTCCGCGGCGCTGTCACGCCATTTCCACCAGGCAACGCCGGCCCTCCGCTCCGCGGAGAGTGGCCGGCATCGCCACACTGCAAACGCAAACTCCAGCAAACACCTGTGTGCCAGCCCCGCAACACCAATGCCGCCACACCCGCAGCTGCTGCAGCGTTCCACAGCACGCCGGGCGCCGCGCAAGCTGTGGAACCCACAAGCCGCAGCAGCTGCCCAGCCGCCACAGCGCCGCCTCGAGCCTGTGAACAGCCCCGCCTTACTTCCCCCCCCGAGTCCCATCACCTGCAAGCGCCCACCCCCCCCCCCGCCGCCACCTGGACGTTCGCCAGCGCCCAGCGCGGTCCCATCCGGCAAAAACGGGTGCAACGGGCGCGACGGGCGGGCGTGCTGCCTAGTCGGACACGTGGTAGCAGTCCGCGCTGCGCTGCGCTCGCAGCACAGCGCAGCAAGTGCTGCCTGGTCGGACACATGGAAGCAGTCCGCGCTGCGACCACAGCACAGCGCAGCACGTGCTGCCTAGTCGGACACGTGGAAGCAGTCGCTGCCGAC
>JALKAD010000192.1:95181-106924 GCA_024500015.1 Ulva compressa | reverse complement strand
GTTTAGCATCTGCACATCGTTCTTATGGTCCAATGACATGCACCAGTCACGCCTGATCACAGCACTCCTGGCACTCCTGAGCAGATATCCGCCACGCGGTTGCGCTCGCGTAGTTCGATCCCACTATCGAGTAAGAGACCACATGAGGACCGCACAGATACGTGTCAGTGGTCAGTGCTGCTGCAGAGCTGCGCATTGAGCGGTGGCTGGCCTTTCCGGGTACAACCCCTGACAAGATATGCCTCAACGCCCGCTCTGCCTGCAAGTGGCTCTGACTGGCTCTGCTGGACGACGAGCAGGCAAAATGCATGTAATACCTATAGGATCCTTCGATGCTCCAGACACAGGCTGTCCGGTCTCGTTGCAGCCACTGGAACTGAGGAATGCAAGGCGGCTGGAGCAGGCCATGCGGAGGCAAGGCAGTAATGGTGTGAGGCACAAGGCTGTCCAGCAAGGTGAAACAGCGACGAGCTCTGCTGGGAGAGTACAGGGCGCAGCAGCCACTGCGCTTGCGTGGCATAACGGACGGCACACGACCGGTATGCATACGCATACGTGGGAGTTGGCGTGCTAGTGCAACTGATTGTGCTTCCCTCAGAGAGGGCGGGTCCCTCTAGTGACCTATATACCTCAGCGGTCCGAGTGGCTGACTTCTGCTGCATGCGCAAGCAGCTCACACCGTCTACAAGTAATTACACTGCATGCTGCTGAATGTCATGCGTGCTGCTTTCTGTCGTGTAGCACACCAGGAATGAAGAGAAGAGCAATGAGGAGCCGCTCAGGCACAGCCAGATAGGTCAAGCTGGTGGGGCACAGCATCCACTGCAAATGGCTGACCTGGCCATCTCGAAGCCCATAATAGCCAAATATGCATGGATCTGCGAAGTCCACTGTGGCCTAGACCTGGCAAAGACTTGTCCGGTTTGCGCCACTGATCATGAGCCAGGCGAATGTGTTGGAATCGCAGCTGCGACTCCCATGGAAGAATGCATATGCCGAGTGCAAAAAGCAAAGCAGATCACAAGCTTATTCGTACACGAAGGTCGCAGACCTAGCTGAAACCCACAGTCACGCGCACGCGCTGAAGTGTGCACTGCAGAGGAGTGTCAGGCACCGCTGATTGCGTGACGTCGCAAGAATGCCATGATAGCAATTTACATGGGCTGCAACTGATTAGGTTTAACATGAAGCTGATATAGTACCGTGCTGCTGCGTCATACCGTCGCTTGCGTGCAATCGCGAGTAGGCGGTATGCAACGTGGCTGAAGTGCTGCGTACTGCGCGCTGCAGGCGCGCTGCTATCAGCGGGCCTGAGCGCCGTTTTTGGCACAGCCGCGCGCAGGTCAACAGAAAAGGATACTGTAGATGCAATAGATCAACAGCTTGTGGTGGATCGTTCTTCACGAGTGTTCTCTACAGCGGTGCGCAAGCAGGCATGGCCCCCACACAGTGACGATCGATTGCCCGACGAGCAGGCCTCACAAGCTCCCCACCGCCAAACATCGTCTCAAAAGCATGCACTCCTGTACACACATAGCCTTGCGACCGTTGCGTCCGGTATATCAGCCGGCGCGAAGCAGCGTATGTTCAAACGGTGTCAAGCAAATCAGGCAGCAAGTCTCCAACGTCGTGCTTTCTGGCATCGCCGCGGCTACACTACTAGGCCCACTGCAAGCAGATGCAGCCTCTCAGCTAGATGTGTCGCCGGATGTGCCCCTGGTGCGCCCCCTCCGCACGCTTGAACTGACCACCCCTCGTTGCCACGAGCACACCGCTGCCTTGCACGCAGCCTTCACTGCCGCCTCTCTGCACCCCCAACCATTCCCGAGTAGCATCCGTACACCTGCCCCTGCCTGACAGGAACGGCGTCATGCAGCTGCTCCGGCACGCTGCCTTGCCATCAGCTGACATCAGCAAGCAGCTCGATGCTGCAATTATCACACAGCATCCCTCACACACTTGTGTCCCCCACCTGCGCCCCCCACCACGCCCTCTGACCACCCAGCCCTGGCTCATTCAGATTGACCAGTCCAAGATCTTGTCGTCTGGCAGGCGCGACGGCGTCCTCTCCCAGCTCAGCAGCCTAGAGAGGTCCGGCCCCCTCACCCCCACATGGCCACAGCCGGTCACACTACTGTACACTTCCCACTGCCTGAAGGGTGCGGCGAAGCTGCCCCACCACCTTGTGCAGCACAGTCCTGTCAGGCGCATGCCGCATGAAGCCAGTAATTGTGGCTCATATCCCCGAAAAATGCGAGCAATGTCCCCGAAAAAAGGGGGCGTCATGTGGCATGCCCCTACCGATTCTCACTGCCTGAAGAGTCCTGGCAGGGCGGCAGTAACAAGGCCAGAGCCCCTCCTGCAGCACCACACGCCCCTCTTGCCTGTATCACATGTTGCCTGTACGGTCCAGTGGTTGGAGCGACTGGAAAAGCTGACCCCTTCCGTGCCGCGGTGTTTTATCGCGTATCGGGAGGTCGCCGGTTCGATCGTGCGTGCGCACCTGGCGGTCGAACACGTGAGCGTGTGACCAACTCGCATAGCACAGGAATACGCCCTGTGACTTGCATGCGCGCGTCTGAGGGGGGTTTCCGGTTGGTTTACCCCTTCGGCTCCTGGGTCCCGGTTCGCCGGAGATGTCAATGGCCTAATCGGCTACGGCAAGTAATTCAATTTACATTTACGTTTACATTTACAAGTCTGTACGTTCTGTCACAAGTCTGTACGTTCAGATTGGATCAGCGCGCAAGCACTGCCTGATCTGCCGAACACTTGCACGGCATGGCCGAGAGGGAGTTCCACAGCTCTGATCATGACAGCCATGCATGCGCTCTCATGGGGATCAGCTGTGCTGCGTGCTGTGCAGGGACACGGGGTACCGTGTGAGGATACTCACCAAGGAGCGGTACACGGTGTCCGACATGGACCGGGCGCGCGCGGGCTGGGCGGTGGACAAGAACACGGTCATCCTCGTGTTTGACCCCTCCGCGCCAAACATCTTTGGCTATGGTGCGGCCCCCGTCCAAAGAACAAAGTAGGCCCCGGCTGCGCGTTGGTAGAATATATTGTCTGCAATCATTCACAGTCTAGTGCGGCGCCGGTCGCACCCCCGCTCCTCCCAGAGCCGCGCCGCCGCACATGCCGCTGCTGGCCGTGCTGGCCGTGCGCACGAGTCGCACAGCGCAGCATGCTGCTGTCCGCTGCTGGCCGTGCGCACGAGTCGCTGCCACTGAGGCCCTCGCGTTTGCGGCAGCAGCATGCTGTGCTGTGCTGTGTGTGTGTGTGTGTGTGTGTGTATGGACGTGGCTGGTGCAGAAGTAGGCAGTGGTGGTACTGCGCGTTGGCAAGTTTCTCGCTACATGGCGAAGCATCGAGTCAGGTGTTCACGGAGGCAAGCGATGGGTCCCATGAATGCGGCTGTGTTCAGCTTACATCGATGGGTTGCATGCATGACATCACCGTGTGCAGATTACATCGGCGACAACATCTTGCTGGGCCCGCTGCGGCGGCCGTTCTGGATCGAGCTCCAGTCGCGCTTTGGCAACATGTTTTACGTCCGTGAGCAGGCGCGCCCCCTCCACCTCCCCCCCCAGCTTATCAACTCTGCAATTGTCAAGAACCCGTTGACGCGTCATGACATCTGGCAGGCATTTCTCGCATGCATGGCGCTCAGGCAGTGTGCATGCAGGGAGAGGGCAATGCCGTTATTGCCATCGTGGACGCCGTCGACACCTGCCTCCGCCAGGGTGCGCCGCCTCCCCCTCCCACCCTGTCTGCACCGTCAGCCCGGACAGCATGGCAGCACACAGCATGGCAGCACACCGCACGCCACGCATGCAATCATGCGGCGCAGCCGTAGCAGCTGTGCGTTTGCTCAGCGTGCATGCAAAACAGCGGCGTGCTGTGGCTACAGGGGGCTGCCAGCGTGTGCCGGGCCTCCCGGAGGAGCAGTACTACTTCACGCTCATCCTCGCGATCGCCGGCGGCGTCATCTGCGGCTTTTCGTTCCGCCTCGAGCCCAACGAGACCGTCTCGCGCCGCTGGTTCTGGCCGCTCCTCCTCTCGCCGCTGTGCGCCACCCCCCCGAATGTGCCCCTGCATCCCCCCCCCTTGTGCACTTCAAGTATTACACACTTCAAGTATTAAATACATCCAGGGGCTCTGAGCCAGTGCACCAAGCGTATGCACATCTATTTCCTGAACTCATGTCCACGCCGCCATGTGCACATATCCCAGCACAGTACTGAATTCACGGTTCCTGCTGAATGGACAGCTGCATGCGGTGCAACACCCGGGCGTTTGCCTACGCCACGCGTGAGCCACCACCGCGGCATCGCCGCTCCTGGCCACGCCGGCGCAGCATGTGCTAGCATGGCTGTTCCTGGCCAAGCCACAGCATGGCCGCTTCTGGCCACGCCGCAGCATGGCCGCAGCTGGCCATGCTCTGCACCAACACTGCTTCTCGTGGTCGTAACCGTGTGGTCGTAACCGTGTGGTCGTAACCGTGTGGTCGTAACCGTGTGGTCGTAACCGTGTGCCAAACGGAGCATGCGAGGCCGGCACGAGTGCCACCGCAGTGGCGGCGCACTGACCAAACGAATCCGGTCGCGGATCGCGCATTCACAGATGCTGTGGCCGGCCGTGCAGGTGGGGCTCCGTGTTTGTCAACTTTGGCCTCGGCCCGATCATCAGCCGCACCGACGACTGGCAGCCGGTCGCCCAGAACTGCGCCGCCTTCCTGCTCGCCGCCGTGCTCTTCAAGCCCAACCCGATCTTCTACAAGGAGGAGGCCGACAAGGATGCGTGAGTCTGCACCGCGTGACCACCGCGCGCCCTGCTGCAGCCCCCCTGCTACGGTTGCGGCGGCTGGTGCCCCGCCTCTTCAACCGCATTCTGTGGCACGGGCGCCTGTTCATCATGTGGGGTGCGCTGTGTGCTTGGCGCTGCCACCACTGCAGCACACAGCACAGCATGGCGCAATGTGCGTGGGCGTGCTAGCTGACATGGCGTAATAGCAGAGGCGTGTGGGCTGTGGTCAGGTGCTGCTGGGGAGGGGCTACACATACGCCACATCCACATTGGAGGCGGATTAGATTCAGGTTGCTGATGATTTGGTTGTTGGCCTGCGTGTGGTGAACTGCTGAGTGCATGGCCTACTGTGCCAGCCGGCTGCAGCCACATACTGAGAGGCATGTGCTGCACAGCGGTCATGGCCACTCGCAAGGGCTATGCAAATTCTGTGTGTGCCCACAGGGCGCGTGCATGCGGTGTTCGTCCGTTCCGCTGAACACAGGCACGTTCCGTGCGATTGCCCGGGAGTCCAGGCATGAGCGAAACTGCAGTGACGCCTGCGCAATTCGCGATAGTATGTGCATTTTTGCGGGAGCGGCAAGAGGCCAGGCGACTCGCGCTCGCTGATCTTGTAAGCTGCGATACCGCGAAGACCCTCAAATGTTGTGGCCCAGGTGCTCTCGATGCGCGACCTCGTATGATCGAAAACAGCAGTTGGGATGTGTCACACAGTGATAGATCCAGGACCCAGCAGCGCCGAGGCAATAGAGCAGTCAACAGGCAAACAGACAAACCATCACCGGCCACAAGCCGCAAGGCCAGTTGGGATGTGTCATCAACATCTTACAGGCTGCCCAAGAGCGGTGATCAGCAAACTGTCAACTGGCAATTCTTCAGGAATGTGTCAAATAATAATGTGCACTTGCCCACCCAAAATACATGCGAGCACACAGCTGACACTGACATGTGTCAGATCATGACAGCATGGGAAAGCCTGAATCGAAACTAAAACAAGCAAACAAACACCGTCCCATGGCTCATGCCTGGTGCCAGCACAGCACACATCGCAGAGCACAGCACGGCGTCCTCCACCCCCTCGCCAGCATGGCAGCCCCTCATGCCGAGGACAGCACTGAAGGGCTCCTCGTATTTGCAGCTGCTGCGCAGCATGCAGCACCCAGCAGCTCAGCACACGTGCCGTGCCGTGCGGGGCATCATCGGATCAACCATCCTTGCACAGCCACACGTCCAAGCGGCGTCACGCCTACCCACCCCTACACCTACCCCTGCAGGGCCCTGGATGAAACTGGAGCCCCGGCCCGCCTGCCCCCCCGGGGGGCCCCACACGCCATGACATGGCCACATGCATGATCGACCATGGTTTCCAAGGATTAGCAATTCTAAGTGAGACTGTGGCCAGGGGGCACCATTCATGTGATGATGTACATACACCTCAGCACACGCCTAGGTGGCAGTCGCCTCCATCTGCAGTTCCCCAGACTCCTTGGCTGCCCCTGTAGCCAGGTGCGTCACCTTGGCCGCGGCCCGGCCGCTCAGAGCGTGCTGTGCCTTGTCCGCGTAAATTCCCACAGCATCAAGCTGCGCCGCGACCTTCTTGAGGTCCTCCCGGCAGCGCTCGAGCGTCACAAACGGCGTGACGGGCGGCGTGCATGCTGCGACGCGGCGGATCGCGTCATGCATGCTGGTCGGCTCGTGCACAACGTCACACGGCGTGCGCAGCAGGGCGTGCTTCACCTGCTCCGCCACCGCAGCCCTCTCATCGTTCCCCTGCTCCATGCATGTGTCATGAATCTCCTGCACGGCACAGCGCAGCGCGCGTATCAGTGTCTTTGCTCATGCGTGTGTCTGGAGAGGCCGCTCACACACGCAAGGTTCCTGTATTGACGGGCGGACGATAGGTAGAGGCAAGCACATGTTTCAACTGCCCATGGTCCGCAGCCGTACTGGCCAGCCCCCAGGTGCATTGCGTGCTGACCGCGCCCGCAGCATGTGCAGCACACGCAGCGCGCGTGACCATGGCTGCCCACCAGCTCCCGCAAATAAACTCTCAGAGAAGCTGTGGCGGGCATTGAGGCCGTATCAGCACAGCAGGCGCGCTGCACGTGCTGTGCGGTTGCGCGCGTGCGAGAAGATTCTCAGGAGCGCCACGCATACAATACATCTGTGGAATCCTGGTAGCCACGTGACTACAGGTACACTTGACTGGGCTTCAGTCGGCGGGGGGACGCATCATCAGGATGACGGGTCGGGGACGCACGGAATACATTCTGCTCATGATGGTTTCGGCCTGGCCGGCCAGCAGGCAGGGGAAGACAGTCACCTCCTCCTGCAGCGCCGCCTGCACAATCGCCACCGAGTCGTGGCACACTCCAAGGTACCCGTAGCCACCTGCATGCATACATGTCGCGTCAGCCGTCAGCTGCTGCAGGGGGATCCTGTTACACCAGGTGCATGGGACGGCCCGACACTGGGACCGCATCACCACAGCAGCCACAGCACAGCACGCACGGCTGCATGAGATCTGTCCGCATTCCGCAGCCGCAGCCGCAGCACAGCACGCACCTGCAATGCGGCGTGACGGCTGCCCCACATCAATGACTCGGACACGACATCACAAACGCGGCAAACCGGTACCCAAACAGGAGCAACAGAACAAGACAACGTCAGCACTGGCGCAGGGGGGGTGGCAGGGGGGGGAGGTGTGATGGGGGGGGGGGGGGGGGGGTGGTGGGGGGTGGGGTGGGGGGGGGGCCCCCCCCCCCATGCCGTTGGGGAGGTCCAGCTCATCGGCAGTGTTGTTTGTGGCTGTGGCGACCATTGCCGCGATATCGGCAGCGGCGGCGTACTCCTCGGGGCGGGTCCACGTGCTGTGCTCCAGCTCCATCGCCGAGCTGTTGTTCCACGGCTGGTCCGCCTCGCGGCCTGCACGAACCGCCTGTTCTCTGCGTTCGGACGATGCTTGCTTCGGACGAGATCCGCCGGGAGCTTATACATGTGCGAAACTTGGTACAAGTGAGATACTTTAGGTGCAAGGAAACAAGGTGAATGCCCTTTCCCGACAAGTGCATGGACTGCCGCGCCGACGAGCGCCTCTCAGGATTGTCTATGAAACATTCAACTTGAAGTCAGGGTGTTCGGAACGCTCGCCCGCAGAAACAGAGTCTCGAGGGGGTCAGTGTGAATGATATATAGCGGGTGCTCGGCCGGTGGGGTTCCGGTGAGAGGTGCACTCCGTTCGCACGTAGGTGAGCGTGGAGCCTCTGGCGGGGGGTGGGGGGTTCATTCAAACTTTTGAGAGGCGGAGTGGCGTTAACACCAATTGGGGGGTTAACACAATTGGGGGGGCGGGGTGGCGCACCCGAGTGCCAGCCGGTGAAGCCCTCGATGCCCTGGTAGTAGCTGATGCGGAAGTTGAAGGCCGGCGCCTTCACGCGCAGCTTGACCTCCGCGTGCGGCATCAGCGTCGTCACCTCACGCGTCCCCGAGCTCGACGCCATGCCCTCGATCATTGTGATACCTGTCCGCAGCGGCAGCACAAACGGCAGCTGCAGCCACTCGCCGTCCTGGTGCAGCGCAAACCCTGCACCCCGTGCTGCGTGCTGGGCGTGCTGCGTGCTGATATGGCAGATGGCACGACGCAGATATTGCCGGAGCGGCACGCCAAGGCGGAGGCCGAGAGAGGTGTGCGGGACAGGTGGAGTGTGGCCAGCGGGGGGCGGCGCACCTTTGCCAAAGCTGGTGGTGCGGGTGACGATGCCCATGTCGATGGAGGCGCTCATGCTGGCCTCGATGGCGTTGATGAGGCCGCCGGGGGTGGTGATGTCGGGGCCGTCGCGGGAGACGCGGACAGTCGTGCTGCGGCCCTTGAACTGCTGCGGCCGCCACGCGTCGGGCATCGTGTTGGAAGACAGCCGGTTGAGCAGCACCGCAAACACGAGGCCGCACTTGGCCTGCAAGCGCGCTCGCCATGAGACCGTGCTGGGCACGCTGCGCGGCAGGTGCACTTCAAACTGTCATGCAGCATGCAGCAACCCCTGACAGAGGGGGGTGGCAGGCAGCAGCGGCGGCCGCACCTGGAAATCGTTGGTGTTGAGGGGCTGCCCCACGTGCGACGATGCGAGGTCAGGCAGCCACGACGGCGCGCTCGGAGGCGGTATCGTGCCCGCGGCGCCCTCCGGGTCCAGCCCGGCCAGCAGCCCCGGCAGGTGCTCCTCCAGCACAAACGGCTGCGGCAGGTCCTGCATGTCTTCCGGCAGCACGCCGTCACCGCGCAGGAACTTCATCACGCACGTCTCCTCCACTTCTAGAGGGTTCTGGCTCGCCGTCACCAGGTTGGTCAGCTCCCCTGCACCGCGCCGCTCTGGTGCAAGCCGGCCGACATCTCTGGCACGTGTCCGCAGCACGCACAGCACGCACAGCATGGCTGGTGTGAGTGCATTGAGTGGGTGCGGGGCGTGCTGGGGTGATCAGGTATGCATGCCGGGGGGTGCTGGAGGGGGCCAGGGGGGGGGGGCTTTGACGGCGCACCGATTGCGTAGAGGTGCAGCGGGCTGAAGGCGTCGCGGAGGATGGCGTAGGCGGCGTCAGAGCCGCCGACGACGGCAAATGGGTCGGTGCCGCCCTTGTCCTTGTCCCCGCTGCCGACAAAGGCGGTCATCGGGAGCAGGAAACGGAGGTTCATCTGCACGAGCAGCGTGCGGGCCGCCTTGTTCCAGTTGAAGTTGCCGGGAACTGACAGTGCGGCGGCGTAGTCGGCGGCGCTGACCATCTTGGCCTGGTTGAACGGCTCCAGCTTGGCATTCTCCCAGTCGATTTTCATGAACCTGCGAGGCAGCTTACACATGAGGGTGAGATGCACGGGTGGGGCAGGGCTGGCACATGTGTTACAGAGTTGCCTGGCGGGTACAACCGACTTGAGATGCACAGCGGTGTTACAGCTTGGGCGAGTGTGGTGCTTCAAGATGGGCGGTATCGTGTCTGGTGGGTACCTGGTGATGTTGAGGACATCGCTGGGCAGGTCCTTGTCAGACCCAGGCTCCACCTTCGTGCGCTTCAGCTTCAGGACATCCTTCGCCAGCCGTCTCTGCTCTCTCCACCAGAACAGGCCGCCTCCAACGGCTATGAGCGGTACAGCGACGCCGATGCAAGTGGCTGCAGGGGAACAGACATGGTTGAAGGTTGCTCATCGGTGACTACGGCCGAAGGATAGATCGCTCGCAGCTTGGTTGCGTGGAATCACACAAGCGGTAAAGTGGTGAGCGAGGAACAGGTTGCGATGATGGTGGTGCGAGTACAGGGCTGTTCCGCATGCAGGCTGTCCGAGGGCGCTCACCGGTGACCAGAGTCACGTCATTCCAGACGAAACTGCCGAGTAAGGGCACGGAAGAGACAGCGTTAAACAGAGGTTGTAACGATGGGCTAATGGCATTGCTGGAAATGGCCCGTTTTCGCATGTCGGCCTTGTCAAGGGCTGACATCCCGGACACCCCGAGCTGTGCTCTTCGTGTCGGTGTTGCCCGCATGACACGAGCTGACCATGCAACAGAGGGCACACCTGCAGCGTACACTACTGGAGGAGTCATGCCGCAAGCTGTTACTCGTTGTAGGGAACGTCGGAGCGATGCCCCTCCGATCTCAGTTACGCTGTCCGGCAAGAACAGCCTTCCCTATCATTGTTGTCGGTGGGTCGGACCAGCCCTTCACGGAGAAATCTCATCTACTCGAGAATCTATATACTGCTGTCGGCCTCATGTCTCAACTGTGGAAATGAGCGATGTAAGTGCGCACAACGACGCGTTTGCTCGGCTGCAGTCAGTCACGCTGCGCTGGTCACAACATCTGATGGCCACGAAGGCATCGGCACGCATGGCGACAAGCGCCGTATCTACATGCACTCCACATCCCGACGAGAATCATGCCTCGATGACAGGATGGCTCAAGAGCCCTAGCACGCCATATTTGCTGCCCGGAGGCTGGTCGAAGGCAACAACGCAAAACCCGATGCCCGACTGCACAGCCCATACATCCTCAGTGTACCCACACGTTCAGTCATGTTGACTGCCCAAGTGGCAGCTCTGCATTATCGGATGCGGTCAGCCAGGGCTTCAAGGTCTGCAGAGTACTGTTCAGCCACTACACTCCGCTTGAGCTTCATCGTCTGAGTGAGAGTGCCCCCATCCACACTGAACGGCTTCCGTGTGGCTTGTGCCGCAGTGAACACCTCCCACATGCACCGATCAGGCCGACCTTCGTTCATCCGCTTGACCTCCCCAAGCGCAATGTTGTTCAGCTCCTCCTGGGTCAGCTCCGACGCGTCCCTCGTGTCACTGCCCTCCTGCAAAGCATGCCGGCCGCCTCACAGACTGGCGCATCAACACTGAATCAAGCATCAAAGGCAAACCACGGCGCGGTTTCACACACAACCAACCACACGTCCCTGATTCCGCCCGTCATGGCCCCCCTCTTTGCAACCAGGAAGGCATGCACAAGCAGACACAGACCGCCCAACTCGCCCAGCTGCGCGCGCTGCGAGTGCCTACAGGTGCGCAGGGACCGCACCGCCATGCGCCGCCGCAGCTCGGCCTCTGACAGGCAGACCAGCGCGCCCAGCGTGCGCCGGTCGTGGCCGACGACCATCGCGTGCTCCAGCAGCGCGCTGCGGCACAGCGCGTCCTCCAGCGGCGCCGGCGCCACGTTCTCACCCCCGGCCAGCACGACTGTGTCCTTCGCGCGCCCCGTCAGCACGATCTGGCGGCTCATGAGGTTGCCAGCAGGTATACGCCGCCCCAGATCTCCTGCACGCAGGCCGCGCTGAGCCACACGGCAAGCTCTGCATGTCGCATCACCACACGGCTGCACGACACACCAGATTGCAAACCTGTCCGGGTCGGCAAGCACAGCACACAGCATCGTGCGCCGGCATCATTACACG